>JAUBNY010000255.1:407434-473205 GCA_032275445.1 Crypturellus soui | reverse complement strand
TCAAGACCCGCTTGGATGCAGTCCTGTGCCACGTGCTCTAGGTGGCCCTGTGTGTGCAGGGGGGTTGGACTAGATGATCTCCAGAGGTCCCTTCCCACCTTAGGCATTCTGTGATTCTATGATCTGTATTCCAAACTCATAGAAGCAATATTGGACCTGATTAAAAAGACTCTGCACAGGAGTCAGCCTGGCTGTCAGAGCTGTTTTGAGACTTGGAAAAGCCCCTCAACATGTAAATAGCATCAACAGGCCCTGGCTCCTCACAAAATCACATCAACTGAGCCCATATAAACACACCTAAACAAAAGACAGCCTCATTTCCCTTTCTGAGACATCCTGCTGATTGTGTACTTGCTTGTGCAGATCTCTTAAAATAAAAATCAACAGCTGGGCAAAACAACAAAGCACATTTGGACATGTTAAAACAATATTCTTAATAGGTCTCTGGTGGACTTTGCAGGGTTTACACCCAATATAAAGTTCATTCTTTTTGTTTGATTTAATTCCCCTCTTCTTTTAGCAAACAAGGTGATAAACAATTATACACAAATAGAATTTTAATGACAGTCTTCCTAGATTTCTACAAGCCTGGGCAGCATAGGCTTACAGATCATGTAATGTGGTGCAGCCTTTTGCCCAAATACTTTACATTTTGAGATCTTCGTATTTTCCAGCTCATGTACAAACGTGAACTGACCCTGACGGCAACCTTTCAAAATGCAGCAACTACCCAGCTAGCATCTTCTAACCCGTAAGGACACAGGGCTGAGACGTTAAATGGCATATCACCCATCAGCAGCAAAACCACAGTCAGAACTCATGAACTGATCTTAACTTCCTGACAACATATTGTTGCCTTTAGCTACAAGCCAAGTACATGCTTCCAGCCATTTCTGCATCTTTAAAAGATGCCATCAAAATTCACAATGAAAAATCTCAAAGGGTTTAGAGTTGAACATGTATATACCAACTTTTTCAGATGTATGCATCAAATCAGTGCATGATGCAGTAGGAAAAAAGAGACCACACAATACTAAAAAAATTACGACACAACATCACAGGGAGGAAAAGAAGTATACCTAACACGACTCTATGGTGATCACACCTGGAATACTTCATTCAGCTCTGGAGAACTCATTTCCTGAATGATAATAAAAATATGGAGGAAGATCACAGGAGAGCCATAAAAATGCTAAGCAAGCAGAGGGACTGACTTACAAAGACTGAAAGAGCTAAGGATGCACCCACTGACTAAACCCTGAGAAGAGCAAGTGAAAACTGTCGGCAACTATTACAACAGTATTAGCAAGAGCAGAGTATCATTTCAGTAAAGCTAGAGTTTACAGCTACAGATAACAGTATTAAAACAAAAGTAATGGAAACAGATGTATGGTCAAGAAAGTAATTTTAATAGCACAGTCTAGGAGGCCCCAGGTTAGACCTGACTGAATATGCTTATCCAGCACTTACGCTTCTCAAATTTTGGCTCTTCTTAAGAACATATGAATTGTCAGTTAAATTCTGAAAATACTCTTTTAAAAGTTTGGTTTGAAAAAAAATGTATTTTGAAATTTCCAAAATAAATTATTTACTCTCTGGCTGATGGAATTTTAGGCATCCAGTAACTGAGGAGTCACAGATTTGTCAGGATGGTTGCTTTTGTATCGACTCAGCTAGGTTTCTCATAAGGATCTCCTTGACACGTGTAGCCTAGCCCAGTGCATATCAGAGCACAACATCCCATGAGGGCCGTCCACCAGAAGCTCCAGTCTATTAGGGGCTCCACACTGAGGTACTCCTGAAAATAAATGCTGAGTCCTGTTCTTTCTGCCTTTGGGATAAAGGAACCGCTTGATCCACTTGCTCACCCATTCGCCTCTGCTGCAGACTACTGTACCTTGATGAGTTCACCAAAGGGAACACATGTTCTTACCTTAGCTACTCAGCTTCACTGCAGTCTGTTTTTCACCTCACTGTGTAATATTCAACTACCAAAGCTTTTGGGTCCAATTTCTAGAGTGGGCAATTGCAAACCAATCTGCTGAGTGATCAAGATCCATGGGTGAATGGCCCAAGGAAAACACTAACTTTTGTTTTAATAATGTTAATTTTTGATTCCTTTGTCCTAGGAAAGGCTTTTTCTGTTGCTGTTGTTACCATACTTCAGTGACGGTTCTTAAAGGGTTCCATTTGTCTAATTTTATTAAACCTAGTAGTTCCTAAGAAAAGCAGTGGCTGCCTACTCCATAAGATATGTGCACAAACAGTAAGTACATCAAAAGCCTATGGCTTTTTGGACAATTTCCATATAACCTAATATGGTTAAGAAAATGTTTGACTGGAGCCCAGAGCAGAGTGCCAAGCTTAACAACTCTGCAGTAAGCAGAGTGCCACAGAGCCCTCTGCTTAGGCTCACTGCAATTTCAGTTCAGTGCAGCTACTATCCATTCACGTTAACTAGACCATAATTGTACTTTCTGCACAGTTACAAAACACAGATACTTTTGTTCTTTCTCCCCAGCCAACAAAGATTAATGCTAGCTGCCATACAAGGCTTTCAGAGACTGAAGCTCCTTGGAGTGTTTCCCTTCTCGGGCTAAATATATTGAGGAAACCCTGGGTATCCCAAGGATATAAAAGAGCCTTTAATAAGCACTGCATGAAGTACTCTGCATTTATGTAAAACATTTTTCTGGGGCCGTTTAAAGGGCTCCAATGAAGAACACACTCTGTATCTGCTGCTGGCTTACAATAGAGGTTATGTAATATTGCATCTGTACGTTGGTCAGATATTTTTGTCACCATCCTGCTTGCTACTACTGTAGTTTATAAAAATTAGTGAGGCACAGATTGCTTACCTAGTGCTGTATTTCTGAGCCTACTGCAGAATAAACTTCAAGCATTTGTTTTAGATATTTGTGCTTCTCTTTCAGACTGCACTTGGCAGCACATGGTTTAGGAATTTTTTTAAGTGCAAAAAGGGTGACAAAGCAAATGAAGGACATTATCAAGGCCAGTCTTTAAGTCACACTTCGGTCCTCTCAGTTACTGTTTTATCTAATGCTACTGAAATCACTGCAAAGTCTGATAACAGGGATCTGGCTGCAGCGGAAAAGTGGATCACTGAACTTGTATCAGGGATACGTGTAACTTGAGGCATCAGAAGAACAATACCACCTTGATTATGCAAAAGGGTAGCCAGCCTCTCCCAGATCATTTCCTATGAGATCATATGCAGACTTGGAAACAGAAAGGACTGATTTCAGGAAGTTTAGAACCTTTTTATGGATTATATCAAGGCACAGGCTGTTCCTTAAAAATGACTGTACATCAAATTCCATTACTGCCACATGCCCTTGGTTGGAATGACTTTAGCATACATGATAGTACCAACAATCACTAAAAAAGGCAGCAATTCCTTTATCATCTAATAGCCAGAGGGTTTTGGTTTGGATTGTTTTTGAGTGCTGAGTATGAGCTACCGTTTTGGGGGTGTGGGTAGCATTAAATTAAAAATGTAGTAAAAAAAATTGTAATAACATATGTTCCAGACCAAAAAAAAAAAAAAAAAAAAATGGTTGCAGGAATTAATCAGTAACATGGTATTTTTGACTGTTACGATAGGGTATTTTCGTGTAGTTGCCTATGAGCAGCGCAGATGCTTTGCAGCAGACGACAGAGGTGACTCCAGGCAGACCCCTGGGTCTATGCATGCAGCAACTGCTTGGAAATGTCAGGGCTTTAGTAACGCTCTGCCCTTCAGGCTCCCTAGAGAGGCAACACGGGCCTTTTGTATCACTTCAGTTTCACATTAAGTCTACGGCAATGCAAAAGTTGAGCTTCACAATGCCCGTGGCAAGCAAACTAATCCATTGATTAATTACACTAGCTAGCCTTCATCTATGCAGGACCAATAACATTACCAAATTTTGTCCTCAGTTGAAAGTAAGACGTTTTCAAAGAGTGTCTCTCAAAGAAACACATTGTTTTTTCCTTCTGTTTACAGCTGAGGAAAGAGAGGCGTGGATGATTGCATTTATTTGGCCCAAATCTTGCTGGCCATCCAACAGCAGAACCTCCTAGGTCCCACTTGAGTGTTCCCCTCATCACTCTGCATTTTCTCCCATCATCTGCACTGATCTAATGTGGATTTAATCAGCATTACTACTAGGATGACTAGAAAAACAATATATTTAAAATAAAGAGTCCCCTAGTATCAAACTGTCATCCATTACTAGAAATAAGATACATTTTTGTTCCTTTTGGAATGGAGGAGAAATTAGCAGCACCAGAGCAGAGGAATGAAAAACTCACAAGATTTATTATAATTATTTGCTATCCGTTTAATGATAACACTGTGCTTGGTGACAAAAAAAGAAAAAAGAAGATAAAAAATACATTGATTAAATACAAACCTTGCCTTTGCTCAGTTTGGGGAACAATAAGCCCTGATACAATCTCACAGGCATCCAACCTTACAGCCTTGCCCCTGGCTATTTATAACAGTAAAAGTTTGGAGATACTCATTTCTGCTCTGAAAAAATAAGACCTTTGGCCTTAACATTTCTTTGGAAAGTGCTTCAGAGAAGACTGCTACTCTGCAGCAATGCTTCCTTCCAGCAACATTTCCTCTTAAAATATATGGCCCAAAGGAGGAACACCAGACCTCAAATATACCACAAATATGGACAAGTCTGCCTGCAGGCATTTGAAGTCTGGGAAATTGCCCAAAACATTATCCTTACAGAATTAATCAACTCTCTGTTAGTCAGCATAGTTAACAGCCCCCAGAATAACCCTTCTCTTACTTGCCTTCATCAGGACGGCCCACCTTCATCAGGTGGCACGTTGTATTGTTTCCCACTCCTTAGGGATTAATTATTCCCAAGGACTGAAACTTGAGCCTTTACACTTCCACATCCAAATAAAAATTGTTTGCGAGCTGATACTGTCCAACAAACTATCACTTTTAGGTTTTTGTTCCTTTGGGCTTTATACCAGCTCACAGTGTCCCTCATTGCCCTCTGGACAAAGACTGTCATAGCAAGTGCATGGACAGGTTACGGCTGGCCACACAAACTCAATATGCTCTCGGGATTTTGCCAAGCTTGGGACTTTGCAAATGCTTCAAAAGCATTTGTGGGTGAGGGATATAATGATCTGCCTGATGAACTCTAGCTGTAATAAAAGGCTGTCTGGAAAATAGAGTGAGAGAGGCACCACAACTCAAAGACAAGTCCCTGTCTGCTGCCCACTCAATAAGGGCTAATGCAGACACGCAGCCATCAGTTCTGCCATGCGTATCACCACGACTCCTTGACATGTTTGTAAATATTGCTGTCAGGGGAGAAGTAAAGAAGAATCAGATCTGCGATATCACTAAGGCAACAGGCTTTGATAGAGGCCAGTATCTGTTACTTCAGAGACGTGTTCAGAAAGCTCCACAGCAAGGCAGGGTAACCATTCAAGGACTGTTCCCCTCGTAGTTTCTGATTAAAAATGTCTTCTTTGCAGAATTTTAAAATCCCTTTTGATTGTTTTCATTAGCCTTCACATTATAAGTCTGTATTGAATCATTATTTTACATAAATGTTCCATCCTTTTAGATCAGTTTGGTAATATCACTTGCAACACATGGCATGATAGCCTCCATCTGTGTGCTTACATTGATGGAGTCCCCTCACTTGGAGCAATTTGTGCTAAAGCACAATTATAAAACAAGCACAGCCTGGGAACATTTATTATTATTATTGCTTAGCAAGACTCCTATCAAGTGCTGACACAACAATCTTTTGAAAGCCAGGCAAATATCCTCCCACCTGGCAAGCAGAATTGTTTCACATGTCCCTACCAAACTAAAACCAGAACCCAGACCTAGGGGAATATACAGTCATTGGCATTGCTACATATTCAGCAATATTATTATCTTAATGACATATAATAGTCTCCATAATCATAACCTTTCACTAGGAGAAAGGCTAGTGTAGCTGTTGAACTGAAATAATTATCTCAGCCTATAGCTGCATGTACAAATAGGGGAGGTTATGTGTGTGTACAGGGATTCTTGCATGACAGCACATATTTTTAATGATAAAGATAAATGAGAGTTAGGCCTTGTCAAGGGAAACAATGCTTCCTTCCCATTCTGGTAGTATCCAGGGACCACGAGAGCCAGAACTCAGAAATGTTTCTCTAATGTTTCAGAAAGCTAGACTGTTGTGCATGTACAAGGAAAGAAGTGCTCAAGGTGGAAGACTGTGCTCAAACAAACAATTTCTGACAGTCAGTTCAGTCAAGGGCTGCCATAAATAATCTTCCTAACATATTGAATTAAGCTGGAAAGGCACTGGAAAGGCAGAATTGTTTATGGAGGGAATGAAAAGGGCACCAAAGGCAGGGGAGCTTTACAACAGGCACGATTTTGAAGGAAGATATCCAGATCATTATCCTCACTGCTAGGTACTGCTGTGCTGTTGACTAAGCTGACTTGCAGTTGCTTTATGTTCTCCAGTGATTCCTGGAGTTGCCAGTGGGGAAGAAACAATTCTGGTAGAGTATGCAGGAATCAAGAGTCCTACTAGGGAAAAAGAGCTACTTCTAGCCACAGGGAAACTACTGTCTTCACCGCAGCCTGCTGCCATCACTGTAACCCAACAGGAATGTAATGTAATCCTGAACACTCCATGTGCAGCTGAAAAACAGCTTGGAAAGCATCAGCCACACACCTGAGATTTTAGAGATAAACCAAACTGTAATGCTTAATGTAGAACCAAATCTGATTATATTCCCATGATTCACTTAAAAAAGCCCTGCAGGAATTCCTTTTTTTTTTCTTTCTCTAAATCAGCATGGTTCCTTAATTGCCAGCTGTCTCTACTCAAAGGTGCAAAGATCTTTGGCTATTTCTGCATAGCTGCTGGAATGCATTTACATAGCTTTTGGTGTCAGGCTGTTTGTTTGTCTTTAAAGGTATTAAGCCACTTTGTGACTGTGATAGAACAGCTGCCAAAGAGTAACACCTAGGATAAAAGGTAACAGCTAAGGGAGCATGCAGTGAGAGTGGTAATATCCCCGAGAGGCCTCCTCAGCCGCACTGAAGCACTGGAGAGAGTTGCCTAAGGAATAGGTTCAGAAATCCCACTTGGATTGAAGTAATTGGGAAATCTCTCGCAGCTCTAGGGCTCCTGTTCTCTCATATATGGAGGTAGGGAAAATACAAGACCTTCTAATGTCTACATACCTAGAAGACCAAAGTCTGGTGTCATAAGGCTCCAGGCACCTTTGTATCTTCTGCACCAGTTGAAGAGAGAGCTCTCACAGAGGAGAGCTCTGACAGAGGAGTTGACTTTGCAAGACACATTTCATTAGACAAAAACACAGTTTAGTTTTCCTGTTCTCCCTCTAATCAACGCGATCAGCATATGTGTTTAAGAGTATTCATTAGAGTTACTGGATTAAGGAAAAGATAATATCAAAGCTCCACAAAACCTCCCTGGAAAAAGTCATGCTTTTGCAAGTGACACTATGCAATTTTGCTTCATCTCTTTTTAATCCCCAGTGTTTTTCAGTGGGGATATTTATTTGTGGGGAAGGGATTTTTTTTTTAATTCTATACCACCAAATACAACTTAAACCATGTCACTTTAAAAATACAAAAAACAGAATCACAAAATGCTTAAGGTTGGAAGGGACCCCTAGAGGTCATCTAGTCCAATCCCCCTGCTCAAGCAGGGACACCTAGAGCGCATGGCACAGGGTGGCATCCAGGTGGGCTTGGAAGATCTCCAGAGAAGGAGACTCCACAGCCTCTCTGGGCAGCCTGTTCCAGGGCTCTGCCATCCTCACAGGAAAGAAGTTCTTCCTCACATGAAGGTGGAACTTCCTGTGTTTCAACTTGTACCCATTACCCTTTGTCCTGTCACTGGCCACCATGGAAAAAAGCCTGGCCCCATCCTCCCTACAATCACCCCTCAGGTACTTGAACATGTTAATCAAATCTCCTCTCAGCCTTCTTTTCTCCCAGCTCCCAGGCCCAGCTCACTTAGTCTTTCCTCATATGACAAATGCTCCAGTTCCTTAATCATCTTTGTGGCTCTTGGCTGGACCCTCTCTACAAGCTCAATGACCTTGAACTGGGGAGCCCAGAACTGCACCCAATACTCCAGGTGCAGCCTCACCTGAGCAGAGGGGCAGGATTCCCTCCCTGGCAACGCTCCTCCTCATGCAGGCCAGGATCCCATTTGCCTTCTTGGCCACGAGGGCATACTGCTGCCTCATGGTTAACTTGTTGTCAACCAGGACTCCCAAATCCCTCTCCACGGAGCTGCTTTCCAGGAGGTCAGCCCCTAGTCTGTGCTGGTGCCTGAGGTTATTGCTTCCCAGGTGCAGGACCCTGCACTTGTCCACGTTGAAACTCATGATGTTCCTCTCTGCCCAGCTCTCCATCCTGTCCAGGTCTCTCTGAATGACAGCGCAGCCCTCGGGAGTGTCGGCCACTCCTCCCAGTTTGGTGTCATCTCCAAACTTCAGCATCAGCATCTGCAAAGGTAATGGTGTACTCTGTGCCCTCGTCCAAGCCATTGATGAACAAGCTGAAGAGCACCAGGTCCAGTACTGATGCTTGTGGGACACCACTGGCCACATGCCTCCAACCAGACTTGGCCCCATTTATCACCACCCTCTGGGCTCTGCCATCCAAACACCTCAATTGCTTCAAGAACTACCTTAAAGGAAAATCACGTCTGTGTCCAACTGAGGTGGCAGTTCCTAAAAGGAATTCTACTCTACTCTGCTGAACTCCCCATTTTCGAAGGTGTGCAACATTGAGGACAACTAGGAATACAGATTTACACTGAACGTGACTGCGGTCCAAGTTTCAGGAAAAATTGGTACCAGTAAAACTTTTATTAAAATCAACAGCAGATGGATATTGTAGTCCACAGACAAATGTAGTTCCATCCTGCACTCCAAGAGTTAATACAATCCAATCGCTGAACTGTCATTTAAGTCATGCAACTTTACTAGGTAACCCAATTCTTTCAAATAGAATTTCTTTCTTATATTGCTAACGCTACCTAGCTTGCAGTGGCCATGAAAAACAAACGTATTCTAACATTTACATTTTGTTTTGTGTGATACATTAACATCTATACATCATTCTTAAGTGCCCAGATTCGTGAGGTACTTAAGTACGCTCTTAATCAACTAAAAGATTACTCACATTTTTAAAGCCAGGAATATGTTTGCTGAAGCAGAGCCAACACAATATTGCATATTCCTGCATATGCACATGCATATTCCTGATCAAGTACATGATTCTCTTTCATGGGCTAATGTTATTTTGTAATTCAAAGCACAGTAAAAAGAAGAAAAATCCATTACGCTATGAGTCTTAAAGAATTATTTAGTGAAATTCAGCTATACAAGACAAATGCATGTATTTCACATGATTTATTTCCTAATTATGAAGTATTTTTCAATGCAAGAAGTCTATTTTGTGTCCTCAAAGCTACAAAAATCTTCTTTTGTTGTGTTTTCTCTAAAATGAAACAATACTGGAACTTTCATTTGAAAGGCTTTACAAATGAGGGAATACTAGAGATTGACAGGATTTGAGCCTGTCAAATCACTTGGTACATTTCAACACACTTTTATCCTCCTTTATACCACATGGCCTGCAAAATAACTAATGAGAGATCATTAGTTATCAGTTATTATTGTTAGTCATTAATGAGAGACTGTAAAAAACTGATTTGCATAAATACAATGCCACAGATGCTACATTGCTACAGCTAAAGAAAAACTTAGAGGGTTTAGAGTTTTAATCATTTGACATTTCATTCCTAAAGGAAGCCAAAATACAATATAAATTTGTTACAAGTTAATAGATCCTGTAAGTTTTACTTTTAAATTCTTTTACCTTTACCGGGAAATGAAAGTGTATGTACAAAACCCAAACTGTTCTAGAAATACAAACTTTCTCTCATAATTCCCAGTACTGTCTTCCTTTCATAATTTCTTAGCTAGAGATGGCTACATCTAAATAGAGAAACAGACCATTTACATTTTTAGAAGCAAACTAAATCTTGTTTTTCCATTGCTCCTTTCCAAGATGAAATTATGTTCTCTGTAGGAAGGGGGAAATTATCATTTTCAGAAAATATAGCCATTACAGCTTAGATCGCAATGCATTAGCCTAATATTTTTGAGAAATTCCATTCCTTTAATTTAACTTGACCACTGTGACATGCAAGCTGGATACTGTGGGTTATTTTGACATACTGTAGCCACTTTTGCGTAAATATCGAATAGCACCGTGAATCTTCATAGGCCAAGCAAAACAGTCAAGCATACATTTCTCCATCCTTCCTCTAACTCCAAAAACTTAATGGCATACTAAAAAAAAATAATGATATATAGGCACTCAGAGCCTGACCTCAAAATGTGGCGTGTCAGCATGTTGTCCAAACCAATGAAGATCAGAAATGTCTTTCTGTCTTTCTCTCTCAAATGGATAAGCACTTTTTAAGCTACATGAATGAACACAGGAGCCAATCAATGGTTACACTGCTTCTTGTTTTATCTCAGCACAATCCAGTTCGTTAGTAGCTTACAGAAATCGATAATTGGGTCCAACCTGTAGGAGTACTCCTACTTACATGAGCACCTAGGGACTGGCCCTTTTCATGTCACTGTGGTGTGACGTTAGGGGCGCTACATGTCGATTCAAAATAGTTAAGGCTATTTCTGTAGTCCTTCACAATAGGGCAATCCCAGCACCTATTCTGTGATATTAAACATAAGAATATGTACATGATCCTACATCAACAAACTGCTAGGGACCCACTTGCTTTCTCCTGGAAGGGGACTGATCCTAGTTGTTAGATGCCTATAGATGAGGCATTCAACACACAGCATCCTGTTTAATGCCCCAGGACATTGCTACGGTCATTTCTAAATCTGTTAGAAGACAAGGCAAGAGGAGGCATGGGCATTTGCGTACCTTTTCGTACATGCCCATTCCCAGTATCCCAGAGAAAGTCACCCATTAATCAGTTGTACTGCTTCTGTCCCAAAGTCCTGACCCAATTAAACATGGAAAGTAACACCCCAGAAAAAGCTTTTAGCCTTTTAAAAGGATTAAATTATCATGTAATTTCTTCCTGAAGAATGTCATAGCACCATGTAGATGTGCTTTTGAATGGTATATCCCCAAAGTCCAAAAGCGAGTAATCTAACCTAGTGAAACATATAAACCCTAGAATGAAACATGACAGCTGTTCCATAATGTATACCAGGAAACAAGTATTACACTGCATGAAATACCATACCCTCCAAAATGAATTTCAGCGGGCAAGATTCACATCATGCTTGGCCAAAATGCTAAGAACAACTTCTCTCCAACCACTATGGCACAAACATTTAAACACCTATAGAAATCAGATGTTGATTTCTGAGCACTTCCGGATGCTTAGGTCAGAGCTATTAAAACTGATGGAATGAGCAACAGCAAAGCACCTAATTGAAGTTAGGGCATGTATGGCACTAATTCAGAGGAAAACATTATATATATTTAATGGTCATATATGTTGCATGTTATATATGTTGAATTTCCAGCAATTCTGGCTGCAGAAGCTCCCTAGGGTTACTTGGCCTTATTTTATTCACCTGCAGAGATGCAAAGACATCATAACCCATGCTGATTCTAAAATAAATGGCTGAGAATTCATTCAGTTCAATCAGTAATGCTGTCTTCCACTTAAAAACATCAATCATAAAGCACAGGACAAAACTCACAAGCAGCTCCTCTTTGATTTCCTAAAAGCAAGTAACTCACAGTGCAGAATCATGTTCATATACAAGCCTATGCCATGTTTGAAATGCTCGATAAGATCCTGGGATGCAAGTTCCCAACTTCTACATCCGACCAAGTTGAAGACTGAAGGATGATGAAAAGGTTTAATAGGCTGCTGCTTATACATTTCTTGGATGTTTTTGAAGCTCTCCTCCAAGATGCCAAGGAAGGTATCATCTTTTACACTTCAGCCTTATCTGTTAAAATATGTTGTTTTTTTTTTTCTTTTTTTTTTTTTTTTAACAACACTTAAAAGACAACTGAATCAGTTCTGATTGGTACCTGGTAGTGCAATTATGACTTTTCCCCACTGATGTGAAAAGGCACAGAATTAGTCACAACCTAGCCCAAAGTACAGCTTTCAGTCTCGCTTACACTCCAAAAAGGAACCTGAATTTCTGACACTTTGCATCAATGGCACAATAATTAGATAACACATTACATCCAGTTCTGTAGGCTATCTGTTCTTTCCCTGTCAAAGTCCAACAACACAATAAATTGCCAAATGATGCACGTATAGACAGATCCTTGTTTTGCAGTTTCTGATCAGACATTTCATTGACTTCCACTTCCTCCACTCATCTGTCCTACTGCCTCTATCAATTCTAGCATTAATCACCATCAGAAATTACTTATATTTTGGAGAAGAATGGCTTTTTTGAGGATCCTCCAAGTCTTGCATATATTTACATCAATCAAGGCCACATCCCATTTAACACATTCTTCCTTGACATTTTTGTTCCACGTTATTCTTCCTAGGAGACTGAAGGATAGAGATTCTGTACATTTTTGCGGGACAACTGTATCTGGCAGCCTGCCAATTGCTAAGCCAACATCAGCAGTGAATTTATAGCTCAAAGGAAAGACAGATCTGAAGAAAGGGTGTTTTTTGGGCTATTTTTTGCTTTGTTTTTTACATCTGCAAGGCTGTTATTGACAAGTTTGTCATCAGGCCCACAAAGGAGGAGTGGAAATTAAAGTGTCATCTTTTCTGTAGTGTCTGTAGCACCCAGTCATACCATGCTGAAAGCTTCACCCTTTTGCTAGCTGCTGTATATATGGGTATTCCTGTTTGTACACAATGACAGATCTAGTCTGCTCTATGCACCAAACCAACCACTAACCAACCATGAACAATCTATATCATAATCCACACATAAGAAAATAAGAGATGACGTAAAAATTAATTCTTTCAAGTTTCAACCTGTGCTGATGTTAAGAATAGAATACAAACTAAGTCACATTTTGCTGGGACTAGGACCTTGTTGCAGGGCTCAGATTCCGTCTGGTTTCTAAAAAACAAAGGACACCCTACACGCATCAGGAGGGAAACTGAGGAATTCGGCAAGGAGCCCTGCAATTGGGGAATACTGGGCATGAAATGATCAGTTTTAACAAATGCAGTGTTGACATTGGACACCCAGCCAAAGACAGGCTGAGAGTTGGATGGGGCTGGTGGCTGTGTCAGCAATGAAGAGGCACAACTCTCACAGAGCTGTCAAGGCCACACATCTAGAGATAACAGCATATCCCAAGATAAGGTGGCGAGCTGATGGCAAGGCCTTGCAACTTGCTCCTTAGTGGTGAGGAGGATAGCTAGACAAGCAGATATGACAGCGAGAGCACTGAAGAGAGAGTAGGAATGGATGTTCACATTCCAGCCAACATGACTTGGGCCCGCCATTTATTCCCACACACTCTGGTAAGAGCCAGCCGTAACTCATTTTTCCTAAGCGTGGCTCCTCAATGATCCCAGCAGCCAGGCATATGGATTAGCATGCAGGACATGCTCCGTGCCCTGCGTTCCATCCTTTCTTACCCATTTCATGCTATGAGTACCAAGACCTATGGGTAAGCATCCCCCCACACACTGCAGTTCCACTGGTGCCCCTCATGCTGGTCTTCTCCCCACAGCCAGTGATCCTTCCTTGCCAAACACCTACGGCTCTGTAGGGCTTCTCCAGGGATTCCAGAAAAAGCCTGCACCTGACTTTCCATGTTGGCAGCTCAGTATCTGCTGCCTTTAAAGTATACTCTTTAATTTTTTAATTCATATAAATACAAATAAAAGAAGCATCACTGTGTGTCAGCTTCAGACACGAGTCAAAACATCCCTGAATCACTCCCCATGTAATTAAATGTATATTTTTAGAGTCTAATGCTATTTTCAGTCAGAAGAGTAACTCCACTACAAACTATACCCTCTTCTGTGAGCTGGCGAGCTTCTCAAAGATGCAAATTTCACTCTCTGCTTCCTTCAGACTGCTGTAGTGTACATAGCCTATTAATGAAACATTGGGAGATCTCAGAATATAAAGGTGAGAAAGTCTGTCTTTGCAGAATGCCACAATTCTAGGAAAAATTGCAATGGGAGGCTCCTACAGCAAACACAAGCAAGTAAAACACTATTCATGCAAAAGAGGGCAGCATATAACAGACTTTTTGTATTTAAATATACCCACAAATAGTGGCTTGGGAACAGGGAAGAGAAGAAAAGAAAAAAAACTTGAAAACTCATAATACTGAAGCAAGTCTATTTTGAGACATTCTGGTTAAAACATTGGGGGAAAAATGAAAGGAATCATTTGAAAAAAGATGCCACATTTTCTATTGGTACTACATTTTTGATTTGGTAGGAGCCTATTTCATTCCACAGATTTTAAGACATGTTTTAAATTCCATAGGTTTAGTATTACAACACTAATGGTTCATAATGAAATTCTGGGCAGTAGCAAAAAAGGAAAAAAAAAAAAAAGAGAGAGAGAGATTTAATGATAGAACTCCATAAGATATGGATATGGGGCCCTTAGTGCAGATTTATTGATAGGAATGTTGCATGTGGGTTAAAACAACAGAGTTGTCTGGCTCACTTGTGGTGTGTTAAAATTTCATGTGGCAAAATACAAGTTATGCTATTACTTGAATCACTTGTATAAAAGTTAATTTCATCCTCTCCTTTAACGTATTTTTCAAAAGGTTTATCATTTGCAGTAATACTATTTACAAACAAGGGAGTATTGTAAAAAGTATTTTTCCTCTGTCTTTGCAACCAATTCAGGTCCTTTATTAATAATATTTATCTCATTTTAGTACCATATTTAATATTACTTAGAAAGTCTGATGAGAGTCCTCCCAAGCACAGCATGACACAGCGGACGGAGCCCTTGGCAGGGATCTCAGCTTCCCTCTGGTGCTGTTGCTGGAGTCATTTATCTCTTTTTATGCTTCATTTTTTCTGACTCACAAAACCGAAAACAATACCCAGCTCCTTTGTAAACAACTCTGAGAACACAAATGTATAAAAAGCATTGCCTAGCAGCTTGATCTCAGTGCCATTTTATTTTAGAGAAGACAACTTTGATTTAAAGAGTTCTTAGAAAAATGCATATTTAACATCCTACATCTACATAGGGCTTGAATAATTATCTAGGAATAACTGTCCTTTTTTTTTGCAGGTAGATTACCTGAGTCGATGAAAGATTACATGTTAAAGTCCAAAGTGGGAAAACACACTAGTAACAAAATCTGTAGGAAATTTCTAAATCCCAAGATATTCCTGTAATGACACTCTTGCTAATTAGGTTTGGGACTGAAAGAAAGCTTTATATCATATCTCAAATAAATTGTTTTCTTGGCAGTTTCCCCAAGAATAATTCTTATTCGAAAGATTTGTTCAGTTTCATATTTTATGTCCAAGTGCTGAAAAAGAAAAACATTGCAGAAATACTGAGAAAAATATCCATGGAATTATATATTCAGAGGACAAAGCACAAGCTTTGCTTTAAAACACAGGAAGGGATTATGCTTTCAAATTCATAGCAAATCACAAATAATCCCAGGTGATGTTCAAGGTCCAGCATAAAAAGAAATGAATAAGCTGTTCAAAGTCTCTTTCTTCGAATAAAACAATGTTGCTCCATTAGACAGAACTCCTCTCACAGCAGTTTACTGCATTGGAGTCCTAACAACGCTAACTAGATTTTCACAAAATAGGGGACTGACTTCCACTTAGTAGGAATATTCTCCATTGCTGGGTTGGTGTGGGGAAGACGACCTGTAGCTTGCTACAATGGAGCAAAGACTGCAGTTCACACTCCCACAGCCTGTTAGGTGTGAGTAACATATGCATGAACACAGCTCTTTGTAACTTGGATTATTATACCTACCCACAAAAGTGGACATGACTACAGAAACAGAACTCAAAGATGGAAAACTCTGCAAGGATATGCATGAGGACATCTGAAAAGAAAACACTTACATCCCAACCTTAGCTCCTTAAAGGACATACTTTTAGTTTTTCTTAAAGCTGAAATGTAAGAGAGAAAATATCAATCCTCCTTTAAATTTTTAATTAATGCCTTTTTCTTTTATATACTTGAACCACAACTGAGTGTGTTTAGATGAAGTTTTCAAAAGTTGTTAATTGCTTGGGCTGCCTGTGCTAAGCTGCTGTAAAGGGACTTGACTTCCAAGGTAATGACAGACAGCTCTAAAATGTCCTAAGAAGATGCCCAAGAATCAAGGAATTTCAAAAATAACTTTGCAAAAAAATACTGTCTTGGCCTCTTTTCTTTGAAAAGAAGTGTGTTTGTTTTCCAAAATAAGTGAGGACAAACATGAAAGAGCAAACAGAACTCTGACCTATTAAGAGAGCCAGACTATTGTTTTGTATCATATAACTGCAGATAACAGCATAAAATTCGAATTTAACATGGCTGTTTAGGACTTTGGCTCATTCTAGTGAGGTTAATGTTCATATATGGGTTTTGTTCAATTGCTCTATCCTACCTTAGTGGGATGGTGAATTTTGATTAAACCATTGCAACTTCTGTGCAGAGTTCTCAAATCTGGCAACAATAACAAGACCAAGTAAGAAAGCCTGGGATATTTCCTGGGATTTATTCACTGTTGCACTAATTGACATTGTGATGAATTTGAATGCATCTGAAGCATTGGCCAAATATTGGCATGTGCAGAGGAAGTGCATGTATGCAGTAAGCACCTGCACAGGATTTAAAGACCTCTACTAGCCCAGGAACTAGACATCCACAAACCTGGCACACTAAAGACAGAAATTATTGCTAAAAAAAAATCAACAGCCAAAAATTAGCGAGATGACTGTCAAATTTGAGAATGGAATACAACAGGATATAAGAGAATCTTCATCATGACCATCAATGGCATCAAAAATTCAGGATCTGTTTCTTACATGCTATCTTTCACTTAAGATATATATATAAAAAAGGTATGTATATATTAAGATATACATATATATATATATACCTGCTCTCCCATAAAAACTACTTTTAAAATCTAATTTCTTTGATGTTTCATAGACAAACTATTTTATTATCCAAAAAATCATTTAAGACCTTCCATCAAGGTCCTTCATCTTGTGACTACTGAAGATGAGTGTTCCATCTTTGTTACTGTCACACAGTCAAAATTGTCCAATCTCAAGGACTTCATCACTCATGAAACCTAAGTCTCCAGCTCTATTAACCCAACCAAGTCCTCCGAGGGAATTATTTACAGTGGAAGTTATGAAAATAAATGTAAAATATGTTTCTACACATCATAAAAGCATGGTTTTGTTCATTTTCAGACTACAAGATTAAAACAAACAAAAAATGACATGGACAATAAAATGAAACTTAAAGAACCCTAACCAATAAATGTTAACCTAACCAAAATGATAACCTAAAGCTAACCTAACCAAAAAGCTGCGTGGAGCTGTGTCTCGGGTCAGATTTCCTCATAAAAATGCATAAATGAGCAAAGTCAGCATTTCTTGTATTTGTAAACTTCTCTATACCCTTTCTGCATGCAGTAGATGTAGACTTTTTTTTTTCCCAGATCATAGCTAAGAAACACTGTCATATGTCTGTTATTCCTGTATTAGGCTCTTAGTGTTTCCCTAGGCTAAAATACTCAGGCTCCCTATGCCTCAGGGTCTTCTCTGAAATCTGAATGATACTTTCGTGGAGGTTTGGCACTGTTCACTTTTGTAAAGATCTCCGAGACCTACTGGATGAAAAGTGTTTTTTACATGTAATGCAGTATTAATGATTTTTTACCAAATATAAAATGATTCAATATCTGAATGCTAGAATATCTTGCCTATATATATATATGTATATAAATCTTCAGCAAACTCACATTTGCTTGCAAGACAGTTATGGTTATCCTTTATATTTGATCCTCAAGTTTATAAGGACATGTACTAACTTCTTCACAAAACTGTTCAATATGCTGCATCCCTACCATAGCATCTACTTTCCCCAAACACCAAATGTCCTAAACTAAACAGTCTTACACTTCAAAACCAGCAGGATTTTTATAGCTGTGTAATACTTTATTCAAAGTTGAGGAAAATAAGATCAATTTCAATAATCACTGCACCATTTACCAGACCCTGATCATCTGCTCCAGAGACAATCATTTCCTCCTTTAGGAAACTGAGTTATTCCTGGAATTTTCCATATTCAATGCACCATGACAGTTTTTCTTTTTTTTTTCAGCACAATATAGATTGACTGCTAGCTTCTGACCTAGGCCCTCAGCAAGAAGGAAGTACAACCCTATACTGCACCACGGAGAAGGTGTATGTGGTGGTGGTGGGAGCTGTTTTTTGTTTTAGTGAATTGTTGTTCAACTGAATTCACTTTTCACACCAGGAAATTTCCAGTGGGAAAGAGAAGATTTTAAAACACCAGGTTGTAGGAGGATTATAATTGTGGCTACATCTCTCAATTCTAATTTATGTGAGACAGTGAATCCTCCTTCTCATCAACTATCACACTAAGCACAGGCTTGCCCCATGTCTGAACAACTGTGCGTTGCTGCTGACCCATGTCTCAGTCTGTACAAATGCAAAACAGAGCCTGATGAGGCACGACACAAGAAAACTTGATTAATTAACAGCCTGTATTCCCTGACACCGGTGTATAAGTTCCAAAAAGGAAGTAGACTCCAGACAAACCTCTGCCTTTGGTGCATGTCATCAGCTGGTCCTGCTCTTTTAGGACTACCCTATTTGCTTAACTCTTCCACGCATATCTAGGCATTCCCATCAGAAACTGAGCGACCTAAAGGTCAGGAAAGCGCAACCCAGCTCCTCTATTTAGCCACACTCACAGGGTCACCATCTTCCTGGGTAGCCATCACAGATTACAAATTTTTGGAACCTAGTCATACAGTAAAGGACACCCAGGAAAACCTGAGGGGAAAAGTAGCTCTGCCAAACCACAGGCAGTATTTTAGGCTTCAGATATCATCTCCAAGATCTCACAACACTTTGCTTTTGCATGGGTGGGGTAACGAAATATTTATGCAACTTCAGTAGCACAATTCTGCTTCTGCTGCCCTAGAGATGTTCGTGTCACATATAAATCTATATTTTAACTAATGGCATCACATATCTTCCCAGGCATTCCTAATTCACCCTTCATTGAGCTATCTAGGTACTTTATCACATAGTGCTATTCTGTGTCATGTATTAATACTAAGACACTGTTTCTGGTCATTTGTAGGAAAGTACATGTTCTTATCTAAATTGCAGAGACTAATAGCTTGAAATATTGTCCCTGCAAAATGTACTTGAATGCTATATGCTCAGATAACTAGAGTTCTTTTCCTTTTCCCTCCCAGTGAGTGAACATAAATTAAGTCCCCATAGGAATTAACCCAAGAATGAGCTGCAGCTTCAATTTGGACTCATGTTTCCTCAGTCAGACATGGCTCACAGGGGTGCTGCAGTCCTTTTGTTCCTCCCATAAATCCATACCTGAAGAAAATATCACTAGGAAACAGCACTTCTTGCTTCTAAGAAGTTTCTTCATCACAAGTAAACAGTATCATGCATATTCCTGTTACTTAATCCGTTCAGTCAAGTATGTGCTTTGAAACTTGGACACATGACAGTTAAGATGATTGTTTTCTGCTGATAACTGGCCTAAGGATGCCCCTTTGCTTATTACTTCTTTGATCCAGATAAGCATAATCAGCCACTAAGATAAACGAGAAAAAAAGAACACTCAAAAGCCTTATAACCCCACATATTTAATTTAGCCTAGAAATAATTTCTGGGCAGAAAGAGTAAATTTAATTAACTCTTTTCTATAAAAAACGTATAGCAAGATGTGTAGCAAGATCTTATGCATTCCTTTGAAGTTTGTCATACATTCCAGAATACCTTTGACAGGCTAAGAAGTTATGTGTCTGCTTCTGATTAGATAATTGACATAAATCTACACCAAATAAATTCAGATCTCTTAAAATAAACTGCAGAGGTACATGAACTTTGTAAAATGCATGTAGTACTTCAACCAAAAGGCATTTCTGCAAAAATCAGTTATCACGAAGGAATTTATTTCTCTATTTATTTCCACTCATGTGAAGTGGAGCTAATGTCCAAATTTTAATCCAGGCTTAATTCCAGGCAGTTTAAAGTACTCTTTCTATTTGAACTGAAAACCACCATAGAAGAAGGAAAACACCTCTTTTGTGCTCTCCATTTCACCCCTTACCGTTAAAAGTGCTGTTCATTAAACATGAGAGTATTATTTCTGCCAGGAAGTTAGGGAAGTTAGATAATATTATACATTTGGCATATATATATAATGTAATATACTAAACAGACCCAGGCATATTACATGAACTGGAAGATGACATCAGAACTGAAGATAACAAGAAAAACCTGACGGAGTACAACTCAGTTAATCTTAACAACTAGTTGAACTCATAAAGCTACATAAGATTCAAAAAAGCAAGCACATATGAAAGCTTTGCCAGAAATGCTGTGAATGCTATAGCAACTGAAGAAGGGCTGAACAGATACATCTTTGCTAGACTTTGCTAGCTGCTCAGGTCATCCTGTCATCACTCTGTGATGACCTACTGAAACCACCCAGGAAGCACACCATGACAAAGATCCTCCTAAATATGCATTTTACAGCCACGATATCCACAAAGACCCCAAAATATTTCAAGTCTCAACAGAAGGAAAGGCCTTGCAAAGATGTCAAGAAAGCAAATCATACTTGAAATGGACAGAAATTTATGGAGACGTGTTATTCAATTAATAGCCACAGAGTCTCAGTATTCCCCCATCTCAGTTCCTAGAACGACAACACTGCCAGCTGCAACAGCAAGCAAAACAAGGCACATTTAGGCACCGAACAAGGGTCCTGTTGTAATTCTTCCTAGCTGTCTATCTGCATTAGTTGGGAGCAGGTCCAATCCAAGGCACAACTGGTGTTGACAAGACACATGCAGACTTGTGGAACATCTGTGGTCACCAGCCCTCCATGAAGGTGCATAAAGTCACAGAACAAGTGCTTAACATTTACTGAGACACCAAGAAAAGGCAATGAAAGATGCAATGGAGAAGTCTACACAAACGCTCATTTAAAAATAAAGCTTCAAGCCACAAGACAACAGTGAAAAAGTATGTCACAGTGTCCTATCAACAACTCAAGCCTCACAGAGCAAAAAAAGAACAAAAAAAACCCTGAAGACACAAGATGACATATTGCTCTACATCACATGTAGATCTCTCTCTTTCAAGCTAACCAACAATCACTGTCAGGAGAGCCTTCGCAAGTCTCCTGACTTGGCAGATCTCCCTGTTACTCCACACACACTCCACAGTTATAAATGGACACAGTCACAGCTGAAGACAGATATTCTGTCATGTGTTTCTGGCCTAGTGCCTCAGCCAAATTGTTCACTGACCAGGGAAAGATTTATAGAGATCAATTAAACATTTCAGTTTGTAAATTTTTTAATGCCCTTGGAGGGAAGAAAAAGTTAGAGGTCCTAAAAACTTGTAAAGTATTATCAACACATTTTCTCTGAGCTCTGGACAAACACTGGCGCTCCAATCAGAGCTATTACAAAAAATAGCAAGTTTTAATGCTACCTACATACACCTAACATGCAAAAACCAATAACACTGTATATTTTATACCAGTAAGGACAAAACTCATGATATCCTGCTTCTAGCATGGAAAGCCTGTCTATTCCAACTTTTCCTGCATGTAAGTTATCAAGAAGGACAATACTTGCAACACTACTTCAGACAGCATTCAACTGAGGTAATCGATACCAAAGGGAATTCTGACTCATCCCCCTGGGCAAAGGCTATCCTCACCTCACTTTTTGTGATTTTATCCATTTGGCCAAAGCATAAAGACAAATACACTGACAATTTAATGGAGTTCACAGAAATGTACAGGACACAAACCTATGCTATCAGAAGAGTGCATTTTTCCCCACTCAATCACTATTTACCTGCAAATTTGTGAAACATCCCTGCTAAAAATTAAATACATATTTTCCACTAGATGGAAGAGTTCCACAATTAACAATACTACCCCTCCTAGGCTATAATATACTAAAGATTAACACATCTAAACACAAATACAACATGCTTCAAACTAGGTCACGATTGGCCACCTCAGTAGTG
This sequence comes from Crypturellus soui, assembly GCA_032275445.1. Classification (NCBI taxonomy): domain Eukaryota; kingdom Metazoa; phylum Chordata; class Aves; order Tinamiformes; family Tinamidae; genus Crypturellus; species Crypturellus soui. Next base: position 450,883 of record JAUBNY010000255.1, on the reverse strand, counting down.
CCAAGAGCTCATATTTCTGAGCTCAACTCCATGATTGTATCATTCTAATCACCTGCTCATCTTGTGCTCGTTGCTTCATTTCCTGTCAGCCACAGCATTATTTCACACTGATTCTTTCCAAAACTGCTTGGTTTTTGCCTTTCTATCACTCTTGACAGCTCCTGCACTCTTTGGTCTCCCAAACAAGATCCAATGCTATCTTAAGTTTTAACATTCTTCCCAAATGCAACAGCTTTATGCTAAATTCCACTGCTATTTCTCGCATTTCCATTCTCATAATCCCTCTCAGTAGTATCAGTGTAAATATATATATATATATATATATATATAAAACTTTTCCAATTCTTTCTTATGGCTGCCTTTTCTCTCTGATCTCCCCTATTACTTCAGATACTAAATACCACAGCAGAAACAAGTCTATTTTTTTTTTTTTTCTATTTTCTGGCCACATCACATACACACACTCTTTTAAAGCTTTCACAAGCTTTCCATCTCCTGCTGACACAGAATTAAAGCTCTTTTTCCCTCATACTTTCATCTCTTTCAGTTTCCAGGCTCCATCCCAACCTTCTTGCAACATCCCCATATATTCTCCCCTCAGCTAGCTAGGACTTCTCTCCCCTTTACATAACAGGAGGGGCAAAAAAGGGCAACAGAGCAATTCCCTTGGATCATAACTATTCACTTCTCCAAAGCAGCTGCAACTCCATAGGCTCCAAAACGTGTTGCCTGAAGTTTAGCAGACAGGTAACCCATGGAGTTACAATGTCTATCATGTACCTTCTACCAAGGGTTCAGGAAGGAGAGGAACTTTCTGATGTTCACCTTGGTTTTGAGCCTATCAAGATCGGAGCAGCCTGAGCAAATATTTACTTAATTCCTCTGATCGACAGAATCATTTAAAGGGGTATTTTTTTCTTTTTTTTTCCTCAACTGGTCAATTTGTAACTGGGTTTGCACCATCATATATTACCCCATACCATGTAACACCAAGGTCAGCTTTAAAAACTCCAGCTGGGGAATTTTGATTCTACTACAGTTTTTCTATTGACCATTCAACTGATCTGAATTGTGCCAAATACTTCAAAACTTAGTAAAAACAAAGCCTAAATATTGAAGGTGAGGTTTCTCTGATCAGACTTTGATTGTTTGTGTGCCTTCCTCTGAGCTAGTCATCGGGACTGTACAGACAAAAGTGAATAAGCACCATTGGCAACATCTAGGATGTGAAGACCTACATTTTAAAGTGTTGGTTTCTTTCCCCCAGTTACATGAAAAAAAATTGTTCAATGTGATAATATGGCAAGGATACATGTAAAGTTAAGTTAAGACGTATGTAATGCATTTGACGTTTGTTGTTTGAAGGTGTCATACAAAAAGATGTAAAAATGCATCATCTGCCTTGTTTCTGTTAGTTGAAGTGCATATGAGCTTCTAAAAAGAATGTTTTGTTGTTGTTGTTGCTGTTCTTTAAGTCATGCTCACAATGTGCTATAGCACAGTTAATCAGCAGAGTCTCTAATTAGTCTCATGATAAATACTTAGCATAGGACTCTCAACGCTTTATTCCTAAAGCAATAAAAGGGCAATTCATATGAAATGCAGATAGCTCTAAGTGAATTCCTTCCATTCTGAATAAGATATAAATTAAAATAATTATCAAATAATATTTTTTCTGTTATTTCAGAATAACCTACTGTCTGATGAAAACATTTCATAAATAGGAATTACATCATTAGTTATTTATTAAAATAACTTGCCCTCGTTCTGGAGACCCAGCAGAGCAATACAACTGTTTTATATGATGTTGATGTTATCTCCTTTTGATTTATGTTAGTGAAACATTAATGTAGCAGTTACATTTGCACTAAATTCCAGCATGAAAACTTCTGTGAAAGCCCTCATTCAGAATGTCCTCTAATAGTGCACCTCGCTGATCATTTCCAGTCTCTTGCTCTTTAATACCTATTTTTTGTATTTATTTAGGAAGCCTATTTTGGGATAGGCCTGTATTAGCCTTCACTTTTTTTTTTATAAGGACTTACTAGTTCCCATACATTGTGTTGTTTTTCTTTCCGCATGTCTCTGCATAACTTTTCTATAGGAACTCCTCCAGACAGACTATAGCACAGTTATGAATCATTAGAAGACAGTATTCCAACTGGGCTTTTAATTAAAAAAAGGTTAACACTCCTGTTACAACACACACTCCAGACACGATCAGAAAGATTTTAATGCATCTATCAGGATTCCCAGATCTAGTACACATGAATTCTCCAAATCAGGTTTTACACAGCACACTTGAGGAAGCTTCCAAACTGAAAGACAAAATGGAACAGTGGGACAGTGCAACATAGAGCAGATGCTGCATTTTCAGATCGGCATCAAGAGATGAAGGTTCATCCAAACCTTTTTCATCCAGTGCTTCTTCACCTTGACTGTGAAAATGTGTGCCTAACTTAGTTATGTAACTCCAGACTCCAGATATTACATAGATAGGATTTTCTCTGCTAGAAATCATAGAACCTGTTAGTAGCCAATACTTCTCCCCAAGGAGGTACCCAGCTTTGATTTTTATTAGTCTTTGATATTGTTCATACAGAGAAGATACAATCCTTCACACTGTTTTCCTTGTTCCTGGATATATGATTTTGCATTTGGCTGTATTACAACAATTTATATGAATAGACCCTCTTTGAGTGACACATCTTGCACTGTACAGCTGCCTTATCTTCATCACTGCTCACTATCCCCTAGACCCAATCTTTCTATCAATCATCTGTGTATTTTATCTGAATTGTAAGTAGTAGCAGCTGTAGTATCTCCCAGTAGTAGTAGTAGTTCTCAACTTTTACTCATCATTTGACTTTTTCCAGAGGTTTCTAGTCCTGGCGTGTTATCATAATAACCGCTCACGAAAGACTAGCATGTTTTATACATGTTTCCCCAAATCACGTCCAAAATCTAAAGGGGCTGTCTGCTTTCAGATTACGAACTACTGTCAGTAAGAGCCAAGCCTCCTCTGCTAACCCATTTCACTTGAACAATCCCACCACAGCTGTGGTACTTTTCATATCGAAAAGGAGTGTTTATGGGAGTTATGGGTTACAGAAGCATATCCACAGTATATTTTGTTGACTTTGGAATATGTCCCACCATTGATTTTATGTACAAAGCTTCCAAGGCCTACTTCTCTCCCCACTCCAAACTGTAAAAACCTTCCAATCCTTTTTCAGTAGGGGACAGCGTAAGATTTATCTTTCCCTTAATTCTAGTGCTACTTTTAAGGCAAATGAAAAACTTACAGGTATGGGACAGGGCAGACTACAGAATTTCCACCATCACTGAGCTAGCCCAACAAAATCTTTAAAATATCATTATTGCAAACGATTTGCAAGGGAGTGGATAAATGCAAATATTTGGTAAGTACTTATACTTTTCCCAAAGGTTTTAAATACAATAATGGAACTGTAAACCTGGATAACATGGAGCATTCCCAGCGCCAAGTGGACACCCTTAACCTTTATGCTCTTAGCTATATAAATGTGTAGCATATTTGCTGAGTAGATATTTATATGCACTTCCTGTTTCAATGCTAACATTTTAGTTACTGGAAAAGAACCAGAAGCTCTCTATTCCCTTGGGAATCATTTTCCATTAAGAAGACTTTAGATCGACTATTTGTTTTTTCAGATTGGGAAAGAAAATCCAATGGAATGTGTATTTTGAGTATTTTTAGTCCTTTTACAATAACAGTCAAAGGCTAAATAACTGGAAAGATTTACAAATTTATTTTTCTCATCTACCTCGTGACACCTGATGACGCTCAGCAACACTGGAAAGTGATTTCCTTAGGCATGATCCTGACAGTTTTTTACTTAACAAAGAAAAAAAAAAGAAAAAAAGTTGCCATAAGTAAGCATCTCTCCTGACAGTCTCCATATGTAAGGCCAATGGTTACATGAGCATGGAGCCTGCACACAACCCTTCCTTCTCCCTAACAACCAGACTCCTTCATGGCAGGAGGAAAGTCTGATAAAAACTTCCATTTGGGCCATCTTATTCTACAAAGAAAACAAATTTCATCTCAGTGCAGCTCATCCAGCACTTCTCATAAGCAAGCTTGAAAAAAATCATATTTTTAAAGAAATCTGATACGAATGACACTGTTGAGCACTGGGTGCCTTACATGTTCGGCCATGAGGGAAATCAGAGGATACAGAACAACCACGTACTGAGTGAAAGACTAGCTGCTTCTTTTTATTACTGCCTTAAGCTTGCCAAATCAAAGATCATTGTAGAAAGAACTGGAAAGCAAAAAATCCTAGGAAGGATGGCAATGAATCACCAGGCTGAAATAACTTTGCAGGTATTGTTTTAAGAGAATATTCCAGATCACAGTGTTCAGAAACTTTCTTGGGTGGGCAGAATTTCAAAGGGAGGACAAACTGCAGGAAGAGAAATGAAGATATGGGCTGGTTGTTTAAGCATCCCCATCTGGACCAATATTCTGTCTTTGCTTGCATGAGTATAGATCCAGAGTAAACCAAATTATAAAACATGCATCTGGATTCTTACCAGTCAAAGCAAGAAAAGAATGTCTGCTTTTGGGGAGGTGTGACTTCGGAAAAACACTGATGCTACACCAAAAATGCCACTTCCTTTATATTGGGTCATAATTCCAGCAGGACTTTCAGAAACAATAGAAACACCCGCAGGTGCTCGAAAGAGCACTTTTGAAGGTTTAAATCTCTACCAACCATATATCCACCGTTCACTGCAGACTTTTTGCTTTGGGTTGTCTTTATTTTGTCAGTCCCTATAGTACAAATTCTCTTAGACCACTTGGATAGTTTTAGTCAAGGGAAAAAGCTGGTCCAGCAAAGGAAGGTTTTGTATTTACAGTCAATAGTCCTAATGACCCTGTGAAAACATAAAAAATAAGAAGTTGCTTCATAAGAAAAGAAGCCAGATATGTCCAATACAACCTTAATCATGTCTAAATAAGCACATCCATTACTAAAAAATTCTTTTTTCTCTGTGGGACTCGCCTGACTTTATAATACTCTTTCGTAGCAGCATAGGTTTCACTCAGCGCAGCGTTGAAGAGAACCTCATTGAACACGCATAATTCAGAGATTACTGCACAATGGCAAACTGAGTGAATTCACTGATGATGAAACATGCAGGACAGATAGACCTGAAGGCGAAGTCCTCTCTTTCGAAACAGCTATGGCAGTGGCTAAGCAATACAGATTTTATTACACTTCCCTGAAGACATAACTACATTCTGAGCTATAATCTACTAATGATTAGTATGACTATAAATGGAGTTAAGGGAAGAATATGTCCTAAGAACTGTATTTAAGTGTGTTTCCTAAACATCGCATAAGTATATCGCTTTGCACGCCTTAAATCACAACAGAGCTGTCAGAGAGCAACAATATTTAGTGTAGTTACACTGACATCAGCCGTATCTGACCTTGTAATTCTGCATCACACCATGCCATTCAGTCCCCCATAACTTCAGACCAAGTCTCATTCAGCATATGTCTCTCTAAAAATGCGTCACACAGCCATACAGTTCAAAGGGATCATGTAGCTAACAGTCTCCTGAAATGTTTTAATATTTTTTAATTATCTAATTGAATGAAACATTTTTTAAGATCTGGAGCCCAGGAAAAAAAAATCAATGAAGACTCAACAAAGGCTTTGGCGAGCAAGAGCTCTTTTAATTCAAACTTAAGACCTCTCAAGAGAGCAAATGAATAACTTCCACTTTACTGGACATGCTTTATAATTGTTATTCCTAGAAGCTAAGGGATCAATCCTGCTTTCACTGAAGTCAAGACAATTATATAATTAGCAGCAGGTCTTAAAATGCCAAGACAGTATTCCAGCCCTTATGAAATAAATGGCTTCAGCAGAGTGAGATTTTCTCCCCTACTGTGTAAACATACTTGATAGGAAGAAATGAAGACCTTGCATCCTCTGTCACGTTATCCTGGAGCGCATCCCACACCAGGCAGAACTAGTTGAGTTTAGGGAGGTTGGGGGAAGCTAATACCTTTGCACCCTGTTAAATTTCCTCCCCCATAAGGAATTTTACTACTAGCTTTAGATGCCCCTTCGCATACACATGCACACCAAAAAATATTGAATGTAAAGTAAATTTAGTTCAGACACGTCCCCAAGACATATGTATTGCTTTCTCCTTTTGCATAGGAGAGAAATAACACAATACTTCATATATATATTATACTCTCTCTATATCCCACCTTCCAGTTCATTTATCTGACTGAAACTCAATACACGAAAGATGATGTCTAGGGAAAATAAAACCTTCTATCACCCTAACATGCATAGCCATAAGGAAACAGAATAAAAAAAAAAGGACACTTTAATAGTGCTTCAGGTCACTTAATGGGAAACCTACAGCAGACAGAGAAGGCATTTCTAGCTTAAGGGCTTTCTCCTCAGAGGATTTCAAAAGAGACTAAGTTTCTCCAAATATATAAATTGTAAGGTCTTTTTTTAAATGCAAATGAGAGAGAAAGTAAATATTAGCAAGTTGTGGACTTACACTGCAAAGCCACCACAAACTAACACCAACTTATGCCAGCTGAAGCAATACCCTTGACAGTTTTTAATTCTGAGCATCTGTTTTCACACTGTAGCCAGCAGCTGCATTTTCAACTGCATCCCTTATCAGCTTTAAACTATTGTTCACTGCCTCAAGGACAGAACATTTAGGGAGGAAAAATTACATATTTCCCCGCTTTGAAAATAAGAAAAACATATAACAATGGTTATAAAAAATCTATTTTAACAGTAGCAACACAAAACACCATTTTCTCAATTATGTCTATGAGGGAACACAAACTTTGCCTATACTTACGAAGATCATTTGATTAATTTGGAATATAAAGTTTTGCATAAAACTGTATAAAGCTTTGGGAGAGAACATACAACTGTGTTACTTACGTTCATATTCATTTTTAAGACACTGAGTAAACATTGACAATGTAATCTACAAATTCTCACAAAGCTACTCTTCCATTCCTTGTCAGTAAGAAGCTATAACCAAAATGCATTCTGTGCTTCCTGTGTATAGTTTTCCTGTACAATCTGCAAATTGAATTCAAGGTTCCTAAAAAAGAGGTTAGCATATATTAAAAATGCCTTCTATCAACAGACATAATACCCATTGCCAATCTATACCCTTTACATTAAATTCTCACCAAGAAATAAGAGCTGGCCTTTATGTTAATTCGGAGGCTGAAGATAACAGGTATTAGATAATTCGTTGTTAAATAGACCCAGCTTTTCTGCCATCATAAATCAGATGAGTTATAATCATGAAATAGTGTGAATGGATATACAGACTCTTCAATAGGTATAATTGAGATTTTATTCTCCTTTTATTAGGATGAATTCTTCAGGTTCCTCTCAGATGGAAAGGTAAAGGGGTAATAAAATATCTGTTCAAGTGTCACATAACTCCAGTAAAGCCATCTCCTACCAGACAGCCTATTCTCCCCAGTTTTACTCTTGCATAAAAAGCAAGTTATTTGATGAGCAAATTTCAATAAAGCCACATGAGCACAGTGGAACAAAGTATACAGATTTCATTCAGACAGAGGACCAGAGGGCTAGACATTACCCAATTTGCCTTTTTTTTTAGGCACCTGCAGAAATAGTCTCAAAATTATAAAAATTAGAAACTTTCTTACTTAAATTACAAGGTGCTGCCCATCAATATAACCTCTATTAAACCCCTGCATTAATGGATCCAGAGCAATTAGGCTTGCGTAAAACCAAAAACAACCAGATGCCCGGAGGGTGTAAATCAGTAAAGACCTATTGATGACAGTGGAGTTACAATGATTTATACAACCCAAGAACTTGACTTAGGGAAGCTTTCTGCATTTGGCATTCTTAGAGCATACTCTATTCTCTCTCTTCCTCTCCTCCAATTCCCATCAAATACAGCCCTGTAACAGAAGTGTTATTTTCCTAACTTGGCTTCAAGTCATGGCTGCAGCTCTCAATAGTATATAACCTGTCAAGATAAAATACATTTGGGGACATACAATCTCTACCAAGCATTTTATTGACTTAACTCTACCCTTTCTGAAAGGCAGCCAAAATTCTTTAAGATTTTCAAAGGAGTTTGTTTTCTAAATATTATCCATGGACAGATAAAAGAACACAAAAATCCTCAGTTGTTTGTGTAGTTTGACTTATGTGCCATGCATTGCCCATCACAATATATTAATTTTCCTTTGCAAGCAAACAAAACAAATCTCAGCTATGAGTTGCTGGGGTTTAGGGGCCATACACAACACAGACTGAGAACCATCCTGAGCAGGAATTTTGCCTACTTAACATATGTAGGTCAATCCAAAGGTGCAATTTTCCTTCTTTAAAAAGAAAATCAAACAACCAAAAACAACCAAAACCACTACTACTGCTACCCTTCTACTGCAGCTTTCCTTTCCAGATGCAGCATGGGAAGCTGGGAGGCACATGGTCAGGCTGCACAGTTGCTACCAGCTCCACAGGGCACTCCCAGCAGCATCTCACAGGATAAAAACATCTCTTGGCAACGCCAGCACACGCCAATAAAAGAATGACGGTAACTGTGCAACAAGGTCCAGCATGTACTCTCCCTCTGCTAACTGCCTGCGGTGTAGCCCCAAAGAAGGACAAGCAATGTGCCTCTCGCCTCATGCACCAGCAGCTAGGTTCACGCTGCTCCCAGGGACAAAACTGGAGCCAAGACAGGGAGGCAGCAACTTACTCATCCCTAAATCAGAGAAGCCCAGGCTGCTCCAGCACAGTCTAGGGCATCCCTTAGCATTGTCGTTATTGCCATAAAAGCCTCCTTGGGGAACAGAATTACTGCTGGATTACAGCTGCTCCTTGAAGTGTCTGAAATGCACAGGAAGCCTCTTTGAGCCTTCTCTTCCTGTAGCTGTCACACCTCTGCTGGGCTGGCTCTAATACTGAGATCCTTGCCTGCTTTAAATCTGTCATTTTCTTCCTAAATGGGAGAGAAGTACTTTAACTGATACATGTGCTAACTACTAGTTATTTATTAGTAATCTTGTCCCCATAACCTACACTCGTAATTCAATGCAGTATTTCTAAATATTGCTATATCTCCTAGTGTGAAATTCTAAAAGGCTAGGTGCGATAAGATTGAAATTGCAAGCCTAATAATTTACCCCAACTGTTCGGATTAATGACCAAAAATGGGTTGGTCCACATCACTTCAGGAACTCGGACTACCTTGAAAAGCAGGAATTAAAAACCCTGAAGATCAAAGAGCAGGAATAGGAAAAGCTTAGCTGTTGATTATAACCTTATCTAGTCACTAATTCTTGTGGGTATGGCTTTAGTTAACAACAGGACAATGCACTTAACACCTCCACAGCACCTTTCATAGAAGTATCCCCAAGCACTCTGGAAACACTAATTCAGTCTCAAAGCAGAACAGTCCTGTAAGAAACAGTAGCTTCAGTGGAAACTTCCAAAAGAATGGGGAATAAGCACACCCTTATACATTACCATAGCAGATGAGGCAGATGATCCTACCTGCAATAGGAAATGCTCCCAAGGTCTGTTTAGGGGAACTGGGAGAATAATGTTGAGTGCTTCACCTACCGAGGCTAGGATTTGTGTCAGTGCTCCTACCACCAGGAGATCCTCCACACACTTTCAAGAGCTCACCCCTACCACCACATCAAATGCTGAACCACACTGAGGTGCTTTTGCTGCTATCTGACCTTTACCTCAATGCTACTATGGAAATTCAAAGAATCTGTTTTAAGGATAAGTAAAACAAGAGTAAAAAATCTGCTCAGGTCACCACGCAAAACCAAAGCAGCAAGAAAAACAGAATAGAGAGTCCCGTCTGCTGCTCCGCATGCCTTAGAAGAGATCTGGCTTTCAGATACCTTAGGTATACAGGAAGATTTTAATCAAGTGTTCAACCTTGAAGCAGTCCATTTAGCTGCAACTTTACCAGAGCTTTTGAAATGAAAAAGCTACCCTCCCCAAGATGCTTTAAACAGAAGAAAACAGTGGGAACAAGTGTCAAAGGCCAGAACTGCAATTCAGTTCAATTCACTTTAATATACAGTCAGAAGAATGCAGGGCAATAATTTTTCTCCTCCATTCTGTCTGCATCATGCAACTCAAGCTATCACCTCTGTCTTCTGACACTAGTCAGCTATAAGAAGCAGGTATCTCAACATTAAACCTGGCCAGCTGTAATACATTTGCTAAAGTAATTACATTCATTTTTACAGATTACATGTGCTTAGGTTTCACTTACTGATGTGCTAGGGAATCAGAGGTTTCAGTTTTGCAGATAAAGTTCAGCACTGTTATAATCAAAGACAGCATCCAGTGCTTAGAGCCGCTAACCATACGCACATTTAACAAATGTAATACTGTGCTTAGCATACAATATAGGATCCATATTTCTTAGCTCAAAGTACCTCTGTTCATGTTATGTTAACAAGGCTACATTAACCAGACAGCAATTAGCTTAATGTATGTGTCTTTGTGCTCCTCTAAATGAAGCTTTTTCAATCTACATAATTTTATGCACAAGAATGACAATATTCTGAGTCAACACCTGAAATTCCTAACAAAATCTGGTACTTAGAGCAACAGAGCATGACTAAAGAGCTTCACAGTAAAGCAGCACCGTCCTCCTTTCCATCACCAACATGGGGTACAACTTGGCGTTTTAAGCAAATGACCACACTCATGAGTAAAAATCAAAGCCAGGCATAAGCTTTTTGGAGGGATCTCCATCAGATATTAACATATGGAAACAAAATTGAACAGGCATTGTCAAAAACCCCACAATTACCAGAAATCAACTGTTCTTTTATTGCTGTAAGTAAGCAACAACCAAACCATGACACATAGGAGATCCTAAAAATGATAAAGGTATTGGGGCAATTCAGACTTCACTGTGCCATGGGACTCTCCAGTATTGGTCAGAATGACTGCTTCCAAAAGCTGTTGGAGATGTCATGCGTCGGCAGGGAGCGAACACACCACTTTGGATGTGCAAACACCAGTATGGTATTTCATAAACTGCATGCGTTGCCTCCAAATATACTGCAACCGATTTTCAGAATGGGCACTTTTCTCTGCTAAACTTTTACTTTAGTACTCTACTACGCCCATGAGCTTGTTTTAATCTCTTGAGGGAGATGAGGAACAACTGTTCTTTTTGTGTTGCTTCCAGAGAGATATTCTGGATATATAGTGGATATATATAGTACTGCAATTGGTTAGAAATTGAATAAGCTTTTAAATTGACATGAACCTGGTCTGTAATTGCTAGACCAGGCATTTTTCATTTGCTTGCAAAAAGCAGTAAAAGACCACAGAGTAATTGCCCAACAGCTACTTAAAGAAATTGTCCAGAAGCTTTATGCTGCTGTGATATTATTAAATCAGAAGGTAAGGCCTTATCAGTCAAGTGAAGCAAAACATACAAAATAAAGCAGTCAGGTAATAGAAAAAGCGGGTTTTTAAAACAGCTGCTTTAATGTTGTGACTAAGCTCAGTACAAGCCAGCATGTCTTAGACATGATGCGCACTCGGTACTGCTGGCAAATCCCAAGTTTTGACTCTTGCCTTGTTAGGAAGCAATTTGCCAAGAATATGGCTGGTTCCCAAACAATTTCTAGACATCACTGAATTAAAGAGGTGGAATGTTGAATAGTAATTTGAATTCAGTCTTTAGATGCTTAATACAACAGTGTAATTCAAGGCCCAATCCTAAGGAGTTAAAGAATTGTATCTCATTTTGGTTCAGAGTTTCTATTAACTCTACCCTTTCAAGAATAAACAAACTAACAAAAACTCTCCTGATATCACCTAAGGTGCTCAATTCGGGTTGGCAAAACTTGAGATTTGTACTGGGAACTAGCACTTAACATTGGACATCCCAGATGATAGATTTTGTGTGATGCATATTTTAAGTGCATGCAGTGATAGGAACAATATTTGGGTGATGCTATCCCTCTAAATGCTGTAAACCACTATTTATATTTCTTTTTAATTGTTTGTATAAACAATTTTCATTTGCAAAAATCAGTGATTTCAGGTGGGAATAATTCTGCAACTGCCTCTCCTCATCAAGCAGTCAAGCTATGTAGCTACTACATTCTTTATGAATACTGAATAGGGGCATTATATCCATACAGAAAATACATAAGGGTAGGGAGGACAGGTCTTCTTTCATGCACACAACAAGAGCACCAACACAAGCAGTGTGTGTTTGTTTTCTACCACTCATGTAAATGTCAAAAAGTAATTTATATCAATGATATAAATGAGACATTCCATCTTTCTTCAAAATAGTCCTTCAGTTGAAACCAGTTGCACCTGTATAAATGCAAAGTCACATCTGGTACATAAAGATTTGCTTTCTGATATTTCAGGGAGTTATGTTTTTGCTTCTAGTAGAGCAAGCAGCACCAAAGTTGTATGAGAAACTCAACTGTTTCCCTATACTCTCTTGTCCATCTGTGCCTCAGACAGGCTTTAACATGGAATCCCTCTTGATTCCTTAAAAAAATAATCCAATAAGGCAGATACGAATACAATTCCACCCACATAGACTGTCTTAATATTCTTGGCAGCAAGTATCCAGCAGGAGGATTCCGATTCAACATATCTTACCATGAAATTTTATTGATCAAAACTTAAATTGATCAAGGGTGGCCAGACTACTTTGGATTGAGTACTGTAACACTCCATGCGAACCTTGGACTTATCAAGCCAGTGAAGGAGGAACTGAGTATCAAATAAAAGACATAACCTCTCATAACATTCAAGTTACCAGACAACACCTATGTACATGTTTCGCCAATAAAAATCTTAATGAAGAAGAATGTGCAGCAGATAAACTTGTACCAAATACACTGATCTTTTCTTTTTCCCTACAGAAAAAAATTGCTCTTTACTTTTCTCTTGTAGTCAATACAGTAGTCCTAGAAAATAGTCCTAAGAGCTATGAGAAAAAATGACAAATAAATAGTTAACCTAAGAGAATATCTTGGGATGTGAACATAATTTAGACCTGTGTGTCTTGCTGCAGGAATGAGAATTCCTGGTTTCTGCCCGACCTCTTTCACTGATTTTCCATACTGCCTCAGCCAATTTTGTCCTAAAGGACGTACCTATGATATGCACAATATTTTTTAAATCAGCTTGCATTTAGACAAGCTCTGTTCATCTAAAGACAGCATGGATACAGCAAGAACATGGTTTGTGACAGCAAAAGCACACTAGAAGCAATCAGGCAAATAATCTGTAGCACTATATTCAAATGAGACTATCTTATAAGGACATTTCTCTCTCATCAGCACTTAATTTGCTCAGAAGGAGGGACTAAATACCTACAAACCCTCTGAGCCACAGGGCCTTTCCTTCATGCCTACCACTGTGAATCTGGGAGAGCACTGCAGCCAACAGAAGTCATTTCTGTTCGATGACAGAATAGTACCCTACGTGAAACAAGTTGGTAATTGCAGTCCAGTTCTGTGAGGACACATTTCTGCATCACCAGTGGGAACAATTAACACTTATATGAACCACAGGGATACTAGATTTTGCCTCATGTTTCCTATGGCTTTTGCAATTAGCTTTGGCTCAGAGAGCGAATAGTAAAAACCATATAATCAACTGGACTGACTGACTCTCTATAAGAGTTCCCCTTTCCAGAAGCAGATAGGATCATTTAAAACATTTTCCATACTGTTTTTGCTTTCTCTCCCCAGTTCTGACCTAAAGATCAAACTTCACCACCATCATAGTGAGGACAAAAAAAATAAACACATAAAAGAAGATATTTTCAGAGCTGTCATTGAAGACACTGTAGACTTTGGTTCCAAATATGCTACCCAAACACCTTTTTTTGAGGGAAGGGATAGCAATGAACCAAAACACAAGAAGCAAATAACAAGACCAATTAACTGAGAAGATACAACCTCTTCCCTGGACTTTCTTCACTTTTAATTGGTACATGCCACTTTTTCAGCTATTTGCTCACACACAGAGCAAAAGCAAAATCTATTTCACAGTTGTAGCCTTATTATAGTACCCAAGAATCGTGTTTATAAAGTAATACATCCGCTGCACTTCAAGAACTTCTTCAAGCAGTTCAAAGTTTCTTAGCCCTTTGGGGGGCCAAAGCAATACTTTCATCAGTACGTTTCAGCAGCCTTCCTAGAACTCTACCTAGTTGAAGACTCAACTTTAAGTAGGATGTACTATTGCACAATTTTGGAGAGAGATTTGAGGAAAAAAAAAAAAACAGTAACTGGTTCTTATTTCACTGTTTGCTTTGATAGTTTCAAGGCAGAATGACTGCATATGTGGTGCTTTTGTCTGAGCTGGATCCATAATAGTCGGCACAATTTCTCTTTTAATTTGATATGCTTCAAATTAAGAAGCCAAAAAAACAAAAGTTCCCTGCAGAGCACACGTATTCTGCCCTATTTCCCAACCATCTCATCAGGGAAATGTCAGAATTCCAGTACAAAAGTGACCAGGCACGGCACTCTGAATAATAAGGTACTTCTTCAGCACACCCTGGCAAATTACCTTAGTCTCATTCTGGATTTACACTTGTGCTATTCCAAGCAGAATTTGGCCTTTCTCCCAGGTGGCCTGACACATTTACTGTGATGATGCAAGCATACCCATATATTTTATATGTATGTGAAGTACATTCCCCAAACTAAACCTCTCTCTCAGAAAGTCTCCCTTGGTCTCTGACTGATTCTGGCCTCATTTACTCCCTTGCAAATGAAAAGCAGTTCCACTGAACTCAGTGAGGTAACACTTGTATTAAACTAGCGTGAGATCATGTAAGAGCCACGGTCCATAATAAAACCAGCTGCTGTTAACTCTTCTGCAAGTTTCCATTCATTAGGGTTTTTTGCTTGAATTCACATGAGCAATATCCAAAGGCCAAGAAATACGTTTTAGAATGATAGCTATTTCCCCTTGCTAAAAATGAGAAACTAGAGCAAACTGCCCCAATCCTCACTGAAAAACTACAGCTATTGTATTTTGTTAATAAACAGAGGTGTTTATGGACAAAACACGTGTGAATGTACTTCAGGGAGTCATCCTGCACTGCTGAGAGAAAAAGGGCAAGATGACCTAATATGTCTTTCCTAAGTTGTTTTTTGTTTTGCTTTTTTTTTGTTGTTTTGTTTGTTTGTTTTTTTAGTGCCTATAGCCTCTGCTCTTTAATTCTATATCAAGGAAAAGCTTTGATCATAAAGATTTAAATTCAACTCAGTGACCTGTAAGCACTGAACCAAGACAGAAGAAACCAGTTCCATGCCTGCTAATGCCAACAGTCTTTCCATCAGTGCCTTTCCATTGACTTGAAGGCTCACAGGAGAGAGAAAAATAACGTACTCAGATTATAATGTTTTTTCCAGGTCATTGCGCCAGTCTCCAGGCTTTCAGAAGTATATAACTGCATTTGGTCATTTAAGTCAGATTCATAGGCTGTCACCAGTTAAATCTGCTCATTATAAAGAAACATATTTCTTACACATATAGCAAATTCCTTTCATTTTTTTACTAACATGAACTGATCTTTATCAAATATTCCGATACAGAAGGCAAATACACTCTTATTCCCTCTCCTCTTCTTAATATTAAGATAGATATACATAGACTCCAAGAAATGAGTTCACAACTATTACAGGGGAAAAAAAGTCATTTTGGAAGACCTTAGATGCTTAGAGTGTTACTTAAGAGTAGATGGCCCAGGAACAACACGCCTTTTTGGTCTTCTAGTTGAAGTAATGAACATCTTTACTGAACATGGAAGTCCTTTCCGAGACAATGGACTGAGAGCTTTGAGGCAACACAACAACAAAGGGTATGTGCTAAAAAACTTCAGTGTGGCTCAAAACACGTATCCTGTAAAATGATTACTTTTCCACTATTACTAAAAGATACTAATGAACAAAGGGAGGGAGTCCCAGAGCAGAGCAAAGCAGCAGGGTTGGAGAACTTCTGCCAAGCTTCTCTAGAGGAAACCAGGAAAAGACTGTACAAACCCCAATTACTTAAGGGAGGGAGAAGGGTCTCCCTGAATCAGGTTTCATTTACAACACCCCTTAAGAAAGGAAAGGGGGAAAAAAAAAAAAAGTCTCACACCCTACATTTGGGCTCAGGAAGACTGAAGACGGTAGATGTGAAGAAATAAACAGTTCATTTAACCATGCATTAATACTTACTGCACTCAATTTGCTTGTTATTCAGAGGCTTTTTCCAGAGGTTCAAGAAACTGTTCAAGAAGCTGACATAATGCAAAGTTTCTCACAATCCAGCTCCTAAGCGGAGAAACTTAAAGGAGACTAGATATCCAACAATTTTGATCTCCAAATTGGCTCCCCAAACCTTTCAACAGCCAGAAAACAGAAGCATTCATGTGTTACTACCACATTATCGAGCTGTTTTCAGCTTTCACAACCTGACAGTGCTTTTTTTGGCCGAATTAGAGTTCCTGTAGGGCTTCAGCAGGCAGCTGAAGTCTTAGAAAGCAGAGCTTCCCAATAATGATCAAATGGTGCCTTCTTGGAGGTACTGCAGTCCAGAGATGAAAAGCAACACCGTGTCATAGCAGGCTCTGCTTTACACCTTCCCTCTCCTTAAGACAGCCTGAGCCTTCAGATCAGTGGAGGGAGCCAGTTTCATGCACACCCCCAAAAAAAAATAACAATAAAAAAAATCAGTAAAACAACCATCTTCACATTGAAGAGAGGTATCAGAGACTTTAACTATTGTAAGCTGCTACTTCCCTTAAGGCTAGAAGCAGTGGCAGTGCCCTGTGTCAAGAGGCTGGTAATGAGATGTCAAAACACTTGCAGGCTGCCAGTCAATAGCCAACCTAAGCTGGTAGGGGTAAATCTGTTGCCATCTCATAGTTGGCCACCTGTCAGACACTCCACTTCCTTGGCATGGACAAAAATTCATGTTATCAGTTACCCTTTTTGGAACTTGTAGATAGTTTGTAGTATATGAAAAAGTTGAACCACTCCTCTGACACCAGCTGTGCTCCTTCCAGGAGAGACACAGCAATGTTCTGAACAAGCAAAGGACAGGCTTCAAATCCTCCTGCTGGCCCACTGGCCGACTGTAACAGTTGAAGGGCAGATGCCCATTTCAACCATGCCAGCTTAAGATGTTGTCTTCCAAACATGAGTAACTGTCTAACAACGTCTATAATTTGGGAGATCAGAACGATCAGTCATCATATCTGGCCACAAAGAGTTGAGGCTTTGCATCAAAAGGTCAGAGGAATAAGAAACCTATCTGTAAGCTCTAAATATACTATTTTTAAGGTACTCAATGTAACACAAATAATAAAAATTTGAGAAAAGGCTGCAGCTCAGAGATAACTCAATGTAACTCCACTGCTGGAATCACTTAACTTTCTCCTCATGAAAATAAAAATGCGACCAGGCTATTTTATCCCCACAATCTTGATGGCTGAGAGAGTACTGATCCCTAAACAAAATAAACTGAAAAGCAAGAATGTAAACACGACCACTCCAATGACTTAGCATCTTAATGGTGTCTGCATAGGGTTTCACTACAGAACCTGGGGTGGTGGCAGTAAGATCTCCAAGGGTGCAGGCACCAGGGAGCCCTTCCGCAGCCCCCTCCAAAGCAAGAGGCAGACACTTCTCAAGGGGGGGAATATGCGCACGCTGATCCGAACGCCCCCCCTATTAATCCATGACCCAAGCAAGGAAGCTGCCTTCACTCCTGTGGTTTCACTGTCTCTGTGAAACCAGCATCTATCACTGTTTTTGTTGAAGTTAATGTTTTCTATACCCAGAGGTGAGAATAGGATTTCATCCACTAAACCTAGCTTTTAGCTCATATAAATCCACCAACAGATACACTGGAGAGAGAGGCACTACATATATTTACACTGGTGGAGGAAATGTCTTTTGCTTGTTTGGGTTTTATGAGCGGGGAGGAGAGGAAATAGGCTGATGTGTCTGGGTCTAGGGGGGAAGGGGGCTAAACAGCAAAACAAACTGTGGTTTACATGTATCTAAATAAAGCAACAAAAAACAAAAACTAGTGAATGAGCTTTTAATAACATACAGTGAAGAAACCTGCAAGCAAACTGCAGGCAAACGGTGCTGCTTTTCCTTTTCATTGTCAGGAACCTTCGCTCCTGGCTCGCATGCCTGTGTCCAGTGAATAAGCCATTTACTATTGTGGTTGCAGTGAATGAAGCTCAGACCTTTCCCATATATGGCAGGGCCTTTTAATCACCAGGGAACAAATGAGCAATGGAATTTTACTGGCTTTCTGGTTTCGCAGTGCCCTCTCTTGTATGAAATAGCACTTTCCCAATGCACGCTCCTTATTGGTATTTTGACCCAATTTCCTGCCACTCTTGTCCTTTAGGGGATGTATAGAAATCAAAAAGGGCCAGTTTCTGACAGCAAGCAGCTGTGAATTCTGAGTAGCTCACTGAAATCACGCAGATTTGCACCAAGATAACTGAGATCAGACACAAGATACATATACATATAAATATTTTAACAGTTCAGTTTACATTAGTTTAACATCACTATGAAGCTGCAAAAAGCGAGATCAGATTCAGGTCAGCTTGTGTTCAGGTTCCCAGTTTTCACCAGTATTGTGACAGCAAACACAGACGATTGACGTTGTTCCTTACGGAGGACCGTGGGAGGGAAGTTCTCAGCTGGGCTGCTTTTGTTAGTGTAATGTATACTAGCCACAAAAATGCTTGGCTTGGTATCACCCCGACTGCCTAAACACTCTTATTCATATTTACAGCAATTAAAATGCTGCACTCCAGTCTTTATAATCCAGGTTTGTTTGAAGTGGCAACGCAACAGCTGGGGCTTATCGGACTTCTAAGCGAAGCCCTCATTTCCCTGGCGGGGTGGGTCTCGCCACGCAGCCCCCGGAGCCAGACGCGCAGCGGCTCCCTCCTCACCACCCTCACGCGCAGCGCCCCGAAGGATGCTGCCCTCGGCCTAGCGATGCAGGGGCTGAGCTCTGCCGAGCAGCCCAGTCCTTCCAGGGATGACCAAATACATCCTCCTGTCTCACCCGGCTCATTCCCATTTCCACGTGTCACAGCCAAGTCCTAGGAAACTTTTTTCCACACCTACAAGCTTTAACTAAGATGGGAAGAGGCCACAACTCTCTCCTAGCTCAGTGTTTTCTGAAATTGCTGAGAGAAAGCAGGTTATCACAGATTATTTTAGGGCACACAGAAGATGCAAGCAGAGATCTTCCAGCCCATTCCAGAAGACTGTAAAAAAAAATTTCGTGGTGTGTCTGCTTGTATTAGAAGGTGGCGATCTAGATTACCAAGCAAGCACTATTAGGTCCTCAGAAATGGCAAGGAATCTGCAGAGGTCCTGCCTTTGCTTCTGGATTGAAAACGATATTTTACCAGGGTGATCAGTGACTTTTAAAAAGAAAGAAAGAAAAAAAAAAAAAGTCAGGGAAGGGAAGAGGACCATTTCACCATCAGAGCCCTTGCTGTCAAAGAAAAGAATGAACTGGGGAAAAGGGTAGTAACATGCCCTGTGGCAGTCCCAGAAAGACAAGGGGAACATCAAAGCCTTGCAAATAAGAAACAAACAAGGGCCTGATCACACACTCCTTCACTTGGGCACAGTCCCCTTTGAAGCTGATTGCAATCCGCCTTGCAGGAGGCTGCAGAGCTGAACCTTGACTTCCAAGGGAGCATCAAACCCTTCATGGTTCAAATGAACGGTTTCAAATGCTGTTCAAATGCCATCTGGTTGAACGGTTCAAACAGTTCAAATGCCGTTCAAACTCAACACAAGGGCTCATCCAGCTCAACAGCTTCCCCAGAGCCAGGACCAGCTGCTTTGGAAAGGGATATACCCAAAACTTCCAGCAAATCTCTGAATCTTTACTTGAAGAGCTGCCATGGGTCTAGTCTCCCTTAGTGGTCTGATGAATCATGAACACTAGTACTCCCTAACCCCAAATTTTTAGAAGTGCATGGAGTGACTTCCATGTCCTCTAGATCTCCACATTCGGGAGCATCTGTGCACAGGAAAGGGAGTGCAAACATGGACACACATGCATGTACATGCATCTCTATCTGTAATGAAATTGTTGTGCTGCATTTGGCAGCACACTCCTGCTTCTTCCTATTTTGGGGCCTAAAGGGTTACTCTCCGGAATAGATTCAAGAACAGAGCATTTACGACAAAACTTTATCTCCACATATCTATTTATAAACTTTCTATGAGCTAAATTCCAAAGATTTTTTTTTCCATTTAAGGACATAAACCAGAAAATGTACAAACGGGTGGGTTCCACTTTGCTTCACACCAACCACTGCAAGTCTCAAGGGAAATGCTCATTATTTGTATCTTGTGCACAAGAGAGTGTGGAAACATGTAAGGACACTTTCATTGCCTGAAATCTGTCCCTTCTTCCCTGTTGCAGCCTATCCTGGCCTCAAAAGAGTTCCAGTTTCAAATATGTCACCACACAACCGGACAAGCAGATAAGGTTGTCAGAACCAGGCCTCTTTGAGACTTACAACACTACTTCATAGCTTCAAGTAAAAACTATCCTCTTCCTCGGCGAGCCCTGATTTTTGGTATATATGTGACAATTTTGGAGAAAATCACCTCAGCTGAAGCAAGTGCAAACTCTACCTGCATGTACCAGTGCATTGTTTTTTTAAATAAGTGTAGTTAAAACTGTAATCACCCAAGAAATTCCAGTCAAACATTTCTGCTCAATGTCAATATGGAGTTTGTTCCATTTTACAGTTTATTCACTGGGCTTCAGTGAATAGGCTTCTGGGCTTATAACCTAGAAAAACAGTTCAATTTTATTGGAACATACAAATTTGTAAACAAGCAGAAAAAAAATATATATATTATTGCTGGAAGAGTAATCAAAAATAAGGATTACGCCAGTGCTTAAACTTGAAGTTTCTGGATAATGCTTTATAAACACAAATGAATTAAGGCTCAGTAGGCCCCATGAGCTAAATACAAAATGGCATAAATTACCTTTTACTTAGAGATACAGAAACACACAGACATTAAGTGAATCACCAGGTATTTATGAACACACACACAAAAAAAAAAGAAGAAGAAATGATGGAAATGATGGCAGCGTTTTAAGATACGGCCTTCTTTTTGCCTTCTCTCTCCCCTCTGCTTCCTCAGCTATTTGCTACTGCTGATCAGCGGAGAGGTCCCTGGCTTCAACACAAAGTCCCACCGAGACCGTAGGCAGGATGTTCTGGTCAGGAGATTGCCCTGCGGTTCAGGGGCAGAAGGGAAAAAACAGATTCCAGGGGCAGGGATGGGTAAGGATGCCAGCGGCTGGCACTGGTGATGCCTGGCCAGAAGCGGAGGAGGAGGATCCTGGCTCAGGCGCCCTCCCACCGCGGGGAGCCCAGCACGGAGCAGGGCCGCGCGGATGGGCACCGCTGCAGCCGCACACCCGTCCGCGCTGCAGGACGCGGGAGCAGGAGTCGGGAGGCCTGGGAGTGAGGACGTCCAGCAGGCCGCATTCCTCGCATCCAGCCCTCGCTGGGATGTGCTGGCAGAGGGATGCGGCCGGCCTGCGCTGCTCATTCTGGTGTCTGTTGGGCCGCTGTGCTGCCAGTCCCACACCATTTATCAGCACTAAGCACAGATCCAAGGAAAAAGCACACGAAAAGAAACACTTCCTTACTCCAGATGCAAACCACACAGCTAACAGCTAACTGACAGTGTCACATGCCCTAACCTTCCTGGTTAATCAAATCCCATTCCAAGAAAAGGAGCAAACTCGAGGTGGAGAGGAGATCTCAAGTTATAATGCTGACTGTCCCTAGTGAGCTCTAGCTAGCTGAACTATAGCAACGCTTTAGGAAAGGCAAAAAGAAATTGCTGTATACTTCAACTTTCATATGACCTCAGTATTTCATCCAGAAAGGTCAACGCTAATCTGATCTTCAAATGCCTCTGAGTCAAATTTCAGCTTCAGCTAAATCCTTACAAACTGTTTTGAAGTGTGCAACAGCTACAGCTTCTTGCAAAGCACCAGGACCCGAAGGGTAAGTGACAGCAAATAGATAGGTGGCCTGTTTCCAGCACAGTTATGCCTCAAATCTATTCTCACCAGATGACTGGGAAAATGAAAGGCTTTAAACCACCCAGCAAACCTGACTGCATATGAGCATTACTGAAGGAGAGAGCTCTAGTGAGGAAGCAGCTTTCTTGTTACAAGCTGCCAGGGGATAGTTACTAAGAAGAGACAATTTTTGAAGAAGGAAAATCTGCTTTGAAGATAGACTCTCACTCTATGCAGGGAGAAGTCTGTCTGCCCCAGGATTTATACACCTGGAGCCCAATCCTACAAACTCCCCATATACAAAGCTCTCCTCAAAGGCAAGGGAAAGTTCATAGGGTTGCATGTTCTGCCCTGTTACCTTTTTTGGTGCTTTCTCTGGCACCCAGGAGAGTCCACACAAATACTGCAGAAGCAGAGTTAATGGAGCTTGACCTTCTCTTTCTTATGCATATATGGTTTCCTGTCCGTCTTTGTTCCTATGCAGTGATCAAATGTACCAGGTGGGGCTTTTAGCAGATAGGAGTTAATACAACTCCACTTTAATACAAATTACAACTCCGGAGACTAACAGAATAGGTTTTATGGAAGGAACTACTAATATAGCAGGGTACTTTAAACAGACACAGGACAGTCAAATCCTATTTGCCCTGTGGGAGGGAAGTCTTGCAGGCTTTCCCTTTCCTGCAGTGGCTGAGATGCTCTTGGGAAGAAAGAGCTCTCCAGGGCAAGGGGCATTTTAAGGCTCCATGGCAGCAGGGTGGCTTTGCATGTGACAGAGCACAGGTCCTATGAGAAAAAGTGAACCAGTGCCAGTGTTTGCAGAAGAGATGACTCCTTGCTCCTGGCCATACAAGCCACTCAAAGCCCACAGCATCACAGCCACAGCATCTGGAGGTGCTCTAACACACAGCAGCCAGAGTGGGTTTTGGTGTTTGCCCAGCAGCCTCCAGCTCCCAGCACCTGCAGACATGCAGAAGCAGTGCCCAGGCAGTCCTGCTTACCCTTATGGCTAAAACTGGTGCCCTCCAAACCCACCGCCGCATGCTGCACCAGGCTGAGCCACCCCGGTTGTATGCAGGGATGGGAAACTTGGAGGGCTTCTGGACAAGCTCTTGTCAGAGTCTCCCTGCCATCCACTCCTTCATAAAATACAAGATACCATCCCAAGGGGGAGCCTACCACAGGAGTCCTGCCCCATCTTTCTCTTCTTCCCACCTGCAGCGAGGTCCTGGAGGCACCAGGCTCCCTGCACCATCACTGCCGCTTTGCCCCGCTCTGGGTCCCCACTTCTGACGGGGGCATTTCAGCAATGCAGCGGTGCTGCCCCTCACCCCACACAGGTCTGAGGGGCGGCCGGCCAGCGCGCCTCCATGGCACGTGTGGGCTGGCCCTGCAAGTGACACTTGGTGCAACTGGAAACCCTCTGCCTTCATGCACTTTAATTTTCTCTCCAGTGCCAGCCAAAGAGACTTAGAACCCACCCCTTTTCCCTTTCAAATCAATTAGCTTTCAGTATCGCTACTGCACTCCACATCACTGGGCAAGAAATGAAATTACGAGGGAAGTTACCCCTTAGGCCACTCAGTATCAAAATACTTCTGTGGGTACGTGACTTAACAGTTGCAGAAACTCTCTTATTAATACACGCTTGCATCACTCGTGGTCCAAGTGCATTCAGACTACGTTGAAGTGTATTCAGGCCCCTTATATCCGATCCGTTATTCATTAATGATGGGATTGATTTCACCAAGGGTAATCCTGTGAATGAGGGCCGAGGAACTGATCCCTGGTCACTTCAGGCTGCAACCAAGGGGAGTCTTCAGGAAACACAAATGGTGTTAGCTCTTTCCTGATCACAGGCAACCTGTCCAGGGCTTCTCCCCCACCATCAGGATGGCCAGAACATTAGACACTATATTAAAATGCATAGGTTTGATTGACCTGCTTCATCAGAGTGCTTCAGAAGGCGAGGCAAACCTGTGCCTTCCTCCAATACACTGAGAATAGATCTCACTTTGCCTCTAAGGCCATCTTAATTAAGCATGTAGACCACTTGCTTCCTTTAAGGTTCATGCCACTGTAATTTATGTCAAGATTTAAGGCCATCTGATAGGTTTTGGTGTATGCAGCTCTAGGATCCCACACTGTCTCCCAGCTGCAAGAGAAAAAGGCATGAACCTTGTTTACAGATGCGTATGCTCGCACAGAAACCTCCTGCTTCATTTCATGAGAGAGCGGAAAAAAAAGTGAAAGTAGGATCTCAGATCTCCTTGATGCCAAATCGTACAAGCACAGACATTCACACTTTGGTATCTAAAGCAGACAAATTATAATAAAGACATTTTTCACAAAAGAAACACTCTGCCTCTTTATTTTCTTTGAGCTGCTGCCAAGGAGGGAATGCATTATTTTAACAAGTTGTTCTCTTCTATGCCTTTTAGCAATAGGAACCTTCTCTGATGGGCAAAACTGCCAGAAAAGGACTGCATGTTGGCAATAAATACCCCACAAAAAAAGGAATTTTACAGAGTTATCCTGCCTTTTCTTCCAAGCAATACGTGAAATAGGACATACGAGAGTAATCACCCTCATAGCTGCCAGTTGGGTCAGTTAGTTTGCTTAGTCTCTGCCTGCCTTTCTTGACCCAGACAGCGATCTACAGCAGACTCCATCCCTCCCTCCGTGCTCCCAGCTCCTTCCCGGTGAAGCTTCCCGCTACACAGAATATTGTGCTACCGGCAACCAGCCTTGCACAATGCTTCCTAACTGCCCGAGCATGTCCAAGGATCTCCAAATAACAGTTTGCTCGCTCCCTTCCGGAGCTGCAGCCTGGCTAACACACACACACAGCCCAGTACTTTTAAAAGCTCCAGTCCCACCCAAGTGCATTTCCCCCCCTTCTCTTAACAGGAAAGGCAACTTCACAAGAAACATGCTGGCAATACGCTGCTGTGCGAGCCGAAGGCTGGAAACAAAAACGGATGCCGTCTATTGTCAACAAAACTTCTATGAAAGGCTGCCATGACGGACATCTGCTGCAGCAAGTATCGCTAACCAGAGCTTTACTGTATCTGTATCAGTTACACCCAAAGCCTGGGTTCTCAGGTTGCAAAATAAAAAGCCATTCACCACCCATTGCCACGTCAAAAACATTTTGATTGTTAAAAAAAGAATAAAATAAAACAAAATGACATAGAGGCTATAGCTCTGCTGAAATAAAAGAGCATTCGGGGAGCAGGAGCCGGGCGGGTGCTGCCCTGTGCTCCGAGTCGCAGCCGCTGCAGGAGCCCTGTGGTCCCCACCGAACATCTGCACAGAGGGCGAGAGGAGATGTGAGGGGGGAGAAGAGCATCTGCCGCTCCCGCGCTGCTCCCGTCCCCGCTCGGTCCCGCACGCTGCTCCGCCGCCGGCAGATGCGAGCCCTCGCCGGCACGCGCGCGCCTCGAGCCCTTACCTCCGCGGCGGCAAAAAGCTCTGGACTCGGTAGGAAGGCAGCGGCCAGCGGGCTGCGCGGGCAGGAGCGCGGCACGGCAGCAGCCTCGCGCGCGGCCCTACTCAATAAAGCCGCAGCCTTCCCGTGGCCCCTCCCAAAAGTCAATGCTAAGTGAATACATATCCCTTATGTTTACCATTGGCAGGCAGCGGTATGCATTGTCCTCAATTTATTCTCATAGGCAGCCAATGAGTACGCGCAAGCCAAGGTGGGTTCAGCCTGCCTGCAGAGATGCCTGTCATTCCCTAGGCATGCTCAGGAAGCCACTCATCAGAAAACCAAGACCTAAAAAGCTCCGAAAATTCGTGCAAGCTGCCAAAACTGTCTTGCTACATGCCCTTTTTTGGTTATCCTTAGCAGGGCCTCTGAAAGTAAATCCTCTGTCAGGAACAATCATAAGAAATGTTAATCTTGGAGAAAGAGGCTGTCTTGTTGAACACAAATGGAGCTTAAAAAAAAAGGGGGGGAAATACACTGAATAGAAAAGGACACAGTAAACATATTTACTTTTTGCACCAGTTTAAAAAAAAGTCAAATGAATAATTTCAGCACAGCTAAAGTTCATTGTGCCTTTTTTTAAACGAGCACCACATGTACAAGGGAACACAG
This sequence comes from Crypturellus soui, assembly GCA_032275445.1. NCBI lineage: Eukaryota > Metazoa > Chordata > Aves > Tinamiformes > Tinamidae > Crypturellus > Crypturellus soui. The sequence goes on along the minus strand of JAUBNY010000255.1, from coordinate 424,596 downwards.
AAACGCTCTGCTGTGCAAGTTTGATTCTGCAGAAAAAGGACACCAGTAGGAAAGGCACATGAAAGATGAGTTGACAGGCTTTACAGCCCATTTCCATTTCAAATAGCGCAACCAGAAGTTACATATAGAATATCCGTGTCCTGAGAAACAACATTATAAGGGATTCAAAACTTTGACAGGGATCTATTGCAAGTTGGAGGAGTCAGCTGAACAAGACTATTTCTAGGTGTACAGCTATATATCGATATATTAAAGCAGGTTCATTCACTGTGAAGATAGCTATATGTATTCTGCATCATTTTGACAATGCTCTTCACAGTCCATCATTAACACAGATAAAGTTTAGATTAATTTTTATCCTAATACTTTTTTTTTTTTTTGCTTTTGCTTATTTCTCACAGAATATCAGAAGAAACCTGCAGACTGATCACATGGTGCTATTGATCGTTCTGCAAATTCTGCAAGTAGTGTAAAATAACAAAAGAACAAATGCAGGCGGATGCTGGAAATAAAGGAGCTCCATAAACTATTTAAGAATGCATGGAAAAAAGTAAAAAAAATATTCCTCAGGAAAGCAATGCTGATCATAGATCCTAACATGAACATGCAGCAGCCAGGAGGCAAGGCTGAAGGAGAACTGCTGACTACTCAAAGAGGACAGGATTCCAGACCAGGAGATATTCTGCTGATTTGTATTTGACAATAACATAGAAAAAATCAGTTAGAGGGGAAATATGTGTAAGATTATTTTGCAGCTGAATGGGCTGAACTTTAATGCCTTTCTGGGTCTTTTTCTCTCTGGTCATCGGGCTCCCTGGATTTACTCACATAATGCAAAAAGATTCAATACACAGACAGTAAAATAATCTTTAGAACATGACAGAAATTAAATCAAGGGCCAAGCTGTGCAGCTTTACACCAAACAATCACATTTTTTCTACTGTCATTTTAAATTTCACAACTCTATTTGATGCAGGGAAAAAAAAAGTGTTTGTTTTTGGAATTATACATTTTTTTCTTTATTTTATCAATCCTCTGGAATCCTTTTTTCTAATACCGGAGATCTGTGATGTTATTGTGATGATTTTACATATTAAGTCTAAAATATACAGCATATATATAACTTTGTTAGTGGGATTTACTAGGCAAGGGAGAACAAAAAGCTTTATCCTCTGTTGTTCCTTTAACTACAGAAATTATTGACACACTAGCTCGTGTATCCATAGCGAAATGAAGTAGGTGAACTTACTAGGAGGAAACGACAAATGTTTATTGATCCTATCATCTCCCAGATATTTAGAATGTGAAATATTAAAGAATACAGTCCAAGGAATAAACTGGATTAAAAGATACTGATGATCCAAGCAAGAAATTGAACACCAGAAGTACCGAAGGGTTCTCCTTCCAGCACAGCCACTGACTTCTGGCAACATCCATGTCCCCTGAACTGAGGGGGAATTGAGGGAACATAAGCAGTTATGGTTCACCTGCCTCTGAAATAAATTACCTCTTTTTTTTTTTTTTTTTTTTTTTTTAAGAAATTTAACACACGTTCTGGTGGAGTATTGTCAAAGCTTTCCAAACTGTGTGTTCTAGGTCATTTTTCCAGGAGATTTTTGCAGAAAACATCAATTTCATTTTGGTGAAATGGTGCCATGAAAAATAAAGCTTGCATCCTTCTAGATGTGCTTATTTTTACCCGCAGGAATTTTTAAGTTCCAAAACTGAAATGTTCAAAACCAGTGAAATGGCACAGATTCCATTGTTCTCCTGGCTTTTTTTTTTTTTTTTTGGAAACCCAAACGATTAATAATGTTGAATTATATTTCAAGCAGATGCCTCAAAGCACATTGCAACTACGACCAAACTATAAGAGCCTATAGTAAATACATTGTTAAGCTATAGCTATGACTACAATAGCAGGAAATTAGGGAGCTATCATGGCAGACTGTGCCCTTGTCACTAGGGTGGTTGTTCTCGCCCTTCCCTCTGGCTTGGCTGACAGCCGCCGACAGTCACGATGTGAAGAGAGACCCTCTTCATGGGATAACGCACAACTGGAAACATACTGGGCTGAATCACGTACCTTCTGATTACAGATAAAAGGCAAGAAAAAAAAACATGCAAAAATTAAAGCCCACAACCAAGCACAATTTAATATTGATACCTTATCGCACACAGTGAGAGCCCTGCAAGTGCTCATGGCTAAGCTTTTCAGCTCGATAAGGCAAGACAGGGGTGGGACTGCGAATGATAAGAGCCCAGGGGGCTGTATGTGCAGGGCTGTTGCAGCATTCTTGGAGGCCTCGGCGTGCAGTCGGTCCTCAGAAGAATCATGTTAGAAATACCTGGAAATCTCTGTCGAGACTGCGGCTCGCTAAGGTTTATCAATTTTTCCTACAAAATTTACAATCTAAAGCTGAGGTAAGTCCGTGGTCTAGAAAGTACACTGTAAGTCATCCCCTGGGAGGCAGGTCTGGTTGCTGCATATAGTCACTCTACAAAATTTGCATTTTGGCATTGTGGAGCCTCCGCTGCAGGCAGCAGTGGCCAAAGGGGCCGCTTGGATTATTGCCGTTCCAGCCATCTTAGCTCCTTCTCCCCAAAGCCAGCTGCAAGGCCAGAACGGTGCTCCCTGTCTGGGAAGAATGTCTGAGGTATTTGGAGAAGACTATTTCTTTTTGCTTTTCAAAATAAAGTCTCTTTTTATTATTGAGCTTCCTGACTTTTTTTTCCTTTATTGGACTTGGCAGATGTGGCCGTTACTGAGTAGTACTGAGTCACAGACCACCTCTGCCACTACAGCATCTTCAGCAACCATTTAAGACTCCCAGAGCAGAGAGGAAATACCTTCCCCACATCTGCACGTTCCCGCAATCTGACAGACCCACTGAGCTCCAAGTATGCTGTGGGGAAAGACAGCGTTTCCCCGGTCTGTATCCCAGACCTTAGGCCGTTACTTCACATCTCCAAAGTCCATCCTTTTACTAGCAGCTAAAGATGATTCAAATAGTTGTAGTGCTCAGTGCCCGTTTCTGTCTTTAGAGGGGAGCTTCCACAGCTGGAAGAGCTGCCTGAGGCTTAAGCTGTGGGACTAAAGCTCTGCTTAGGAGAGACATAATCATGAGGTCTGTGCTAGGAAAACCTGACTATGTTCCCTAATGCAGAGGCAGAAACAAAGCGGGATCACGAGAATGAAGATGTGTCATCACTCGTGGGCAAGAAAGCCATCTTTATTTCCCATCCTGACACCAATAACAAAGGTGTGACACACTGGCCTGCAGACATGGGTCACGGTTACAGAAGGTTATAATCCCATTACACGGTAAGGGGCAGTATCCATTGAATCCAGCAGCAACGACGATGGCAAAACACATTTTTACTCCAACAAACACCCTCAGATCTGACAGGGCAGCACTTTCATCTGCCCGCTTGCTGTCCCTTTGCATCACTTCTGCTGCAGCTATGTGCTGCAACCGCTGCAAAGAGCAGCATGTTTGAGACGGATAGGGGAGGGAAGGGAGCTTTTATACTTTTAATAGCAAAACATATCCCCAGAAAGGTACATGGCTGCACTTAGCAGAGGCGGGACCACTGGTGAACTAAAGAAGGCACAAAAAGGCTGCAAAAAGGCTGGTAGGTCCTTCTTTCCTGGCAACATTAAACCAGCCTCACCCGCTCCTCACCATGTATTAGAACATCCACCATGGGACTGAGTCCACGCAACCCTGAAATTCAGGAAGGACCTGAGCCACCCATCACTTACAGCTGCTCCCAAGTAAAAAGTGTTCATTAAAATGGGAGGTAATGGTCAAAGTGGTTCAGAGCAGGGTAACTGTTGTGAGGTTTTATGAGACGTCGTGTAAAAAACCTTGCAGCATAGGTTTCCCACCCATCCCAGCAGATGTACTCTAAATAAAGCTACGGCTATGCTGTTTCCACAGCTCATCTGAAATCAGCCTCACTTTATATACAGAGGACAGGACGCAGATGGTGGTGCGCGCAGCTGCACGCGTCTGACACGAAGGTGAGTAAGCGAAGATTTGTGAGCGAGCCACCCAGCTGGCAGGTCTGTCTGGGGAGGCGCGCAGGGGAGAAGCCCACACACCATGAGCAGATTTGGTCATCCCTGCGAGTACCTCCTGGGCACAGACAAGCTGTTTCTGTCAGAGAGGCAGAGGTAAGCTTTTAGGAAAATTTTGTACTAGCTGTTTCAGGCAGCGTCTTTTAGCCTTGAACAGCACTATCCACAGGGCTTTAAAGTCACCAGTGCATTCAAAGAGGGTGTAAAAGATACCACAGAAAAGAGCTGTCTGAGAAATACAAGCACCTCTTCAAGCTTAGGGATGCATACAGAATGTCAGCCAGCTAGAAATAAGAAGCCAGTGCTGTTTAGGCCCAGTAACAATCACTAGTATATGGATTCTAAGTGCGATGTGCATCTTGCTTAACACAGGTACCTGCCTACACAAGTCTTCCTTAGGACTCCTGGATACCTAGCAGAGAAGCTGGACCCCTCCAAGGAACTGTTCACATCATCAACACTAGCAGGTCCAGAGGAGATGCACTGACAAAAAGCCCAAAGCACGAAACCCCTTCTGAAATGCCACCAAATGCCCATGGCACCAAATGCACGTGCCCATGCTCTCTTCCCTTCCCTTCCCAAAAGACACTAAGTATGTTCTGGATGCTAACAAAAAGCAATAAAAGAAAACACCCCTTTCAGGCATAGCAATCAAGAGCAGTGTTTACAATCCAGGTCGCATTAACCAAACAGGGAATGAAGGGTGGAAGATGGTAACAGCTTCAGCTTGCATAAATGTATAGAGTGAAGAGACCCCCTAACTACGCGGAGCTAAGTCAGGTGCCATCATCCCGACTATAGGGATCAATCCAAATTTTCCAAGAGCACTCCTTCACCTTGGAGTGTCTCTCACTTTGGCATGGAGTATCTGTTCACTTCTGCCAAGCATATAATTTTTATTTTTCTTGGTTTACTTGGCTACATGTATATATATATATATCATCAAGGCATATTTATCAATTAAAAATAGTCAAAGAAGGAAACCAAAACCTGCTGGAAATAAATATTTTACTCAAATCATGGATACAGTGACTTCACCTTACTAAAAACAAACAATGTAATGGCACAAATTCCAAAGGAAAAAAACATACCTGCACATTTCCAGTAAGAAAGTAAGCCTAGTTGCAAGTACACAGTGCCCCCCAAAGAACAGAGACCTCACAGCACCTTTGCTCGTATGAGTGAGAGAGAGAGAGACAGAGAGAGAGAGAGAGAGAGAGAGAGAGAGAGAGAGAGAGAGGATTGCACTGGGATGCAGGATTTTTTTTCCTTACACTTTCTTTGCAGAAGAACAGATGTGATCTTTAAAAAAAATGTATATATATTTTCCATTACCATTGAATTACTATGGAAATTAGCAAAGTTCACAAAATTTGAGTACATTCTCTTTTTGTCCCAATTTGAGAAAATTCAGTGAGCTCACTCAAAACAATTGCATTGCACACACTCATTTTTTTTTTTTTTTTCTATTTTTTTCTCAAAACTGGTCGTATTTTGAGTATTGTTTTCCAGGCAGAAAGGATGGTGCATGCCATCATTTACTTTTGCAATCAAGTTACAAATTGCACAGATGCTAGTAGGGCCATTTTGAGGGTAAGACATATTCCTTGGCCTTGATTCTCCTCTCATTTAGACTAGAGTAAACCAAGCATCAGCCTAATAAAATCAATATTCCCTGACATATCCCATTGTTGCAGCAATGTGAGAACGAGGCCTTTTGTCCTCCGATGCTAATAAACTATTCAGCTTCAGCAGTTTGGCGCAGGCAATGAGCAGAAGTTAGGTCTCGGTCATTAACTTGGACTCAGATGAAAAACATGACTTTAGTGAGCAGAGTCCATTCAAGTTCCACACATGCCCATGTTTGAAAACAATGTTTTTGATCCTCACTTAGGTCTCCTGTGCAACTCTGGCTGCTGTAACAGAATTCAAGGCTTCCAGCTGCTTCTCCGTGGCCATGCTGGTGTGGTGGCAAGGCATGCTAGGAAGGAAGGCCTCTCAGGCAGCTGAAGTGAGCTTTTCTTCAGCGAAATCCCACAGAAATAGCTGGTAAGCGGCTGAAAAGGATACCTGATTCCACTGGTATTTGCCCCACATTGCAATTTATTCCTGTCCCTACTTTACTCATGCAGCACATGTGTAAGAGTAAGAGCTTGAACACAGTTGCTGCTTTCTATCCTGATCATGCTAGATACCTTAATGTCATAACTCCAAGCAGTTCAGATCTTACTGCATATCTATAAAGAAAGAGACACAGACCACACTGCAACAGGCTTAAGCTCCAAAGAGATAAAACCAAGAATGATAAAGTAAGGAATATTGCTCCCCTTTTATAGATGGGAAGTGAGAAACAGGAGGGCTAGACCATGTAGGCATTCAGACAGCTAGCGCTTAGGCATTTAATTTCTCCAACATTTAAGCACCTACATGGCTCTGACTTTCAGTAATCTGCATTAAACCACCAGCATCTGCCAAAGTCAAGAGGGAACACAGGAGTGTTCTCCATCGTGGCCTGACCCTCATAAAGATGAGCAGCCTCCCTGCAGAGAAAGGAAGCGTGCTGAAAGACCAGCTGTGGGGCAGCTCACACAAGGCTGCCAGCACCTACCTTCATTCATAGCAAAGGGAGCCAGGGAAGATAGAGAGCTGGAAAGAGGGCAAGGAAGGAGTGCTTGACAGGCAGCAAGAAGCTGTGATACTCTGTACTGTGGTACAGAGGAAAAAAAGGTGGAAGAGTACGTGACAGAAGACTGGAAAAAAAGACTTTTCAGATACTTCAGCAGCCACGGCACTAGGCAGAAAAAAAAGGTGAAGATTGGGATGTGCAAGGGAACACAACCTCCGTTTCACACATTTAGGACCACACAGAGCCCTAATATTCATGCAGAAACACACGTTCTGCTAAGTGGTCTTGTCCCAAGACTGTAAAGGGATTACTGAAATAAGGCCCACAGCAATCGTCCCTGGACAGGCACTACTCCGCACCAGCATCACCCCAAGCAGGAGCTGCTAGGAAGGATGTGTCAGATTGTGCACACAGTAAATGCCCCTCTCTCATAGGGAAAAAGGAGGTTTGTTTTGTTTTTATCTATCCAGCACGAGACTTGCTCCTCTCCGAACCCAGACACACCCAGCTTCCTCTTGAGAGTTCTGGGTAATGTCCTGTGACAGGCAATTTCCTGTGGCAGCTTCATTTAAAAATTAAAACAAATATATGTGAATTCAAAAAAATAGAGTCAGTACAGACAATGTGCTACACATTTTGAAATTGTATTTCATTTTACATTTCCTACCCCTCTTCTACTTCTAGTAAGTGTCAATTGTGTCTATGGACAAGGTAGCACGACCAAGTTTTTCAAAGGAAAATTATCGGAAGGAAGCTGAGGCTTTGAACTGCAGACAGCTATGCTATTTGTCTATATAAGCTAAATCACTGGCATAACACATGATGAGGTAACCAAAGAAATATACAGGAAAGAAGAGTAACAGCTAGTATGTTTCTCACGGTTCCAGTCTCCAGTTCCTCTACATTTCAAAATGAGTTTGCTCCCAAGAGATTATATCTTTGCGCTATGCAATACATGTACTACAGTCTCAATTTATTGTAAAAATGAGGCTGATGCAGAGCATAGCTTGCTGCTTTGAACACATTATATCCAATCTACTTTGGCCTGCACTTTGGTGTGAAGATGGAATTGGAAGTAGTAGCTTTAAACTTCAAGGCAATGGTCATGTTTACCTGAAAAATTGTTTTGCAACCTTCCACCTTTTCTGTGATCAGTGTTCCTCAGGTGCTCACTAAAATGTCTGATCTCTTCACTTTCACTTAGTCCCTTCCTTTCGAAGGGACTAAGAGAGTGCTTTGACAAAAGTGCACTTTCTGTGGAAAGATATGAACTCCTAAGTTTAGTATAACCTTCAACATAGTGATATTTTTATATATATATATATCCTATTGTTAAAGATAGATTAAAATCATGACAAGTCGAGCTGTCTCTTAACTGTTCCGTGAACAGTAATTCATAGTAATTGAGCATCCCATGTCAGCTGGATGGAGTGCACTGATATCAAATAAAAACATGCTGGGCTAGGACTTTGAGTTGTACTTTCATCTTTCTCTCCTTGGTCTTTTGCATTTAAAGTCCTTTTTTAAGTGCTCATCATGATGTTCCTCCAGTTCTCTTACAGGAAGAATGGAAAAGTGATACTAATGTAGTGTTCCAACTCGTTTTCAGGAATTCTTTTGTAAGTCATAGCACTTCATGAGATACCACAACATCAGACAAACCATATACTGTAAGGGAACACTGTAATTCTCCTTGTGTCTTTTTGCAGTGGTTACCATGGACACAAGATTTGCCTCCACATATTTTGAATAACTGCTGTAAGGAATTGCTACTTATCTTCTTTAGCAACATCAATGGAAATGAATTTGAGCAGATCACAGATTTTCGTGGGACAAAACTTTTTATTTTTTTGTCCTCATACTTTTTCATCATTTAGGATGCAAAAGTCACATTTTTAATAATATTAGACTAGGCATTCATTACACTTTTGCCATATGGAAAATAATTTATTCTCGCATGAAACACTCTTGATTGCCAAAGCCTACCATTTTTGAAATAGCACCATTAACGTATTGTTCTCTTTTTTAATATTCAGTCTCACAAGCCACTAAGAACAATGTCCAATGTTGCAAATTTAGATACTGATGACTTAAACCAGTCACTAGTGGCTTATGCTCAATATCTTTATTATTTTCAGTCAAAGAGATAAATTCCATAAATAAGAAATAATGGATGAAATAAACAATAAGCACAGACATGGAAGGAATTGTGCTTGCCTTCACAAAAGTCTCATCATTACCATTAAATGTTTAAGTGTGAAGGAAAGGGGCCTCTCTTGGCCGGCATTTTCCATGTATGATATTGTAACGAGCAAGTTAAACATCCATACATCACACGTTAGAGTGGCTTCTGAGTGTCAGCATGTGTGAATACATTCCTAACTAATAGCTATTGTTTGCATTCATTAGAAAAAAAAAATCACACGCTCTTGACTCTTTCCAGAACTTAACATGCCATACGACCACAAGGAAAAAAATATCAGGGTCGAGAGGTTTTCTAAGCAGCTGCCTTTGTTTTTAAGGAGGCTTTAAAGTGATTATGAGTCAGAAACACTTTCCTGCATTTAGTTGCAATCTTCTAGTGTTCAAAGCAAGGCTCAAATACTCCATATTTGACTATAAAAAAAAATGACACTTGGTTTATTTGACTTGGCCTTTCAGCAGTTATATGCAGCTGAATGTTTCCTTAGAACCACAAGCTGTTTTCTTACAGAGATGCTTGAAATTAAAATATCAAAAAAACATAGAAGCTGCCCAAGTCCCTGTAAAGTCTGACCAGTTACACTTCCCATTTCTGATCATATCATAGATAAAATCATCAGTCTTCAGCTAGATACCAGACCCACCTCAGATGGGCCTTAGACCAGAAAACAAAAACCAGTTGCATTGCTAGTGACATAAGTAGGCTGTGGGGTAGCTGAGCACACCATAAATTTTCAAAATATTGTCAACCACCCTTCAGTATATGTCAGGAACTCATAAAAATCACACTGAGGGGATTTGTTCATTCTCCTCAGCCCCCATAGTCAGGGCTTTCGCCTCAGTTTGCACAGCACTCAGCTGCAGAAACCCACAGGCGTTCATTGTGCGCTGTGTCTGTCTGAAGCCACGGAGAGCTGTTGTGAAATACCAGTAACGGAAATGTAAGCAATGCAAAGAAGCCATACTCCCCCTTTCCACAGACGTGACGTCAAAGTTAACTCAGCGTTAAAAAACATTTGCACAATGCCATGAATGGACAAAATGCTATTCAAACACTCCCCAGAGCTAGTCAGAGTCCCAAGTGCCTGTTCCTTGGGGTATTCCAACATTTAACAACTTTCCTTGAGTTCGTTACTTAGTTGGAAGGAAGAATAACAATTCCCAATTAAAAGAAATTTCAAAAATGCTTCTTCTTGAGAATGTCAAAGGACTTCCTTTCTAATTCCTCCCTGAACTTTTAATTAAGAGTGTAGCTATCACAAATGGTGATAAATATCAGAAGAAAACACTTCATTTGCATTCAAAATGTCTTCAGCAATGTTGAATTGAAAGCCCAAGTCAATATATTTCTGTTAATTCTTTAGCTTCAGAATCTATACAAAGGGATTTCAATGAAAAAATTCAGTTGCAGCAGTAATATTATTCATTGCTTATTACCACAGTCTGTTTTGAGGCCATAAAGGACATGTAAAGTAGCACAAACATACAGAAATATCCAGAAAAGCATTTAGCAGTTCAGCGACCTATTTCCCCATTGCTTTTTTGAATTATCTTCCAGATTCGTTGTGACCATAAAAATTGTGTAGTATGATGTGTAGTATGTAGGCTTATGGATATAGGCTCGTATGCTCAGAAGAATTAGGAAATGACATTTTGACACATTTTCTCCAAGGGAGAAAAGATTTTTAGAATCTCTTTGCCCAAATTCAATCAGGAAAAAAATATATTGGTGACTACATACTGCAACAGTATGTGAAATTGGACTGCTTATTGTTTCAGGCTCCGGCCACCCAAGATTTGAGAGGGTTTGGCAGCTTTCAGAGCCTATCATATGAGCAACTGGTGAAAACAGACAAACAAAACAAAAACAACCCAGATGGCTGGGTTTCTCTCAGTTACAAGGCAATACCATCATAGAAGCCTTTTCTCACACAAGAAATTTGATTTTTAAAAGATATTTTTGAATGTCCATTTTTCATCAAGTCTTTACATTGATTCTTTCTTTTAATCAACATGTTTTCCTTGTGATATGTTTTTATACATGACTTTAAAGGAATTCTGTATAAGATGTCAATAAAAAATTAGCTCAATGTTTCTCTCCAGACTCTTTCTCCTTTCTTTTTTTTTTTCCCTATAAGATATAAGCATAAGATGCAAAGGCAGAAAGTACATGATGTGTTGGGTTCATCCAGGTATTTGGACAGTTCAGTCAAGCAATTGCTACTCAGTGAAACTTCCGATATCACTAGATTTTCTATGACTTGCTAATATTGATCTTTTTATGCTATTATAGGATTGTTCTTTTAGCTGTATGTTATTCCCTTGATTTATTCAGAACAGGAAAAAAAAAAAAAAACACGTAAAAATCAAGAAAGTACTGTTAAAGAATGCATCTTTTTATGATGTTTCCCGATAATAACCATTTTATCTTCCAATTCCAGTTTGCTTCCCTAGCTTCTACTTGGTTTTTGAGCATTCTCCCTGTTCAAAGTCATATATCTTTGCGGTCATCCTTTCCAATGTTATAGTCCCAAATCCAAAAGCAGGCCTGGACTCTGGCCAGCCCTTATGCCTGAAGTATGGCACCATCAACAGAGAGCAGGGAGAAGAGGTGGCATTTTGAATCAGATCAGGGACTTTGAAATACAACATGTGACAAGATGCGTCTTATCTTCTGATACATGCATTTAGCCATTCCTGATTATTTCGGAACAGTGCTGATCACTTCTGTTCAATGCTGCTTGCCAGAAAACATCATTACAGAATGCTCCACACCTTTTCCTTTTTCTGAAAAAGAAAAGAACTTACCTGAGCTGTGCGACACTGTTGTATCCACCTGCATGTTCATAGACGTGCTCCCTAAACCAAGCTTTCAGTTGTCCTTCTTCCTCACCTTCTCTGGCTCTATAGTCCACAAACATTCCCAAACAACCTCTCGCTATGGAGACAGGAACATCAGGGTTCTCGTTGACATTCTGAGTCACTCCTCATCTTCCTCTAGCTTGTCCAGCAAGCAGGGATATTAAGTTTGCACATAATATGGGCTAGGGATGCATGCATGGAAAAAAAAAAAAACAAAAAACACTTACAAAACCTCAGCACCTGCTAAGGCTGCAGAAGACATTGAGATTATGGATATTAAATGATCATCCACCCTTTACATTACTGTTTCGATGTGTGCAGCATGGGCACAGGAGGTAATCTGGGCCAAGGGATTTGTGGGAAGACAGATGATGGGTGCAGATGGCCCTATCATTAAGGCTTGATAAAACAGTAACAGTTGTCAAGGGCTGCTGTCCTTCTAACTCAGCCCAAAAGAATCTGCTGGCCTGGTGCCTTCGACTCAGTAAGGAATATACTTGACAGGAAGAGGTGCAGTCTGGAGCAGGCTATGCATGATCAATCCCAGGGGCAAACAAGAGAGAAAAAATAGCTGTTAAGAGAGAAATCAACACAATAAACAGAGAAGAAATCAAAAGAAATTGGGACTCGGAGGGAAGAAGAAAGGAGGAGTCCAGACTCCAGACCGTCCGGACAGTGTTCACATGGTTTATAAGTGCCTTTGCAACATCCTCACGTTGCTTTCACCATCCATCATGAAGTCCCCCTCAAGACAAAACAATAATCTAAGAAAATGAATCACAGTGGAGCTCTAGAGATGGTGTGAACTAGATAGATGAGTTTGTACAAAATTTGAGGAAACTGAGCATCAGAGTCCCAGCTCCCCATAGAAAGGAACCAGAGATGAACCCCGAAACCAAGAAACTTGCTGAAAGGCTGTGCAGACACATATGCTCCAACAAATCTGAACTTCACCTAGCCTCAGTTTATAGGCTGATGGCCTGCTAAGGCTCAATATAACAGCTAAGTATGCATCCCATTGAATTATAGAGGTCCATTAACAGTGGTAACTCAATTGCCTAGAGCTAATTAGCAATACAATGTAGTGCTGTACAGCATCTCCACTGAGTACAGGAGAACATTTACAAATATAGCACATTTTATACCTAATAAATAATAGGAATAAATCAATTAAGTCAGGAACAATTTCCAAATCTATTACTTTAAAAAATGTAGCTCACCTTGTTAAAATATGTAAAAATGCAGTATTTTATTTCTACCTATCATTCCTCTGTCATCGCTAATAAGCCACTGCTTTCCTCTTTCCCCAGAGATGCAAATCCTTCACCTAAACCATTTAGAATTGGATAGCTCTGCTTCTTTTATGATCCAGATTTCCTTTAGGCAATGCAAACGTGGATCCTGATGGATCCTTTCAGCCCAGCCTGAATCAAGGATAGTCTATGTACACCACTGTTGCAGAAGAGATTTAAAAAGTGCTTGTCTCGGACACATCTCCTTGATCACTGTAGTCCTTGATGAGGTGTTAGACTCTTCAGATTTCATGCCTAGCCAAAGCCCCCTTGCTCGCAGATCACTTCTACATAGCAAGTATTTACTGCCTGGGGAGTAACAGCAGATTCTACATCTAGCAGTCTTTGCACAGTCAAGTAAAGAGAGAAGGTTAGGGAGGGGGCTCAGTCCCTCATAAAAACCTTTGTGCTTCTCCAATGTTTTTATTCTAAGTTCATATTTAACGAGCAGTGTTCATGGCTATGACGGGATGCTGATATATTATATGCACAAAATACGCATTCAGTGGGAATATGCAGAGAAGTGCAATTCTCAGATGATTTATCACATCACTCAGTGGAATTTTCAAGATTAAATTTGTATTTCAATTTAATATTTTTGGCTCCATCTGTACTACAGCAAAAGTCAACCTCTCCCAGTACTGACTTGCAGTATAGACAAGTTGAGTCCAGTCTCTGTGCTCTAATTGTTTTGGAAAAGTCTGGATAGAAAAATTGTGACCTGAATGAGGGGAGCAAAGACTTAAACCAGTCCCTCCCACATGCCAATACCTTAGCAACCAGCTCATCTTCCTTAAACAGCGCTTTTTGCCAAAATGGAAACTCTGCAACGTTTTGGTGCAATATTGTTGCACCCAAATGCCCTGCTAGAGGCCAGTACAAGACCAGAAGGGGGACATCAGGATCAGGACTATTATACATGTATACATATATAGTGTTGCATGTGATTTATTTTTTAAAAAACAATTGCTATTTCCTTTTTCCACAGACACTGATCGCTCAGCCCCAGACACCTACTCTGCAAGTTCGACACATGTTGCGAGCTGTTTATGCTGGTCACATCCTCCGTGTAAAACTTTTATGACTTTTTTAGCTTTTTATTGTTATGTATTTGGCTATCGTAGTGCCTAAGTGTGGCTGGCCCACCTCACGCAGTGTAAATCAAGTGGGACAGTAGTGAGTGATGAAGGATTTTATAACTCAGAGGAACTGGCTGAACTCTTTCCCTGTTGTTTTAAGACATTCATATTGCCTCTTGTAAAGGTGTAGAATATTCCTACATGAAATGGGAAGCTGGATTTTTGTCTTCCTCAACCTTCCTTGTCTGGAGTCTCCTAAGGTTGTTTTGAACTTTAACTCTTTCCTTAAAACACACACACAAACATGACAACTGATGAGAATCCATAGGCTTATTCTCTAGATACAATAAGCTGCTGCTTTTGATAAATCAACAGCAAATTAAGGTTTTCAAGGCTCCCTCATTCTGAACCTCACTTTGCTGAGCATCTATGATTTATAGGACTCTTCAGGTGATCTCCCACCAAGATACTTCCCTTAGAAGTCTTGCTTGACTTCTAAGGGAAGGTTCATTCAGACCCGGTGAGGGAAATACTAGCTCTCCAAACATATTTAAGTGTATTGTGTCTTATTCACCATTTTTGCATACTCTTACTACACTTGCATCTCCTGTCACCATCAGGACTCTCCCCTGTACATGGTTACTTAGATAGCAGGACCCCACTTATGAATTTAAATGTATCTAGGGCAGCATCAAGGGCTTGCAGAGAGTTATCCTGCAGAGACTCAGGAAGCTTCTTTTTAAACTGAAAATTTTTAATTTAAATATTTTACAGGAATAGACTCCAACTGAATCTGCAGAGCCCAAAATCATTTTAATCATCACAAATGTATCTCATTAATAAATAAGAAAATCATGTATTATTTCTTTTCCTCAGTGTCAATGACATTATTAGCTTTTCCAGTGCTATCCGTTGCCTGAAAGGATTGACATGTTGGACCATCTTACTTTAGTGCCTTGGATATACAGTACTGAGAAGACTAAACATCTATCTAGAAGAGGAGGCATGCTGAGGGGGTATGAAACCCTCCAAGGGGATTTCAAGCTCTACTGAATTCAAGAGAGGGCAGTGAAAACCTTTCTAAGTTGAAAGTAGTACAGATTTTGGTGAGCAACAGTTTGTGGATGGCTACTGTGTTCTTTCAAAGAATGCTATCCATTGCTCTGCAGCTTGCTGCCCAGCTGCTGTGAAGTAGCTGGGCAGAAATTATTTTTTTTTTACTCCTACACTCTTATTCCTTATTACAGAGTAAACTGGTAAGGCTGGTCCTTTCATCAGTCTGTTAGAGACATATCAATTTATTAGACTGATTTTAAAGTGATTACTTCTGAAAGTAAGAGTTGTACAGATAAACTTACCAGCTTTCATCTAGGCCTGAAGACTTTTGCAAAGCCTGATCCTGCAGATATTTGCCTCTTCCTACATTCTCCTGTGCTCTTAAAGCAAGAGAAAAATCACTGTATCATTGTGTAAACATTTATTGAGCTCAAAAGTGTCAGAAGAGAAAAGTCACACATTCTTCATGCAGTGGTAGAAATATCTAGAAAAGCTCTGCTATTCAGCAATGTCTGTGCCTCTTGCTCTTATAATTTGAGTATTTTGGCAAAACTAGGTCATTGTTTTTTTACTCCTCTCTTTCCCAGTTCATATGCACTAGGGAGTTTGCACATCCAGTTTCTGCAAATAATCTTCTGCTGTTGTTGTAACCCTTCATGTGTCTCTGAATTCTTTCATTCACTCTTGCTAACCCAATTCTGCCAGATGTTTGGGAGAGTTTGCATTCTGTCGAGGAGAATTACTACAAAAGGGGCAATCATAAATCTTGCGGGCTTCTTCCCTTCTTTTGTGTGTCAAACCAATTATTGGGATCTTCATCTCTTTTGGCTTCAATTTTCATTTCACAACTTTGGGTAGCATTGCACCACGGAAATAATTGCTTAAAAGGCTTAAGCCCTTTGCCCCTTACAAAACACCAAATCCTTTTTATTTCTTAATTAGAAGAGTAATGGAACCTTCATGAGTCTGTTCAAAGTCTAAAAAATTCCCAAAGGAATGGCCACTGTGGCACTTTGTGGAGAAATTATGTCATCTGCTGTGGCCAAGATGAGAAAGAAACAAGAGGAGAAGCATGGCAGCAGAAAGCTCCATTAGACTCACAGGCAAATTATTTACTTATCCCCTCTCCACTCAACCCTAGGATCTCTTCTCCTCTTTAACAGCTGCCCCTCTGCCGTGTTGTTCTTCAGTTGATTGCCTGATGGCAAGCGGGAGAAGATGGGAGGGAAGCAGACGACTGAGTAGGGGGCAAAAGAACCCAGGACTTCCCCCTTGCCATACTCCTTTTCTTGGTATTCACAGATAGGAACAAAAGGGGTTGAAACTGCAAGCTGCTAAGCCAGAAACAAAGTCCTCCTCAGTGTCTTTCTGTAGGTGGACAGGTCTAACCAAGGAGGACATCAGCCTTTGAAAGCAATTCCAGTGACCTTTTTAGATGTTCTATATAATGTTTCAAAAAAAGCTCTTTGCAGAAACTGAGCATGAAGTATTTTTCCCTGCAAAATTCAAAGTTCCCATTTGAAGATGTACTTAATTATATTGATTTGGGGAGTTTCTACTTTTTAAACCAACTACTTTGTGATTCTCCTCTTAGTTTTACATTTTGTGCAAAAAGATTTCCGTGGCAAATGCAGCTTGTGCAAGCTGGATGGGAAGGCAGAGTAAAACAAGCCATCTATTGCTTTACAGTTCTGTGTGCCAGTGGCAGCTGCACATCTACTTCAACCTGCATAATATTTTCCATTACAGGACACCCCTCTTCCAGTAGTTTGCAATTTTGCTCAGTGTTAACTGTTTGAGCAGAAGTCTCTCATACTAAGTTTCTGAGTGTTTGTCTCGTTCTACTTGATTCCTTTTTTTTAAAAGATATTTCAGCAAAAATTGTTTCAGTTGTTTCCAAAACTGAGAAGAAAATATATTGTTTGGACCACATAAAAAGTTCTTACAATGACTTCACCAAG
>JAUBNY010000255.1:343727-369558 GCA_032275445.1 Crypturellus soui | reverse complement strand
CAGAAAGGGTAATAAATGTTTGAACCTCTCTCGGCCATGGTTGTCTCAGCAAAGGACATGGTAATATTCACAGTGTCATGGGGAAGGAGGGGATTTACAGTATGTGAAAGATGTATGTTAAAACACAATAAAATAATCAAATAAAAACATTTAGGACAAAACTATCTAAAATCTCAAATATACTGGAAAAAAAAATGACACCACTCAAAAAATGATACTGTAAAAATATAAATGCTTGAAATGTTCCTTTTTTACCTAACACTTCCTTTCCTAGTTTTGTCTTCCCCTGTACTGTCCATCAGTCTTGCTCTGGCCCACCAAAATGCTAGAGAAAACATTTGCTTGCCTCTCCAGCAGGAATTTATTTTCTCCTACTGTCCTGGAAGCCTTTGGCTTCCTCTGGTTTGAAAATCAGGGACTTTCTCCTGCTGCTCTCTAAAGTTTGGAATTGGAAGCAGGGGGAAAAAAAGGGAGGGGCAAAGATTGCAGAAAACCATAGAGAGAGAAGCTACCAAGTTGTCTTCAGCTCTTGCTCCATGGACCTGTTCCACTCTTGCCTGCTATCACTTGCAAGGAACTTACATCAGTCCCATGCTCGGCCGTCGGAGGGGAACTCTTGCTATACTTAAAGCAGATTCAGCTTTCATACTTCCCACAATGTATTTGTGCATAGTGGTACCCAGCTAAGGGACTTACTTTTGTATTTTTTTCAGTGATTCATATTACAATCTCATTAGTTTCAAACTTAACCTGCCTAAACAGCTAAAGAGCAGGGAATTGGTCCTAGAAACTCCAGCCGGGACTGGATTGAGACTATCCAGCTTTATGTCAGCGTACTATGTTTATCAGTATACTATGTTTGACTGTTTTTATGGATCAGCTGGGAAACCAAAGCCCCCATGCCTGCCTGTGAACTCACGCTCTGGTTCTGCAAACATTTATATAAACATCTTAATCCCACATACTTGACTGGTCTCCTAATTGAATATTTGCAAGACTTTGACCTTAGTGTAAACTGACTTCACAGGAGACCAGGCAGCAATTTCCAAGCATTAAAGGGCAAAGATGGCATTAAAATACCAAAGTTCTATTTTCTACATGCCTAAATTCACCCTGAATTTAGCTCTTATCCCTCAAAACGTAGTATATCAGGAACATCAGGATACATAGAACAGACATGAAAGTGTAATCGATTAACAAGCATTCAAAGTTCTCCTTAGCTCTCCCCATTGCACTGGTATCCTTATGTTGATGACTTGCGATCCACAAAAATTAAAATATGGCACATTTGTTTCTAAAATTTTAGATCTCCAAGCACGAAAAAGTCAGTGGGGCTCTTCAGCAGATTATGCACTTCAGCACAGGGCAGGACCTGGGGCTCTCACACAATTAATCTCAGTATTTAGTGACCATAGGAATACACAGGAGCTATTTAAGAAACCCACATCAGCATTTTATAAAGGCAACATATTGTCTGGTAGACTACGATGCAGCAGTGAAGTCACATAACTTTTCTGCAGACAAATGTGTGTGAAGAAGCTTGTAAGACTCAGCTTCCGGCTGCCAGGGCCTGAAGTTGAGTGCTGGAAGGCTGCTGGGATCACCCTTGAGCTGGAATGAAACTCTTCCCCTTTTATTTCCCTTAAATGGTGTGTCTGACTCACTTTATTTGGGGGACATGCCTTGGTTACTCACTGAATGTTTATCTAAATTCTAATCATGTGATTAAAATAACCATTTGATAAAGCCGCAGACTGCAAGGACCCAGATCCTGGTATCTCTCACACTGATGTAAAACCTGAGCCCGGGCCTTGGACACACGCTCACTTATGTGAGTATTTACACACAGCCCCAGCTCTTGCTGCTAGCCACAGGACAGACCACATTTGCTCTTTGCCTTTTTCAGCACAATTGCCTGACATGGGAAACCAACAAATCTGCTAAGGCACCTTTTGAGTCAATGCGTGAGAAAGAAGTCCAGCGGTTAGTCTGCTGAAGCAAAACGGGTTCCTTGTTGTGTCCTTCAGTTAAGGCTGTAGCAGAATGGTGCAGGAAATTCACTTCAGCTTTCTCCACACTTGAGTCCTGTAGCTCTTAAATGGATTTTTCTTCTCTCCTTCTGCCTTTTTAGGCTGTAGTTTCCTGCACTACCACCAATCACTTGACCGACATGGTGTATAACCCTGCCAGGTCAGGGTCTTGAACACTAATTTGCTGACATTTGACAGTGCCGATATCTGAGGGATGTGTCATAACATTCCAAAGAGCCATAGTAAAAGAGAAAAGGAATGTGTTTCCAGTGTCTTTTTGACTCATGGGTAGACAAAAAAGCAAGTGATTAGTGTTTTTGAGAGGGAGAGCTAAAACCAGCTACTCTGAACCCTGCCGCTGTCCCTTAAAGAGGGGCAGGTGATGGTACTCACTAGTAATCATTAGTAATTAAATCATGTGAAGAAGAGATACCAACTCATTAGCAAACTTAGGCAATCCCTATTTCTGGCAAAATCTCTCAGTGATATCTGTGGGTTTTGGATTAGGCCCCTAATGAGTCGGATTTATCCCTTCAACTCTGGCTGAAAGTGCCAAAAGTGAATTTGGGGAACATAAAAGAGGAGAGAAATTCCCACAGCAGCGCTAAGGGCTTTAGCTGGTGCTTGTAGAGAGTATATTTCTTTGCCAACTCCATAAAGCAGGACTGCTATGGGGCAAGGGTTGGGTGATGATAGTTTGCTTTTCCGATACTGTACCACATCAGACTAGATGTTGTGTCCTCCTTACTTGTATGTTAGCTTCTCTCTAGTCACATGACTGAAAATAAGACTGCCAAGGCAATATATTAACTCTTCTAAAGTGATAGGACCCAACATGAACTCTCATTATGCTCTCCCTTCAGCTGGATATTTTAAATATGCTTTAGATAGATAGTGAGTTTGGCTTACTTCAGGAGAAAAATAAGAAGAAAAAAAAAGACACATCATTACTCAAGTATTGTTCCTCATGCTGAGCACAAGGGGTTGTATGTTTTGTCCCCACAGTGCAACAGGTTTTTGACACACTGAATGGAAATAGTAACTCACAGCTTAAAAATGGCAATCACACTCTGGGGATTAGAATTTGCTTTTGAACTTGAGCAGTATAGACATTAAAATGATCCATATCTCTAATTTTGTCACATACATGAAAAATAAGTGTGTTTATGCTGTCCTGAGAGATCTTGTTAGGAAACACATCTGACATATCTGCTAAATTTTCATCTAGTGTAACTGGAGCAAAAGCAAGTTCCAGGTCACCTTTCAGCTAAGCAAAAACCTCTGGTGCTGGTTGAGTATTGTCCAGTATTAGCTGTACTGGAGCAGTATCTTGGCTTTCTCCTCTGTCAACAGGACTCCTAAGCGCTGTGTGTGGTGCAGAAATAGCCTTGCTGCACCATGCTTGTAAAACACAGCCCTGTCAGCCCCCAGGAGAGCTGCACAACAGACCTGCTCATGCACAGCAAGCCAAAAGTATCCTTGCTGAATTCCTTGCAAATGTGCAGCAGGCACTTTTTCGAATTAGGCGTGCCTGGCCATTGTAGGTGCACAAACTGATCTGGAATTATACAGCTGCCAGATGTCTAGAACTGACTAGGTCACTGGATTGCCAAGAAAAACAAAGAGCTTTTTCCAGAAATTAATTGGGTTGGCAGGTCTGCAACCTGCAGCAAAAGGGATCAGAATCCAACCCAACTTTTTAGTATAACTGCAGATGACCATCATCCTCTGCCTATGAAAGGAGGATGAAACAAATTGCTCATCATCTTTTTGATTAAACTATTAAATTATTAGCCATAAGACACACATTATAAATTCCTAATAGCAGAAGATGCTGTCACAGAGAGGTATAGGAAAGCAAACATTTTGAAAGTGGGTTTTTGGCTATCCAAGATCCCTTTAAGAAAGCAAGGAGAAATTCAGACAGAGTACCACTGAATCTACTGACTCAAAGTAAGCAGTTACCACACTGCCAACTGCAGTGAAAAAAGCAAACACGCAAAAAATCAAAACAGAAACCCCCGTAACATTCATCCAAGGATGCATTACACTGAGGCTGGCAAACTCACAAACTGCAATTCATCATACTATAAGCAGGAAAATTAAGTCATTGTGGGAGGAAACCTGAAGCATCATGAAGTGGTGTTCCCCATTTAAAGGCCCCTTTCAAACAACGAATCTTTCACATGCTACCTATTGGCAGCTACGTTCTTCAAGAGGGTGGTGGTATCTCAACAGCTTTATGGTGCCCCCCACCTGCTATAGGACCCTCTCTAAGGCTAAGCAGCTTCCCATTTAGGCAATACACATGTGGGCAGCCAAGTGCTCATACATATAACTCCTGTGGAAACTGGATGGTTGCAGATAAATGCAGTGCAACAGAGCAGTGTTACACAAGGCCTCCCTCCTGGTGTGTAGCATTCCTCACTGCATGCTTGCTGCCTCTCACGACTCCCCTTACCTGTGAGAGCATTTGTCGAAGAGGAAATGGTTACCCAGCCCTGTATCCCCAACCACACACCACCAGACGTTCCTCTTTTGCCAAACATGCAGTTATAAAAACAAATTGGAGCAGATTCGCTGCTTCACTTGGCCTGTCTGGCATTGCAAGGATGGTGCAAGGCAGCCAAAGCTCAACAGTGGATTTTACGCGCAAACTCACTCATGATCGGTTTTCTGTTTCAGCTGACCAAAACAGTTCAAATAATATTAATTCCTTGGGGGAAAGCACACGTCAAATTTAAAAGAAAAAGCATTTTGGAATAATCCAAGCACACACAAAAATGCACTCAATTGTACACAGTTGGCCCAACTCTGCAACCGGGAAAGGCTGACACCACCCACAGAGCCTGGATCAGCTCCTTCTCCTCAGGGCTCAATGTATCTTGCAAACACAAAACTATTTTCCTGACCATAAGAGACAACAGAAGCCTCTTCTGTGATGCTTCTCTCTGTCCTGTCCTCACTTCACCGCTTCAGTGCTCTCATACCTCACAAAAATCACCTTTCTGCTGGCAGTCTCTCAGCATGTCTTAGGAAAAAAAACTCACTCTACTCCTCAGTTGAGTTTGACGTTGAAGCAAGACCTGTTGCTCCTTACACTGTTAAGGGACGTATCATCTAACTACTACTCTTTTAAAGCCAGCAATGGCTTTACAATGAGAACAGAAGGGGCTGAACTACCCTATTTCCACCTAGATCACTAGATGCTGAAACTCACACCTTGTAATGGGCTGCAGAGCCCTCAGGACTGTATTTAAGCCTGTCTTCATGGGGATGCATGTGGGGACTGAGAGTTGGTTGGACAGCCTTCACGTTGCCTGAGAGCCAAAAATTTCTCAAGTTACCATGTCCTTGAAACCATCTGGAAAGATACGGACTGTAGCAGGTAAACAACTTAAAGGAAGTGAAGACGTGGAAGTTGCCTACGAAGAGGAACTGAATGGAACAGTGAATCAGGAACCACCATGCAGCCATGATGAGGATGAAGAGTATATAAGAAGGACTCAGCGGGGAGGGAGATTGCGCACGCATGTGCACGCAGGAGCGTGGGGTCTGAAGTACTGTACCTACTTGATCAATACAGGTTTATGTACTGCATGCATCCTGGGCAGATGCAAACTATTTCCCTGGTCATCTCAGCACTGAAGGCCCTCAGACCCTCTTCTCTGTCAGGCAGCGCATGGGTCTCCAGGGATCTTTAATGGACATCTCACCCAGCATCATAGCGAGTGCTGCTGCTGGATGCACTTGAGGTCTTGCTCCTGCCTAACATCTCTACTTGGTTTCCAAGGACCCCATTTCATCAATGTCTTGCACATATTCTGCCTTCCACCACAAGGGAAGATACTATGAGCAAAACTCAGCTGTTTTCCTGAGCCCTACCTGCCGCCTTCTCCTTCAGAAACTTAGGTCTTTGAACCCAGTCCCTCCTCCAGGCTCTGAGCTCTTGCTCCCTGCTCTTGTGTGTCCTCCTGATGCTCCTCTTGAGCATCTCTCACCTTTGACTCTTGGAGCAGCTCTACTCTGGACTCTAAATGGTAACTGTTTTGTTAGACATGAGATAACTGCACTTAGTCATTCTTCAGCTATGACACTCCCAGACCCAGGAAGTCTGTCTGGTCACCAGAGTACTTGAAGCCCGCCTGGTACTCTGTGCTGCTATACGGCACTGGGAAATTATAATTAGTTCAAACCATACTCTGGGGTAGCTCAGGATTAGTCCGGATAGTTTAAATATTTGACTGCAGTGTAAGATATTTCCACTCTGACCTGGGAACTGTCTCCCTCCATTTGTGACATTCCACATCCGCGGGAGCATTACCCGCTTCCTCAGGATGCCTCCTGTCCAGAGGGCTGTCCTGTTGATAAATGTTCCTCGTGGAAAGTGGACACGAAGGCAGACCATGCCTGCCCCCTTCCTTGAAGAACTTTTTGCTATACCAAGGTTTGCGGTAGCGTGAACAGCCTATGATGAGGAGCGGTATCACAGCCAAAGAGGAAAGGAATAAGCTGTTCTTCTTGTCTATGCAGAAATGAGAAGTGGAAAAAAAAAAAAAAAGAACAGGAGAGAGTTCAGTCAAGCAAACCCTATAAATACCCATTTCCTTCAGTAAGTGCTTGGTGGTGGCAGTTCCTGCATTCTCGCCTTCAGGTCCAGGATGCAGTCTCCTACCAGTGTGCTTCACCACATGCAGCAAGCACTGCAGCAGCTGACTGTCTCCCAGGGCTCCCTCTTGTGCAGGACTCTCTATTTTTATCCAGAAACAAATGAATACAAGACTGACCGCCTCTGGACACCCTCGAGTCAGTCCATTCTGTCTCACCAGCCTTTTTTTCTTAAAGAAGAAGCCACTACGCTTCTGGGGGGGGTATTATTTACTTTGTTCTCCTATCTGGCTTCAGGGACGGGTGATGAATGACTAACATTTCAAACAATCAATTCTGGACAGAGATCAAGCAAGAACAGTTTGAGCCCGAACGGTAAATCATTAGGAGACTTATTAATGATGAAAGACAGATGGTTCCAGAGAAAGACTAATATCAAAGTTACCTCCAGCATCTTGCCCCACTGACCCATGAAGCAACTTTTAATGTGACTGTCAGCTCATCAAGTAGAGGATCAGATACACTCACTCTGTGAATAAATACTCCAGAAAACAGCTGTAATCCTTACTGTCCTTTAACGTTTCTACTGCCTCCCAATATGCTTATTACTAGTTTAAATCAATCCCCAGATGACTCTGAGGAGAGAGAGTGTTGTCCTATGGCTGACACAATAAACTGAGACCCTGAACATTTCTGGTTATTAAACGCCCTCTAGCACATTTCTTTTCTGAGAGGGAGCCCTGGGTGTTCCTCAGTGCAGTAAATCATGCCTGAGGTAACCACTTTTCTGCCTGCGTAAGAATTTCCATTGTCATCCAGTAGGAAAAATGATCCTTCACTTCCCCTCTCCAGGGCGATAGCAAAGTGCCGTTGGCATGATGAAATGGCACAAGAGGTAGGTGCATGATCCCTATATATGGTCTGAAAAGTGCTTTGGGAACTTGTAGGAGGGAAGGGCACGGCACGGCCCCACGCTGACACACATTATTATTAGGTGAATAAGATTTCTCTAGCTCATTACAACAACAGATTATCAGAGATTTCCTTTAAAAAGTTTGGTGAAAAAGTTTTCACACTTTTCTGTCTTTCTACAAATTTTACTGTTGCAGTGAAATATTTGAACTTTCCCTCAAATTAGAAAAGACAAAAAAAAAAAAAGAAGAGGATTTGGACCAACCTAGGTCAGGACACAGGATTCTTATAAGCCAATTTTCATCACAGGTTTTTACTCCACACACACCCCCATCTTCATCACAAGGAGATGGAGACCCTTGCTTGCTGCAGCATGCTTTGCACTTCTCCTATTCCTAATTCCCAGACTCTGCTTCTTCAGGGCTCTTGGCAGAAGCAAACAGACAAAGTGCTGATTTGGACTTCAGGCTAATATATTTTGCATGCATTCACCTGCTACCTTTGAGAGTGCTGTGGATCCAGTAATCTCTCAGGCTCAGGTTATTCTTCAGGTTTGCAGGGAGCCAAAGGCAGGAGGATAAAGCTCAGGCCCTCTGGATAAACTGGCATGAGGCAAACAATGCTATAGCCTGGCCAGGTTCTCACAGGTTTCCACAACACAGAAGGGAGGAAGAGATGCAAGGCAATGAACACAAATAAAACAAGATGAAGAAAAAAAAAAATCCTCCCTGATGCTTGGCCACAGTGCTCCAGAAATAAGTGAACTAACATGCTAATAAAGGAATGCAAGAAAATATTCAAAGGGCAATGTGCAGCTAACAGGAGAGTAGAAAGACTAAAGAAAATCTGAGAAAGAAACAGGGCTGAGGAAAGTGTGGAGACAAAGATCCACCAGAAAAAATCACAATATAAACAAGATTATGACACTTTTTTATTATATTTGACGTTAATCATTTAAGTCTCTTTAAATATGGTTAAGATAGAAAAGAATTATCTATAATACCCTATTATATATTAATTTAATTAAAAAAAAAAAATTAATGTCCTGTGAGCATGATGCCTACTTCCTGGCAGGCAACAGCCAGCAATATAATGCAGGTATATTAAATGCTCACACATTCGGCATACTGGTTGCTTCACATACTTACACACACACACGTGCATGCACACACACAGAAGGAGCCATGGTGGAATACCAGCATCCCTTGTTTACCAGGCAGCATCTATTTGATAGCTCTTCAGCAACACGGTTGAGATGCTTATCCAGTCAGCAGACCATGACTCCGCACACCCAAACAGAAACCCTCCTTTAACACCCCTAGACTCCTGGAGGTGGTCTGCAATGACCGACAAAATGGTATTTGTTTAGCTACCATTAGTCTGTATTGTAACTCAAGCAACAACATCCTGGCTCAGGTGACCTCCCTGCTCAACCTCCCCGAGTCTGGAGCTCAGGCCATAGTCCAAAGCCGGCGTCATCCTGAGAGTCTCCAGAGCTTCTATCAAGACCCTGCTCTTAAGAGTCACCAGTTAAAATGAGTCTTAAATGTGCCAGGTGCAAACGTTGTCTCCTAAGAGTCACTTCATGATACAGAATACCTTTGCTAAACAAGAGTAACAGAGCTTGAAAGAACATTATTTTAATACCTTCCCAAAATACACTGAGTCTAACTGGGAAACAGAAATAAATCTCTTCCTTGCGCATATAAACTTTCTGTCTTTGTTTCTACTTTCCTGGGAAGATGCAAAGAACTGGATTTCAAAGTCAAGGCATTTTCATGTGCACGATACCTGTCACTGGTGCAGAACTTGCCCATCCGGAGCCTCGTGGAGGGAAACACACATCTAAATAAAGAAGGAAAAATTTCTTCCTCACTACGAAAAACTCCTTGCAGGAAAATTCAATGGCATAGAACATACTAAGGAAAAAGTACATACTAAGAAAGTCTTGAATATTTCGCATTTGAGGTCTAAGTAGCCAAATTCTGGACTGCAGCTAACCAGGTTAACGACAACTCATTGATATTCTCACCCCTCTCCCTTCCCCAGCTGATGAGTATATTATATAGGATCCTGCACAGTGGTTGAACAGAGGTCAGACAAATGCAGAGACTTTCAAGTGGTTGTGCTGATGCAGTAATTCCATAGTTTTCTCAATTCCAGCCTTTCAGTTCAGTGCCAAGAATCAATGCCACATAAAAATGAAAAGGCTGTAATAATTATAAAATGCACAGAGAGAGAAATGTGATACAAAATATAGATAAAAATAAAAGAGCAAAAGTAAGCAAATAAGGAAAGCTCAAAATGGGCGTGGCAGTTTCCTCTGGATCAAAATTAAGGCTTAGTTACCACCCAGCCCAGTGAACCTGGAGTGGATCTGGAAGACATTAAATATTTGGAATAAAAAAATACAATGTTGAAAAATTATATTTAAGCTTGGTTACCAATTAAAATAAACTGCAAAAAAAATCAGAAATGGGTTACCAATATTCTTTCTACTTTTATACTGCTTCCAAATACCCTAGGCAAAAGTGCACTGTTTAGACTTTTGAAGGAGTAGAAAATGTTATTAAAAATCCATAATCAAGATTAACGGTTTAGAATCAGGGTAAAGGAATAAAACTGTGTGCTGCATGTTCCCAAGCTTAAAAACCAAGTATTGGTGTAATTAGTTCTTGATGTCTTAAACGTTCATAATGGTAGTGAGAGCCAGATGCAGATAGCGGACTCCATGACCTCAGGCATGGCAGGCGACGAACCAGGGCTAGGACACGGGAATGTAACCTGGAGAAGGGGTGTCACTCGCCCTTTGCAAACACAAAGGCATTTTGTCTCCCCAGCACTGAGTATGCCGGGGTCTTGCTTGGTCTTTGCATGCCAAGAAAGCTTGGGTCCGAGCTGTGTAGTTCCAGAAAAGGAGTGGAAAGATAAGCCTCAGATCAGAATATCCAAAATGTCCGAGAATATAAATCTGAACCAAAGCTTTACAGTTTGTCCGCAGCAGTCACTTGGTGCGGGAGGAAGGGTTTTGCACCAGACACCCGCAAAGCTGTCTTGGTGCGCATTTCCCCTCTGAGAGCATTTCAAGAAAAAGCACCTTGTCACAATGCAGATCATTTTTCAATTTCATATAGTTTGTTTTATGTACAGAAATATCTTTAGATACATGTTGCCTCTAAAAGGAGAAAATCAAAATGCCTGTTTCATTTTTTTTTTAAGCACAGTTTGGACTAAACTGGGTTTTGCCAACTACTAAGTCGCACAGACCTTGGTCTGTGACTCCATCGGGGCAGCCGAGCTCGGAGAGAGCGGACAGAGCCCGGCTGAGAGGTCTCCCGGGGGAAACCCGAGCGCTGGCGTTGCGGAGGTGGCAGTTTCCAGGCAGCGTTCCTCCCTTTGGAGCAGGAGTCCAAAAGGCTCTTTGTGGCAAGAGATGGGGCCTTTTGCAGGAGGAGGAAGACAGAGCTTGTGCTCCATACAGATTCTCTTGCACATTTGTGACAGCAAGAATCTTTGCCCTGGCTTCCATTTTCCCAGCACACTGACTCCAATCTGGGAGAGAAATACCGGGCTCCCAAGCTACATCTTGATTTTCAGTAAGGCTTGTATGTCACAGCAGATGGTCTATTCCCTTTGCCTGAATTCATACAGATTTTCACCCTAAATATCTGGTATTTCCGGCTCAGCCCAAGCTGAAGAAATCATATGAACAGCCTCCTCGGGTGTTGTCTCAGCACTTTCATTTCTCACAATATCAGAGTGGTCTGGAGTGGTCTGCAAGGCAGATTTGATTCCAGGTACATCCAGCTAGGTACCAAAATGTGAAATATTTCAAAGGAAACGAATGTCCTTCAGCATAGGCCATCAAAAAAAGAAAACAAAACAAAGCAAAACAAACAAACAAACAAAACCTCACACATTCTGAAAAATGATCAAATGCCTGGTTGAGTTTAACTCAGGAAACTATGGTCTGCTTTAAATAGTTCCATGGACAAGATAAATTACCTGCTGTCTAGTATACTACCTATCCCAAATGGCTGCTCAGGAGCTGCTACCCACTCTAAGATCTTGCTTTTTTTCACCCCTTGGTCACTTTGTAATCTATCTTTCTCTGTACTTCTGTCTAGGTACCACTTGAGCTTCCTTAATTCACCCTCACTTTCCCATGCACAGCTAAAAGCCTCTAAAACTTTCATTCACCCCAGGAAAGGCTTGGTTATCTGTTGGGTAAACTGATTAATTAATCACCAAAAGCTTCCAGGACAGTTTTCAGTCTTTTAAAAGTAGTTCTTCAGTCTTTAAAAGTAGTTCTGTCCAATCCAATTGTCCCGTTTCCTTAACATAATCATGGCATCTCTAATCTTTGTTTGAACCCGATGGCAAAACTTAAAGCACAAGCAAGCACAATAAATACAACAAACGGTATGGTTCTTCATGATGCCTGTGAGCATAAGCAGAAAACACAGGTGACCCAATATTTGAAGTCCTTGGTCTCCTTGTTATTTTTCACCAAAGTATATTTATTTCTCTTTCACTGTACTGAAAAATGAGCAATCAGTCAGCTACCACACTTGGTTTTAATCTGCCTATTTTTTGCCCTCTGAATGCTTTCACCATTGCCTTGTAGTGAGGCTAATACTTATGGTCAGATTTCTACAACTTTTAATTCATCCAGAAATTTTCCTCATCTGTAATTCCTTCCCTTTACTTTTCTACATTAATTCCTTAGGTCCTCCACTCTTCAGCCCACAATTTGGTACACAAAGAAATCACTGGCTTCAACAGCAAACTGATTTCACAATAAATTATGCCTGTTTCTGCTGTTTCCAAGGAGGAAGATAGGTATTTAATTTGGGGGACTATTTTTACCTGCAAATGGTATCTTGCTGACCTGGTCAGAAATATAAATCTAGAGCTTTTGATGATGGGATTAAAGACCACATGGTCCATGGTAAGAAAGTAGAAACTTCTGAATCAGACTCAACGGACACTTGGGTTGAGAGTCCAGCATTTTCACTGTGAGCTGCGGAGGTCATGCACAGCCACCAAACCCACAAAAGTAAATGGAAAAGTTTAAGTCAGGCAACCACGACCTCTTCTAACTATGCCAATTATATAATCTACTTCTGAGCATGGATATTTAGAAATGATAAATAAATCCCTTTACCTTCAGTGTTATGTCCTTAGCGCTTATATATAACTGACAAATGAGCTACAGAGCAGCCAAGTACCTAATGGCACATAATTGCATAAATAACTATCTAATATGAAAGAAGCAAAGGAGCAGTATCAATCTGAAGCTGCACGGTAAGAGAAACCAGTTGCCTGACCTGGCATTTGGCTGTGGCAGGACACCAGAACAAACACTGCTGCAAAATGTCACCAGGACATTTTCTCCAGAAAAGCAAGATTTCAGTATCCAGTTAGAGTCAATAGTGACAGGAGATGCCAGAGCACTGTGCACCGACCTGATAGATTCCCTTCAGTGTGACGTATTCTGGGAATCTCCCAGGGCAACAGCGGCCCGGCTCCATCCTACTTTATACGGGGATGGCTGCCAGAGTTGCATTGTACACATGGAAAGGCTGAAGGTTAAATATGGGAACCGACTTTATCTTTGCCTCCAACCTTGTACACCAAAATTTAGAAAAAAAAAAATTTTATTGGTCAAGGAAATATGAAAATGCGGTTTTGTGAAAGAATGGAATAGTGGACATTTAACAGCATGGAATGCTGTATAAAGGGAACATCTGGATCAGGCCCTCTCTAGATGGTTAATATACTGTTCTTTGTTACTATGGACTTTAATTATGAACTAACAAGCTAAGCCTTGCAAAAGCTTTGAGTTACTCTCTGTAAATTCTGCAAAACTTTGGTCCCAACAGGCACAAAATAGTAGCAAGATTTCTGTCAGCATTTTTGTTGGAGGGGAGGCAGTGGGAATTTTCCTTGCTAATTTTTTTTAATCTGTTTTCACTTAAAAGCAGAAAATCCTGTTAGCCATGGAAGTACTATGTCTTCAACTTGTATGCTCTCAGGATATATACATGTATATATATATATTTTTATATGGTGGATATCTATTACATGAACTTAACCAAGCTCAGAAGTAATAACAGGAGTTTTCAAATAAAATTAGGGAACTTCGACCCAAAGCAAATGGCACCTACTGTGCAGTCAAGTGTCCCCGCTGCTACCAGGTTACATAGCTATCACATCTGGTTGAAAAATGCACATCACGTTGTCACCACTCCATAAACCGCATGTGTGCTCTGACGGAGCAAATGCCACTCACTGACGTTGCCTACAGCCTGGTCATGCAGGGCCATGGGGCTCAGGCAGGGGGTGGCAGAAGGTGACCACGCAGCGCTGTTAGGCACCTCACCAGCAAGGCCACTTCATCAGCTGTGGCCATCAGTCTAATTGATGGCATGTCTAACCCTAACCTAATCCTAACTCTAACCCTAACCCCTATCCCTAACCCCTAACCTAACCCCTAACCCTAAAACCTAAACCCAATCCCTAAGCCTAACCCTAAACCCTAGCCCCTAACCCCAACCCTAATTGATGGCCTAATTGATGGGTTTCTTCAAAGCAGGCCCTGAGCAGCTCTCTGCCGCTGTGGCACACCTCTGCTCTGCTTCCAACAGTGCCAGCAGGATGGAGCCCCTCCTGGAGGTCTCTGAGATGACTTCTGTGGCATTAGAGACCTGTGAGCTGGTGCCCTTGTGCTCTCTCTTTTATAAAAGAGGAATGCATTTTTGGCTGCTGAGGAAGAACAGAAAAGATGGGTTTTAACAGGTACAGTTAAAGTACTTAAAACTTTATTATTATTATTATTTCTCTCTCCCCCTCATTTGCTTCACATAACAAAGAAATCCACCCACTGAATATAAACACAAATATATTTTCATGGGGAAGTTCATTAAACAAACTCGTGTCTTTTTAAAAGAATTTAAAAAACATGTCGATGAGCAGCTGTAAGCAGAAATCACTGCCATTTTTGCTCTTCTGACAAGATCAAACTTAAAATCTTCCTCAGTAATTCCCATGTTTGCATAGGTTAGATTTATAAATCATGTTACTTTTCCCCAGGCCCTCCAAATGAAGTGAGGATGAGCAATAGATTTACTCACTAGATGGAGCAAGAGTGTCCAGATAGTAGACTATTTACCGAAGTACTGTAACACGAGACTCAAAACTGGGACAGAACTGCATTTGCAAGCCTCCGAAAACCATGGCCAGTGTTCGCCCCAGGCTCTCAGGCTTATTCCAGCAAAGTCAACATCACAGCAAAGCAGCTTGCTTGAGTAAATGCTTGAAAGCTAGAGGGAATTCCCTGGGTGACACTCACATGGTAAAGCTCTTTGAATTGAGAGGGATTACTTCCACCTACTTCCTTATCTCCATGCTCTGGAGAACAGTGAGTTGTGTAAAGTGACCTTTATTAGCCAGGCAGCTGCCAGGGTTTTTCACTTGAAAGGCATCTCTTTACAGACATAAGGAGATGTTGTTCCTCCCTTGCAGGGCAATATGGCATTTTCAGTCATTAAATAAAATCCTGGATATCATCAATACAGAGGTTTTAGCATGAAGAACTGTCAGGTTGGAAAGCAAGCTAGATGAGAAAGCGGGACCATTTTCATGCCTCTCAGGACAGGAATCACTGATGCTGGTGTGAAAATTTCTGTAGATTATGCAAGATGGCAGCCGCAGGTCAGGATAGGCAGTTAAAGCCAC
Source organism: Crypturellus soui (assembly GCA_032275445.1). Classification (NCBI taxonomy): domain Eukaryota; kingdom Metazoa; phylum Chordata; class Aves; order Tinamiformes; family Tinamidae; genus Crypturellus; species Crypturellus soui. The sequence goes on along the minus strand of JAUBNY010000255.1, from coordinate 354,268 downwards.
CCCTGGACTTATTCTTGTTTTCCTTTGTTTAGACCTGTGCTAAAGACGTGCGCCAGACAAGCCAACAAACTGGCCCCTGTCTTCCGAAGAGCATCTGCATGAGCGTGCACCAGAGCAAAAAGTCTACACCCAAGAAGAGGTTAGGCATTTGTCCACCTCACACATTTTCAAAAACACCACAAGAGGGATGACTCAGAAGCAGCCTATCCACTCTGCATGGGGATGCATCTGCCCCCTTTTTTATACGTTGAGATATTTAGAGGAAACCCTTCCCTTCTAGAGTTCACTCATGATCATGTACATGCTGTGCGGGCAGGCCCTCAGGCTTTGGGCAGTCCCATGAAAAGCTGACAAATGGTTGAGGCAGGTAGCATTGCCTCCAGTCCTTCCAAAAGGGCCCAAATATTGCCTGGCCCAAGGGAGGACAGTGTTTAGAAGCCCCTCCGTTCAAGCTATCTACAAGAACAGCACAGATGCCACAGGCATGTTTTGAGAGACCGCCCAGCACCACTGCATACTTGGGGCTCTAAGCTCATGCAGATGTAGCCAACGTGGACCATGTTCAAGGGAAAAGCAATCTATGATTTAGAACCACTTGTCGGCCATTAGAAAAGAAATTCTGAGTCTCAGTTGGGTCTGAGCCACCCCAACTTTTTTTTCTGCCTTAGTTGCAGTTCAGTTGTCACCTCCCCCCCAGTTACTAATTGTCACTGGTCTGCTCATCTTGCCACCTTCCTTCCAGCCCTTCCATGTAAAGACAGTCTGCATCCTCCTCTTTCTCCTTGAAACTTTTCACATTGCCAAAAACAGCAGTTTTCCTAATGGGAGACTTAGCATGTCATTTGTGGTTCAACTTTAGATGCTGAGGCAAACTCCTGGTGTAGAAATATTGGCCTTCAGGGTTAACACTTAACAGAAATATTAACAAGTGAAACTGGGAACTAGACAGGCCTAACCTTTAAAAATGTTGGCAACTTCATTTATTGGCCTTGTCTACTCCTGCTAGCTATGTCTGCCACTAAAAGAAATGACAACACAAATAGTAATTGAGCCTACTAGCATGGGAAGTTATAAAAGCCTACAGAGACTATCTCATGTTCAAAATAAATTACATATGGTGGTTTATTTCTCCCCAGAATTTGACAGCCTGTGGAGGCCCAGCATCAGAATGAGACTTTGCTGAACCGTTAGCAGTATGCATGCACCCAGACCATATACAAATACATATACAAACATATATTTCATATACAAGAAGCAATTTATCATATCCCAGACTCCAATGCCATCTTGAACTCTCAACTGTCTATGCAGAGACTGTGTGTGCAATTTTACAAGGAGATATGAAGTTTCTCAATATGGAAAGCAGTCTGATGTGGGAATGATTTGGCAAAATGACGTATATGCTGTACTTTTAAGAGAGGAAAGGACAACTCATTGCAAACATTCTTTGTGGGAAGAAAATCTTCTATAACATTTTATCTGCCTTGCATAAAGCTTTAGCAGAGTCTCTTGCGCCCGGGAATGCTGTCTTGCAACAGCCACCTTCCTTCACTTCCCCTTTACCACCTTCCTTTGAGAGTATGACGTATTTAACAAAATTCCTTGATAAATAATATTGCATCCCAGGAAGACAATGACGACAATTAAGATGCAGAGAAAGATGCAAACAAAGACACAGAAATACTTTTGAAATGCCAAGTATTTTTGGAGGAGTTAAGAAACGTTATTTTTCCCCTCACAAAATGTTTTCATTTTGAACAAAGAAGACCAGATTTAAAATCAACCTCTCCTTGTTTTTTTAAACCATTTCTATTAAAAAAATGTTTAAAAAACACTTCCCAAAATCATTTCCAGTTTTTATAAACAAAATATTTGTACCCCAAAGTTGTGGTTTGTCATTTCATTTTTTCTCAATAAAAACAAGCACAAAAAAGTCTTCTGAAATACTCTAAGGCAAAAAAAATTAACCAACTCTTGACAATAGTCATGGTGTTTGTTTGAAATACGCCTGCTCTTGTTTGCCTTTTATAGAGCTAAGCACAGCTAGGCTTATTGAGGGGCTAGATAGGAGACTTCCAAGTCATACAGGAGATTTATGACCTCTTTTATCCCAGTAAGTATCTGTACAAATTTAGACACAAGAGGTTTCCAACTCATGTTTGACTGCATCTTCACAGGTTACCTTCTTACTTCCCCTTGGGCCCTGCAAAGGGAAGAGGTAATACATTCACTATGTATCTATCTATCTTACTGTCTTTGGGAAGTGCCTTTTAGGAGGGGCTGAAAAGCTATTTTATGTTCTCCACCTATAATTTTTTGGCCGCATTTTATGTGGAAAACAGGACTGTCAATCATGTGCCATGTCTGTTCACCTGATAAATTTTGAACCCACTTAAGTTCCTGCAAGTCTTTCAGGTAAAACGTGACAGCTGGTGGGAGGAGAGACTAACGGTGGAGGATTCACAGGTTTAGCCCTAATTACTTTTGTTCTATCTTTAAATGAAACAGCAACCAAGGACCTGCCAAAAAAACTCACTGCAGGAGATTTCGGGAGGGAAATTTTTACAAAATAATCAGAAATTGGATAAAATCTTAGCAAAATTCAGTGAAAAACTCAATCAAACGAGATTTGGTTCTCTCCATAGAGAACGCTGCTGTCTTCTGCTTTGTGGCTCACAAAAAGATCTGTATCAATTAGCTCACTTCTGACTGGGAGATTCTCGCAGAATCATTCCTTTTCTATTCTTATTCATCTAGGCATACAGCAAAAATACAGGAAGAGAATCCTCCCATCTTGCAGTGGACTTTCTTCAGCATGTGCCTCTGCACATACAAGAATCCACCACTCCTGGAAACACTGCGGCCAATTCAATGTTTGCATTGTTTGCAGCTCTGAGCAACAACTCCACAACCAGCAAGAAAAAAAAAAAAACAAGTAAACAAACACCAAACAAAAAACAACCAAACACATGCAAGACTTTTAAAAGACTTCTCTCTCCCTCCAAGCTGAAGAAACAAATGGGATTTGCAGCCTCCCTGGAAGGCCAATAAAGCAGCTCTTATGGCTCAAGGGCAAAGGGAGCAAGTTCTGATGCTCAGGTTCCTTCCGCCAGCCCTTTCTCACAGCAGTAGAGTTCTGGCTCGACCCCCAAAATGCCAGATGATATTCAAGGAGGGGAACCAAGTGGTTTCACTTTTATGGCTAGTATGGTACCACCACTTGAAAAGCCTGCTCTGCCAAATTGAATGTTTCTTATATGTAAAATGCCTATATAGTGTGTGTATGTGTATTGTTATGTATACAGAAATAGATAAATATCTGTTACCTCCTTTGACATTTTCATGTTTGTTCTTAGCCTAGAGGGATGAAAGAAACCTTTGAGTTTTTAGAGAACCAGCTCATTTCTGGCTGCTGAGCAGGGAGATGAAAAGTGTTTAAAAGTTTTATTTTAGGAAAAAAAAATGTTAGTCTTTCTCACTTAAAAGCACAACAGACCACTGTGAGCAAGTGCAACAAAGCAGTGAGGTAATTACAATGGAATAACAATAGTGTATTCAGGATATACTGATTTCCATTACAGCTAGTACTAGACAGTTATATAGGACAGTATGTCTGTGTGTGTACATACACACACATATATGTGCTCATGCACTATAGGCTTGGTTTTCATTACAAAAAATCTTCAAACACTTAATACCATTTAATTTGTTCATCTCAGATTTATAAGTTAAGTAAGTACCATTTTCTCTTCCACTGTATTTTTATATCAGTCTAGATGATGGCTTTTTTAGTGCTGTGCTCCCTAGAGTTCTTCTGCATCCTGCATTGGCCATATAGGTTCTGTGAGACCAAAAACACAGTAAGAGTATTGCCAGCCCAGTGATGGTGAATAGGTACCTTCAACCTGTAAGAGGTTACTTGTATGTCATGTCATTGCCTGGAACAGGACAATCCTCTGCACGGTTGCTCATTAATGTCAGATCAGTATTCACCACCTCCCAGAAACATAATCACTCAGGAGAGAGCTGAGAAATTGCTGTGAGGAAAGTTTGAGTTGTCATCAGTCAAATTCTCTCTTACCTATAGCTATAAAACAAACACAGACAGCCACTGAGAGGTTCAGGAAAGGAAGCAGTTCTAAAAGGTTCAATGGGATCAGGATGAGGGCCTTAATTATCAGCTATAGCCAGTTATACTGACTGCAGAATAAAAGCAATGATTGAATACTGACATAAATATCTTAAGTATGTTTTACAGTTACAATTACATCAAGCAAAACCTTAAAACACTAATTTCCTGTGTCAGTTTTATTTACTTAAAGTGGTTTGAGTTGGAGAAATGTAACCAAAAAACCATAACAAATAGCTATTTCTTGGTGTTTTGTCTAGATTTGTTATGCAGCTGAAATCTAGACACTGGTCAAATGGTTCTTCATGGGTATTGGTCATAGGTCTTTCCTTTTTATTTTAATTTCCTGTTACATTTTTATTTTGAATTTGAAAATGTCCTGAGAATTTCCCTTGTGGTTGCTACTTTTAATCAGAGAAATTCATGTGGGCACTTTCTGGAAGATAAGTTTGCAGCTTTGAACCATTTTTCCAATCATTCAGGTTGCAGCTTTCAACACAAGAATTTCATAAAATATTTAACACCTTTGTAATGAAACAAAAGAGCCCAGTTCCCCCTAGTTTGACCCATCTTCCCAGCAGGACCTGCTGTAGGATATAGCAGATGAGAATCAAAGTTTTGCCAAGCATTTAGCCTTTTAAGAAAAAATACAGACCTGTTTTTCTTCTCAGTCGTTATGGATTTGCCTTAATGCAATTCCTCTGACTCAGGGAATCACAGCCTGAAAGCAGGAGTAGGATCACCACATCCCAAGATGTGTTTTGACACTGTGGATTTGTCCATGCCACAGCTGAGGAGGAAGCACAAAGCCATGGGATGCACAGCCCACTGGGCATCTCACTCGCCTTCTAACCACACCGTGGTCTCCCAGGCAGTTGAGGACACCTCCTTGGGGCACTAGCAGCAGTGCATGAATCTGCCAAGTGTGCTGGAGCTGGTCCCATGGCCCCAGGCATGTTGGAAGAGAAGATCAAGCTGTGCATAAGACCAAGCTTGCTGGCTCATTTTCTTCATGGACAGCTAATCCAGCTTTGAGGCAACTGAAAAAAAATATAGCATAAACACCTGTGCAATGTGCTCCAGGTGTCATTGCTTGAGCAAGGGGTTGGACTAGATGATCTCTAAAGGTTCTGTGATTCTGTGAAACATGCCCATCGTGGTTTTATTTGCATGCATATATATCACTTTTCAAAATCAACTCAGCCAACTCAGAAATCATTTATAATCAGAAAGGGGTGTGAATGCTTCTGAGCAGATGCAGATTTCTGTAAAACAGATGCTAAATCAAATCTGGTCACACTGGAGCTCCCTTCATTACTAGAGAGAAACAAACAGGGGAAGACACCATTAATCTCACCTAAATTAACATTTCTAAATTGTAACAGATGAAATACATCTGAAAAGGCTTGTTAACTCTCCATTGTCAATAAAAGATGCCGAGAGAGAGCCTTGTTCAAGTGGGGAGATTCATATTGCAGACATATACAAGGAAGTGAGATGAAGTCTTCCCTTTCAGCCTCCATTGGTTAAGAAAACAGCATTACATTTACCGTGAGGTGCTGAATCACAAGAGACAGGAAATCTTCATCCAGTTGTAACTTTCTATTATGGTCATTTAAATCTAACTTGAAGAACTTTGGTTATTCCCAATAGCACTATCAAGATTTTTCAGAATTATCTTCAAGCCTCTTGCAGAAGTGGAAGTGGTCAAGCTGGCCTCTTGCAGGCAGTTTTGGAATGTCCATATAGTTGTATGACCAAACATCTAAGGTGTGATTCTACTAAATGCAACATAAAATGCCAGTAGACACTTCTTAGCTTTACTCTCTATAGATTTTTTTTTGTTTGTTTGTTTTAAATGCATGTTACGTCTCTTGTGGTGAGAACAGGAGGGGACATAAATGCAGTAAACATACATGGATTTCTTCATTATGGCTGCTGGCCAAAACTCTGGTTTCTCTGAGTCACAGAGTCCATGTGCAGTTTGTGTTGCCCTGTGCAAATCCTGGCTCAGAAGGAGTGCTCCTGGAAAGGATTGCTGCCCACAGATTATAGTTACACAAGTAAACAAACAAACAGTGCTCCACGCCAGAGTGCTGCAATCAACAGGAGGGATCTCGCCATGGAGATCTTTACTGCCAGGCGTGGGGCCCATTCTGCTGCAACGGGGAGATTGTGATTTTGATAACACAGAAGGCAGGAAATGCAGACAGCGGCTCTCTCCCGCCTGTTATCCTGCTCAATACACCAAAAACTCTCCGTGGTGTTATCTATACATTTATGGGGGTCCAAACAAATTCTCTATTTGCTTACACTGGGTCACAGTAATGGCCCACCTGCAGAACAGGTAGATGGTGCCATGATCCCATGGTGATGCCCACTCTCTGCAAGGCAGCAAAGGTTCCTGCTGTAGTCTCAGTGCTAGGGCTGTCTGGGCATGAGGAGGGTGCAGGGAGTAGTTCTTTTTTAGGAACAAATTTATCTATAATTTTAAGTACATGGAAAAAACAAATGCACAAAAATGCTACAAACAAAAGACAGACCTCACTCTGTCTCAGGAAACTCACTGTGCTACTCAAAGTTCCACTGGGTGAGGGAACAGGCTAAAATTTACAATTATTCATGCTTTGTGAAGTCTAGCTCTCCTCCTGTTTGTCCATCAGAGGCTGTTGTCTTCAGCTGTGCTCCCAGGTATCTAGAAAGAAATACACTGAAAAGACATGAAGGTTGCATTTAAGGTCGTCATCTTTATTTCTGTACCCAGGGGAAAAAAAAAGATTGTGGAAAGCCCAGTCCTCTCCCTCTGCTGTCAGTGGGACTGCTGCCATTTACTGCAAGGAGTGAAGATCCACTACTGTGTTTTAAACCAGGAATTCTGTAGTGGTCAGTGGAAACATTAAACCCAGGGGGGCAAGACGTTTATTTAGCAACCGGACCTGCATGAGAAAGGCCCTTTCTGCTCATCCTTCCCTCCCACACAGCCTCAGAGAGCTGCAGAAGATCACGTATTCACGGTCTCTGCAGCCAGGCAGACAGCTCTTCAAGTGACCTGCTTTTTCATAAATGCTGAGCTCAGGGGAAAGCACGATGTGCAACACTTTAAAACAGGACATTGGAAGCAAAGCTATTAAGCACCTTTTGAATCAAGACCAAACAATCAGGTTTTGTAAAACCTCTTTTTCCTTTTCTCCAAGAAAGCCTAATGCAAAGCTGCATAAAACTGGAAAATAGATTGTACGGTGTGTTGACAGCCCTTAGGGAGTACAGGCATATCTAATATAGTGCCACTAATATTTCTGTAATTGGTTTTTCCCTTCATTATCTCAACCTGTTTTTCCTCATTCCTGGCACACTAGCCTTGGATCCTGAAGGAATTAACATCAAGTGGTGTCTGTAACAAAATTTCAGGGGCATCATTAACAAAAGACCTGATCCACGAGGTGCTGAGCAACCACAAATCTCACCAGCAGTGGTGAAGGCACAAACTGAAGTCTTTGGCAGGCTGCAGTAGTGAAAAATCATTTGTCAGGCAGCACTGCTGAGCCCAGGCACGAGAGAAGCGCACTGCAACAGCCCATCAGGTTGTAGCACCTTCCCACTACATCCAGCTGGTTCCACTATGCAAATAGTGTCACTGTCAGCAATGAAAAACTGCTGTGCATGAACAGCCGCTTGTGGAACAGAGAGCAAAAGAAAGAACATCACGAGCCTAGAAAAAAAGAGGAGAATGGATCGCTTAGTGTTAGCCCCACGTGGGTGGCTCTTTCCATTAAAAAAACTGATCTTCTGTGCGTTACAGGAACATGGTCAGGGCCGTTACCTGTAAAGCAGTGATCCAGACAGAATTTCGTACCTTAGCACAGCATTTCTCATGCCTTTTTGGCTCTATCGCCGTTTGCACACACCCCACCACGTCTGCTCCCACCCGAGCACCTCTCAAAACCAACTCAAACCAGTGGAGCACAAGGCCAAGCAAGGCCGTGTGGAGGAGCGCTGTGAGGGAGCTGCTGCAGGAGTCTTGCCCTCGTTGGGACATGGAGCCACGTGGAGAATGTGGCTGAACACAGATGCTTACGGCAGAGCCATGTGCTGGTGAAGGTGTTGGGCAACCAAGGGAATTACTAAGTTCCAGCTCCCTCAAACACATGTGAAGAAAAAAAAATCTTTCCCGCACAGAGAGAAACTTTTTTATGGAAATATTTGTTGTCTGTTGGCGTTTATTTTTTAATTTGACACTTACTGTTCCAAACAAGGATGTTCCAGGATTTCAGGTGGATGTTGATCAGAAACCTGAGCAATGCTTTGCAAGCTGAGCAGTCAGCACCAAAACACAAGCTCCTTTTGAGTATGTGTTCTAGGATGGCAGAAGGGGAGTGCAGGGTAGCTGGATAAGTAAGTGGAGGAAGATACAATGTACAATACACTCATTATCAAATTGGTGACAATTACCTTTTGCCACTGTGTTAACAAGCAAAACAGTCTGCTTAAACATTGTCATTGCTACCCGACTTGACCTCCAGCATAGTGGCACGAAGGGGTGCACTTACACAGTACAGAATTTTAGATTAGAACCCCTCAATAACAGAAGATTAGTCATAGCAGGAGGCGCTGAGGATGTACACCAAATGACTTTACAAGATAATGAGTTCTTCTTTCTTTTTTGTTTTAAACCTTTTTGAAGCATGACAAAAGAGATGGTCGTTTCAAAGGAGCCTGATGTATTTCTTAAAAGAATCGACAGCGTTTTCTGTTTAAAGGCAATTAGAATCTGGATTTAGATTTTGATGGCTTTTGAAGTCAAACTGAATTAACTATGGTTAATTTCAAAAGACTCAGATGAGTATTTTTTACGTTAAATTTGAATGAGGGAGAAAATAATAATTGCAGGCATCAATTTCTTATTGTTGTATGTAAGAGCAATGAAAGCCATATGTCCAAAGGAGATACTGCAAGATATACTGTCACTGAACTAAAAACTTAGAGACAAAAAAAAAAAAAGATTGTTGTAACTGTAGTAGTTACTCATCTTACTGAAAAGATAACATTGCTATTGAGGATTATGTGTTTCCTTTTCAGTAATAACAGTAATAACAATATTTACGTTTTCCACAGGATGATATGGACCCAGTATCTTTTCTTTTTCCACCATCAGAAGTCATTCTTTCACAAGCACCTTTAATAATTGCCCAGTCTAAGGTCAAAGTTCAGAGAAGTCCAGGCACCCAGTTCACAGAATCCACCCTAAAACACCTTTGCAATGTGATTACTATGGCTTAGTACACTCCATCTGCCCATAAAGCAGGGCGGCATATTTAGTCACGGAGCTGGTGGGAGACTTCTGTTCCAATCCGTGTTTTCATTTACATTCTACCATCGAAACAAGAGCCAAACTGCCAAAGCAAACCACACGCTGGAATTTCCCCACCCCATCAACAAAGTCCCCTGGTCATATATTGGAGCACCTCTCAACTTCTAATGTAAGTGGCACAACCACATGAGCCTAGAAAGTTCTCATCTCCCCATTTCATGGTTGCACTCCCCTTTTCAGCTAAAAGGTTCTGTCACCAAAATGTGTTATTGTTTTATGGGTCAACTCCAAACTTCGACAAAATGAACCAAACATAGATCAGAAGCACTGATGTGTGATTTAACTTCTGCACAGCTTTAGAAGAGAGTTTTAGAATGGAGAATCCAGACTAACACTAACATGAAACCTACTTAATGTTGTGACATAAACATGGACATTCAGAGCATAAGAGGGACTCTGACCTAATACTAAAAAATAACCTATCAATTTATTTATATATACACACAAAAATAATTATTCATGTTTATGATCTTTATTTGCATACTTCTCTGAATGTCTCTGATATCATCAATGTATGTTACATAATATTAAAATGTAGTTTACTTACTGTATAAGCCAACCTGTAATTAGATCAGAGCAAGTCCAGTTGGGCAATGAAGAGAACTGCAATTATGAAATGCAGCAGGGACTTAGTGAGAGGAACACAATTTACTTGCAAATAAGACCAGGCACGCAGCTGTAATGAAGAATAATACACAACTTTATATTATGTAGGATTATTCTCTATAGGTACCACAATTATGCCCAATACTGAGATAAGGTGAGGAAACACACTTCTCCGATCTTCTTAAAAATCAGCCACTTGCAAGAAGGATTTACAGCTTCATACAGGGCATTCCTGGTTCCTGGTTGGGGAAATCTCTTGAGCTAGTGGCACACAAGAGGAAGCATAGAATATAAAATTTCTGGTACTGAAAAAAAGTGCTTTTCATATCATTTAGATTTCTAAAGGCTTTAATCTAGGAGGGCAAACCTGTGAAAGTTTATTCTGCTTTGTTATTTTCTGACAAAGACATTCCCTCACAGGCATAGGTTAACAATGCA
>JAUBNY010000255.1:314866-336425 GCA_032275445.1 Crypturellus soui | reverse complement strand
ATCTTTGTTATTGATTACAAGACTTCTTATTTCTGCTTTTAAATTGGAGGTGAGTGGGGGAGGGGAAGGGGCAGGGGAGAGGTAGAAGAAAGGGAGGAAGAGGCTTCAGTTTCCTCAGCTTGCAGCAGTTTCCTGTATTTTTCCATTTCACCAAATAAGATGTACCCAAGGATGAAAATTAACTATTTCATCAACATTCCAGAGAAACTGCTAGTTATGCTTACATCTAAAAACAACTTTCAAGATGGTCTCTGAATAAGATTTTCACAGAAGGCATTAACAGGCAAGGACTGCAAAGCAACTACTCCCTCAGAAGTTTGGGCTAATGTCACGGGAATAATTTACCCCTCTCCTTCCTTTTTGGAAACACTGAGTCTGATGACAGACTCTTGTTTTCAAGCAGGACAACTTCAAGTAATCCAAATTAAAAAAAAAAAAAAATCAAGCTTCTAAACAGATAAGTTAGACCAAGTAGCAAGGGAAAAACATCCTCTGGAGCAGCTGACAAAACAGATGGCTCTGAACACACAGGTATAAATTTTCCAGCTATTTTCACATTAGGTAGTACAGCAGAGCCAATGCATGCACAGGATAAAAACAAAACCACCCCTCTGCCTAATCATGACTCATTATCAGGACTTAGCTCTCCTAAAACTTTAAGTATCAAAACATTTAAGCTGACTCTCTGCTCTGAAACTGGGGAGATTCACTTTATTCCCCTGCTCTAAGACCACACAAGTGAGCAATATCAGCACAGACTTACTTGTGTCTTGGTGTAAGCCAAGTATTTATTTTGAGATTAGCCCTAAGTTTCAGAAGGTCACAGAGCAAGGGAGATGGAGAAATTCTTGCAGGAGGTTTATACCTCATCTTACATTAAGCTAGTCTGTTTAAAACAAAAACAAATACATTTTAAAAAAAAAAAAAGTGAAAGCCATCCCTTCTTACAAGGGATACATAATTCAGCTACTCCAGGCAAGAAGATTAAAAGACCCAGAGAAAAGTGTTCGAGAAGCTCCTGAAATATGAAAATCACATAGATGTCAACAGAAAAAATACCAAGCCACTGTGCTAAAGCATAGTTCAGTTTGCAAAATCAATGGCAAAGCTGCCTGATTCTTAAGATTTTATTCTATAACAGCAATTCATATCTACGTTCTCATGCAACCACTAGAAATTTGCCTGTCTTAGAGTGACCATGCCAATGTCAGTAATCAGTACCAGAGTACAGATTTACAAGGCTAGAACAGCCAGTATGCTTGCTGCAACTTGCTTTTCCTCCTTAGGAATTTTTGTGCATTGTCTCACAGCCAGAAGGCTACAGCTGCAAGTTGAAGACAGCAGAAAATCCCAAGGAGACACATTAATGTCCTGTTGGTTTATTTCAGCACTGTTGCAGCATTTGCATAGGGAAATCTATTTTTCAGCAAGATGCTTATCAGGCTTGACACACAAGCTCTTCATCTGGAAGCTAAACGCACAGGGAGCACTCCCAGCAGTGCTAGAAGGGAACTAAAGAGAACATATCTTCCACTCTGACCACTGCAAGAGTGAGCAAAGCCTGCTATCCAGTTACTTCACATGCTGTAACTAGAGCCAAATGACCTTTTCTTGCACTTCAGCACCAAAGCTGGCCTGTCCCAATCCCATCTTGTCTCATAAGGGAAGAAGGGTGAAACCAGGGCAACAACTCAATGCTGGAGTGCAAGGTGCAGAGGGAAATAGGAAGGACTGTTGCAGAAGCGACTCTTTTCTCCAAGAAAGGGTCTCAGCATTGCTGCACTGTGCTGCTGGTAGTAGCTTTTCCCCAAGGAGGTTTAAAATTAAGGTCTTGCCTACCTATAACCATGATATCTCGTTTACTGAGACACTGGATGTCTTCCTCAGGACCCGAGATAAAAGGTTGACTGGGCAACTGCATTCTACCTCATTAAAATTCCTTCCTGCAAAAATCTCCATTTCTCATTTTCTCATGAACACTTACTAAACATTGCTCCTCAACAGTGGCTGTTGAGTATGAATGGATCAAGCTTTTTAAGTGGTCATGACCAAAGATCTGTATAGCACAATACTAAATGAAAAAAAAAAAAAAATCTTTCAGAAGCACATTTAGTATTTCTTCCCACTTAACCTATGCTTCCATTAACTGAATTGGATAGAGTTAAGACAATGCAAGCTGGTACTTCTTTATGGCACAGGCTTTTGTGTTGTTTAATGGTTATAGTGTAGCCTTTCATTGAAAGATGTTCTCTATGACTGACTTTGCAGATATATTGCATAAAGAATACATTTCTGTGGATGCATAAGCATTCATCTTTACCTGAGGGGCCATGAAATGCTTTGAAACATTTCCATTCTAGAAAGCCCCATGAATGCAAAACCCATTGCATTTGATTTTGACCATCTAAAGCCATCTTCTAAAAGTTGGTTAAGCTTCTCCCTCTCTCCTACCTGTTAACAAACTCTTTCCATGCATCCTTACGGACACGACAACCTAAAAACATTAAAAACAAACAAACAAACAAAACAAATCCCACAACAATTATTGAAGCCAAAAATACTCCTCCTCCCTTGGACATCAACTACACCTGAAGCCAGGTGATCCATCTAACAAAATGTAAGATCGCATGCATAAATCCAAATACGATGGGCTTGCTCTGTAATTGCTGCTTTGTAATAGAGATCTAGATAGCACCTTGCATATTTCCTGCAAGTGTAGTGAAAACACTATAGTTGAATATGCTAAAACCTCAAGGCCAGATTTTTTCTTTCCTTAACCAGATTGTAGCTGCATGCAGGCTAGCAGGGGGTCCTAGCTTCAGTAGGGAAGACAAAAGAGATCTAATCTCAGGGAGAGGGGGAGAGGAAGGATTATAGGCTACTACCATGGCTGCAGCAGATTATCTACATCTGTTCCACCCTTCAGTGCCTGCCAAGATTTTCTCCCTTCTACATCATTATGTCAGCAGCTTCTGATTGTTGCCCGAATTTGACAATGAGCATTACTGAGGCCCTCCCATCACGGGCTAGTTTAAGAAAACATTAAATCATTGTGTCTCTCCTACTCCCATGCAACAGGGAATTGTAGTCTATCTTGAACTCCTCAGCAAGTCCAAGAGTAAACACTCTGAAGGGCACGAAGTGTGCTGCTGCCTTTAGACATTAGCTAGGGCATTGGCTTGAAATGATCCTGGGCTTGAAAAAGGCCCAGGATCATCTGCAGCAGAGACCACACTGTAATTACCACAGCCAGAAATTCAGTGACAATTCAGGACAAATGAGGAATTCTCTGAGCATGTAGTCACAGGAGCTACCAGCATACATGTTGCCTGGGCCCTGAGCTCTGGCACAGCACTACTCACAGCCTCAAGTCTTCAGCATGGGGCCGGAGGTGCTTTCTCTGTCATTTCCTCTCTGATAGGGCACCATGACACATTTACCTTTTTTTTTTTAATCCTTCTTAGGGACAGGGGGGAAGGAATCATTAAAACTTTTTCATGCATGTATGCCTGAAATCAGCCTGCTCTAAAGTTATTGGAGGGGACTCTTAACAAACATCACCTTCAGCAAAACCTTGGAAGTAGCTAACAACTTGTCCCTGAAGCCTTGCTGTCAGAGCTGCAACCCTTTGCACTGCCTCCACAACCTGCTACCTCCTTCCCCAAGCTCTGCAATTTCACTATCCAACCTGATGGATGAAAAGCTATCCACTTTCTTGCTGTTTACTATCAGTTTCAAGACCAAGTACATTTGCACAAGGTTCAGCAAGCTTAGAGTAGGAAGGGGACAGAGGTTAGTCAAGGCAGAGTGCAAAGGCATCTCAATCCAAAAGCAGTAAGACATTAGATCATGAAGCCAAAAATCTGACAATCCTCAGACAACAATCACCTTATGAAGGCATTTCCTTAAGGAGGCCAGGCTGCAAACATCAGCAAAATAAACTCATGAGGCAGTCATCAACACAGAGCTCCCACCAGGCCTTTTTGTGTGTGGAGACAGCACATAGGCTATGGGACACCATGCCTGTACGAACACCACACCAGGCAAACAAATAAAAGTCATGAGGACAACTGTTCTCATTGCACAACAGCTGAAAAGAACAGTATCAAATCCTCCCCAGGCACCACTTTCTCCCTGGGAGAGCAGCTAAGGGGCTCTGGCCCAGCTCTGTGACCACAAGCAGCCAAGCCCAACAGATAGCAAGTCTGCATCTTTTTCTTCTGAGACCAATTCCTCCACTCCCAGTTTAACTGAGTCTTGTTAGCCAATTGCTCAGAAACCATCAGTTCATACTCAGAGGGCAACATTTCAGGGAGGAAGCATACAGAGAAGAAGGCATAAAAATCAGGTCTCTGCAAAGCCCAAGGGTGCTGCTCCTGAGGCATTTAATGGCAGTCCCCAGGAGGAAATGGTAGGGGCTGGGCTAGATGGCAACATGGGATTCTTTCAACCACTCACATGGAGGCGGGGGAAGTGTACTAGATCACTAGAAGGAATCTAGTAACTCTTTCAGGAGAAAGAAGACAAGCTAGTCACAGCTCTTATGCTAATGGTATCAGACAATAAACTGTTCCTACTTTGGAGGAGTTGAGATAGTCACCTGTAAAGAGACCCCTATGCATTTAGGATGCTTATTTAGCAGATTTTAAGAACTAATGGTTCCAGAATCAGTTAAGTTTCATTCTGGATGCTAACAAAACTCCATTGTTTTGATGCCTTCCTCATCTTTTGATGTCACTGCTCTTTCTGTGATAAGACACACAATATCATAAAAGAAAAAATATGCCCTGTGTGAAGGGCCATAGGCCATTCCAGTTGGTGTCACACAGCACAGAACAATTGGTAAGTCGTGACAGGAAGCATCCTCTAGAAAATAAAACTACTGCCATAGGAGGAAAAGCCTCATACTTTCAAAGAGCCTTCCCATCCCTACCAACACTGAATGAAAACTTTTGCTTTACCAGTTTCAGTGGTGCCAGTGATTCCTAGCATCACCACATGTATTCTTGGCATCACTTTCAGGTGATAAAGAACTTGGCAAGCCTAGTCATTAAATCTGATGCCAGAGTTGCATCTTACTTGCACTGAATGAGCAGGATT
This sequence comes from Crypturellus soui, assembly GCA_032275445.1. Lineage (NCBI taxonomy): Eukaryota > Metazoa > Chordata > Aves > Tinamiformes > Tinamidae > Crypturellus > Crypturellus soui. The sequence goes on along the minus strand of JAUBNY010000255.1, from coordinate 331,325 downwards.
GCACAAAACTGTTTTTGTGCAGCCTGCTGTCATGCTTGTCATTCCCTCAATTCCTAGGATATCAGCCAAGCATGCCCACTGGAGGCCCAAAGCTTGCAGCTTCAAGATCTTCAACAGCACACTCTGAGGAAGGGTTATTCTAACCCACAAGGACAGAAGAGCAAGCTCTCAGAAGAGCTACCATTTCTGATTTTTATGTCCATACACGAGGATGGCCAAAACAGTGTTAAACTCTTTTCAGCAAAATTAGTGGGGTGTTGCCTTTTTTCATAATAAAGTCATCTCTCATGGAAACTGTGACAAATCTTGGAGACATTTTCATAGACCCTAGTGAGGTCTATCCGAGCACTGAAAAAAAAAAAAACAAAAACAAAATCCAAACCCACAATCAAAGCCTTGTTAGCCTGACATTACGCTGCCTTGATGATTTTTTTTTGTGTGTGTGTGTGTGTGCGCAAGTGGAAAGTAAGGCCACAGCATTTCAAGTTCTTTACCAATTAATCATAACAAGGAAAACATTCAGATGCAGAGAACTGCAAACTTGTTTTCAAGAAACTACCTCTTCGAAATAGCAGCTTTAAGGGTAACCTGTGAAGCCTCTCAGAAAAGGCATTCTTTGAAGTAAGTTTCACCCTGGAATGTCTGCTGAATGCAAACTAATCTGCCATTTAAAATTTCTCAGCAATAGCCTCAAAGATTACAAGTTACAGCTATAAGGCATCAGAAAAATCACATATGCTTATATTTCTTAAGGCTCACAACCTCCTAGGAGAGAAAGGGAGACATGATAAGCAACACAGACAAAGAACCTTATATCCTGATAGATCAAAGTGGGCATTCCAAGGAAAAAAGTGCTGATTGTACTATTAAGTATTAAGCTTTCTGGTCATGTAACCTTCCAGGTCAATTTTGCAGCAATTCAGATGATCTATACCACTTTGGAGGCAAAAGAGCCATCACCTACCTGACAAGTGCTCCTGTGTGGGAGCTGGGACAACTGACAATAGAACTTGTTCAATAGAACTAGACCTTCTGTGAGGCCCTGCCTCAGATTTCATTACATGCACACACACACTGTGAGGAATGAGGTCTAGTGTAGTACAGACATGACACAGCTATAGGCCACCTTGCTTTATTGTTATTATTAACAGCTGTAGTGCAGGCAACCCCTGAAGAGTCACACCTAGCTAGCAGCTTGTTTCAAAGAGCTTTGCACCTCCTCTAACTTACACTGTGGATGAAGTTACTGCAGCTTCAGCCTCAGCTATAATTAATCCCAAATTGCACGAATGCAAGACGGAATCCGGCCATACTATCTTTAAAATAACCTTTACCAGTTGCTGATGCTGTCACCTTTAGCCTTGGCTTGTTCCTGCACACAACATGGCTCAGTTTCAGTATGAAACCCTCGTCAGCTCATAGCATACCACCCTAGAGGGTTTTGTTAGCATGGCTTTCTACACTAGTTCAGTACTTCGTCAGGGAGGGGAAGGTGTTGGGGTTTCTCCACATCTTTTTTTTCCTCCCCCTCCTTTAATTTTTAATCATTTCATATAGCTTGGAAAAGCCACCCTGCCTACATCGGGTTAACTGGCTTGAACCAGTCTTCCTCCTGCACCTAAGCAGTGACCTGTAGCCCAGAACTCACTGCCTTTGTAGTTCTGGAGGCCATTTGTAAGTTCTTATGCCCAGGGCTTTGACTCTTGTGAGAGGATCAGCTATCTTGACAGTTCCAGCATGTCCAGATGAAAAAAGTGGGCAAAATACAGTCTGCACATACTTGCAATTATAGCTCTAGCAGTTTGCATTCAAGTATAGTCACTAGTATTACCCACAGACATAAGGAAGTTAGTACAATTTGTTTTTCAGCTCTGGAGGGCTGAAACTAGAAGCCTTGTCATTAATATGGGGGCACACATAAGGCACACTTGCTTCCTTTTTAGGTCTCAAATTATTTAGCAACTCTATGCTGAGCTACAACATTTAACTGTTCACTAACAGACATTTTCTATATTGCAAAATGACAGTGCACATGAATAAACTTGCTAGCAAGTACTTGTTCTCTATAAAGGCTCCCCATCACATCATCTTTGATAAAGAAAGAAGTCTCAAAAGAAATAATGCATCGCAGTACCAGTCACTTTCTTCATAACTTCAAGACAAGCACTTTATTCTGTTAGAGCTATGCTGCTTTAAGGAACAGATTATGTCTTCAACCCTCCCAACAAAACAACTGAACGAGTGAAGGGGAAGGGGAAAGGGCCAGAGTCTGAAGCTGTCCATTGAGACTAACTCTGGAGTTAGTTTGGATACACTAGTTTAAAACGGGTAGCGAGAAATAAGGGGAGAAAAAAATCTGGCTCTTCAATAGAAGAGCTACATTAATCCAGTTAATGCTTCGTCACCTCTCTCATTCTCCAGTTAGATTCTCCTTTCAGTAGGTTAGCCTTTCTCTCTGGAAAGAGCAGAAGTATTGCATGCCAGAGTGCAAACTACACTTAAAACACTTCAGTTAGAAACGTGTAAAGGTGCAAGCAGGTAAAGAGAACAGAGAAGGCTAAGAGGACTCTTACCTTCCACGTGCTTGAGTAGTGCCCTGCTGCTGTTGCCATGGGCAGATATGAGGATCATTTTTCCACTTTTCAGCTCAGGCACTATCTTTTCATTCCAGTAGGGAAGAAGTCTATCAAGCACATCTTTTAAGCTTTCAGCCTTTGGGAGATGATCCTGAGAGACGTCAGTGCATTTATACCTGCGATCATTGCAAATCTCTTCATAGTATGGATGAGATTCAGTTATGGGAGGTGGGGTAACATCATAACTTCTCCTCCATATTTTCACTTGCTCTTCTCCATGATTCAGAGCCATTTCTGCTCTGTTCAGACCAATTAACGCACCATAGTGACGTTCATTCAGTCGCCAGGAACTCTGAATAGGGACCCACTCTTGGCCCATCTCTTCTAGGATCAGCCATGCAGTCTGGATGGAACGGCTCAGGACAGAGGTAAAGACAAGGTCAAACTCAAAACCTAATGCTTTAAGGTGTTTGCCACAGTTCTTAGCTTCCTTTATCCCATCACTACTCAACTTCTGGTCCACCCAGCTGCAGAAGCGATTCTCCTTGTTCCAGGCTCCTTCTCCATGTCTTAAGATGACAAGCTTGTACTTTGCCATTTTGGTTGCAGCTTGGCCCAGATGAAAATTGGTATGGCATCTAGTTATGATGCATCTGAAGAGACACAAGACAGCTACATCTAATGACATCCCATACAAAATGTGTTACAAGCAGTAATAAGGCAGCAGAGAGTACACAATTACCAGAATTATACAGACACAGATGTTTACAGAGTAAGATTTTTACCTTTGAGGTGCCCAAGCTTTTCACTCTCAGGAGAGAAGAAAAGCACTAACTACAGAATTCCCTTAAGTCTTTACACAGGGCTCATAAGTCAGCATCAGCAGTGCCCAGCAAAGCAGATCCCACCAGTGACTCAGTCTCATTAAAGGCAAGATGCAGAGCCCAGGCTTGTAACATCTGCCAGACCTACACGGGCTCTGCAGGAGTGCCAGCACAGAGAGTAGCAGTGATCCTGGGCTACAGCAATGAGAGAGAAGGACCACAGAATTCACATTGGTGCTGTACAGAACTTCATTAGTTCTCAAATGGTATTTCAGCACAGCTATGCTCTGCTTAACTTGTTTCCTCACATTCCCCTACCCTAACCTGCTAATTACACCAATCTCTCTGCTTCATTTTTCCCCCCAGGCTTCTTCCTCCTCCACTCCTCCCCGCACTCATGGCAAATCCTGCTGCTATCTCACAACTACTAGTTGTGTGTTGAATCCTAGATTAAGTCCGCTTCTCATACAGTCCAGAAGTAATCTTATGGAGTGCTCCATTCTCTTCTGGACTTTCAAGTACATTTTCCCTCTCTATGTCTCCAAATTATAGTGCCAGATTCTGACATACAAGGATTAATGTTTTTGTTTTTTGCTGTAGACACAAATTTTCTGTCCTTAGGAAGTAAGGGACAGCAACACATTCTAAAGATCAAAAAAGCAGTGTTTCCTCTGCTCCTGTTGTCTAAGCAACAGGAGCCTTCGATTTTTCCTTAGTGGAAGTTGGACTGTGTCCTCCCACCCATGTTTTCCTAGTGCAGCCAAAAATATTCTAGCTATTAGTTGAAAGGTCTGAAAAGTTAACCTAACAGAGCACTATGACTCTCCTAAGAGCCACCTGATGACTCCAAACTGATATATCAGAGGAGACAGGGATGGAACGAGCAAGAAGGAAGCTATAACACTGCCTAGCACCAAAGGTGTTGCTGTATATACAGAGGAGCATTAGCACCACTCAACCTCAGCTTAGCCTAGAAGCTTTTCTCTTGACCCATGACAAACCATCAGTTGACCCTTCCTCATACTGCCCCAAAAAAAATCACAGGCACCAGAAGGCTGAAGAAACTAAGGTCCAATTTCTGCATATCCACTTTAGAAATGAATTTCCAGAAGAGATGTGCTTATGAGAGCTCCCATCAGCTAAAATCAGTTGGAGCTGCTTGGAATCACCCTCACGAGTGCCTCAAATCAAGAGTTCAAAAATCATGGTCCACTGTGATCTTACAACTACATCAATAGCATGAATGAGGCTCATGAACTCCAGTTTCAGGAAGCAGCAAGGACAATGTCGGCATTCATTTTTACCAAACAAGCTTTTAACAGCTATATATGGAAGTTTAAATAGTTTACAATCTCAGTAGTTTGATGTTCTTTGATTGAACAGCAACTTAATTTTACTTTAGTTCCACAGAAGAGAGTCTACATCACACACGCATGCAATTCAACTCTAGTGTGGAGATGCTTCCCAGCTCTATAACTTCTTCTGATTACTGGTACAGTTTACATCACCCTGCTGATATCCTGTAAAAACCCATCACTCCTTAAAAGCTGTATTTTCTAACATACAGCAGACAATCAGTAAATAGAGGCAATAGCAGTAACTCTTTGGTCGTGTCATTAAATAAATAAAAGTAGGACAAAGAGGTTTTGGACAAGAAAATCCTCTCTCTGTGCCCTTTTTTTATTATTATTCATGAAGATCAGCCACATGTTACAGAATTACTCCAGCTCTGTTAGGATACAAGTTTGTGTTCCTACCTGTCACATCAGATATAATTAAACTGTACCCTTTAAGAGCTCATTCTTACAACAAAGGAATATCAGATGGATTTCAGCTTGATGCCAAACTACTCTCTCCCCCTCCCTCATGTTCCATGGAGACCATTAAAAATTGCATAGTGTATTCACAGCATGAACTGCTACACAAGATTCTTAACACCATAAAAAGCTCCATCTCTTCAAATAGTTCAGACTAATAATCTGTTCTTGTGGATGATACAGTCTAAGTGATTTACTTACCAAATTAAGGTACCCTTCACTCAACCCCAAATATAAAAATACAGAAGATGCACCTGCTCACATCTAATCTTAGTTGGGTACCCTCAGCCTGAAACAATAAGTAGCTAAAGGAATACACCGTAAGAGACTTATATAAACAAATAAATTTACCTGAGGTCCATAAACTTCAGTTTATATCAGATTAGGTAAAAGTTATTATTTTCAAACAAATCCCTAAAAAGGGCTAGCGATGAGAGAATTCTTTAAATATCAGTCCACTTATGAAAGCTAAATGCTGGAAAGTCTCAGAGAAACATACAAATATAATCCTACTCACCTTTCCTAAGGCAGCAAACAGCCTACACAAATCCCAGCACAGACTCAAGAGTTGGTCTATACAGAGGCCACTGCAAGCTTTTGGCTAGTTACCTGCAGAAAGGAAATAAAAAGTGAATGCTCTCACAGAAAGAAACCATAGGTGCAAAGGTCTACTATCATTTGCTCTCATGGCTGGGAGAAAAAGTGAGCATAAGCATCCCCCTGTACAGACTAGAAAAGCTAGGAGTTTCCTCCTTACAAAAAGATGCAAAAATACAGCTCCCTCATTTCCAGTAAGGGAAAGCTTCTTGTCTCCCAGATGCCTCAGGCCTTTATTTACTTCCCACATCTTTAGACTGCAATTACCTTGGTCCTTATGCAGGGAGATCTCCCCAAAGCCTTTAGGACTTTCTACAGGCTACAGATCTGGACAGCTCAGCATAAGCCAGCAACACTAGAGAGCCCTGGCTCCATTCAGCACAGCAAAGGCAGCTGCTCCCATCAACCTCTTGCATTGATAAACTTTTCAGCCCAGCAGTGCTTTAAGGCCTAACTCCAGAAGATGATTCCCCACTCCACCTGCCCAGCCCCTTCCCGAGCAGCCCCTGCCTGGTGCATCCGTGTCTCTCGGCCTTCCCGGAGCCGGCAGAGAACCACAGAGAAGCCCGGCAGCACCGCGGTGCTCCACGGCAGCCGGGGGGATGCCTCCTCCACAACCACACAGTCCCTCCCCAGGGAGCCCCTGCCCCTTTAAGGGAGCCTGTCCCCTGCCCCTTTAAGGGAGCCTTTCGCCTCGGCATCTCCTGCTGTCCCCTCGGGGAGCACCCTGCGGCCTCCCCCTCCCCCAGCACGACTGTTAACGGCCCGCCACCACCCCCACCTGGGGTGAACCCCCCGGCTCACGAAAGCGGCGGATTAAAGCAAAGCCGCCTTACCCGGTGAGGGCGCCGCGCTGCAGCCGGCGTAGGAGGCACGGGAGGGAGCGAGGGACAGACCGCCGCGCCGCGCTGCGTGGAGCCCTGCACGGACGAGCCCCCCGCGCCGCTGCCCTCACCCGGGACGCACCGCGCGGACCCGGCCCCGGGAGTCCTCGGCGCCCCGCGACGCTGTGGCAGCAAAGCGGGAGCCTCCCATTGGCCGGCGCGGTAGACGAGCATGGCCCTGAGCCAATGAGAGCGCGCCTGGGGGCGGCGCCACGAGGGGGGCGGCCGTTAGCCGATGCGCGCGGCGGGAGCGGGGGAGGGGAGCCGGCGGCAGAGGCGGAGGGGGGTCGCCCCGCGATGGGCGGCCGGGCCGGGCCGGGCCGGGCTGCAGCACGCGGTCCCGCTCCCCGCTCCGCTCTGCCGCGCTCTGCCCGCGGGCTGGAAGCGTTTGTGGCACGTTGGGAGGGAGCGGGGGGTGGCCGGGGGCTCCCCGACGAGTGGGACGGCGCGTTTGCCTCGAGCCCCCGGCGACGGCCCAACAGCAAAAGGCAAGGGTCATGACGGGAGGGTGTGGGGCGCTGCCATGGCCTTGCCCTAGAGCTGGCTCCCGCGGGGCTTCCTGCGCAGCGCGGGTGGTGCTGACAGCCCTCTGCACGTAACCCGGTCGAGCGGTGCCCGGTTACAAATTCAGCCGTGGAGGAGCAGCTAGTTTTTTCGCCTTAAAGGGCCGAAGTGGAGATGCCGCTGGGCCCCGTGCTGACGTGTGGCACTGCCGCTCCGCCAAAACAAAGAGCGTAGCAATGGGCTCCTCCTGCCGCGAGGGCTCGCCAGGTCACACCGATGCGTCGGGGACACCGCGAGGCACGGCCGAGCCTGCCGCTCCTGCCAGAAGCCTCCCCGTCCCTCCACGGGCAGCAGGGGGGCCCTGTGCCAGCAAACCCACCTTAGCTGCGGACCTCCAGCCGCCTCCGCGCCACCAGCATCTCCAGAGCATCCTCCCCGCTCCCGCCGCTGCGCGAGACAGATGTTGCAGAAGCAAGACCCTTCCTGCTCACTCCTCTCCTGCCTGGAACCTTCTCCAGGAGAAGGAGGGTGGGAAGTGGCCCCGGGTCATGTCTAAGGGTGCTTCACTCCTTCCCAGGAGGAGAGGAAATAGGGCACAGACAGATGGGGTTTTCCCCAAGCAGAGATGAAATTTTCCTTTGGTTTTATGGCCTTCTGTTTTTGGTAAGGCTGGCTCCACCAAAGGTCCACAAGCTCATTACTCACGATGAAATCACTAGATTTGTTTGGGAGCTTACAAATAATCGTAGCTATCCTCATGCCCACAAGCTCTAATTGTGCTTCAAAATAATGAAAAATAAGCGGATTGGGCAGCTCTGGCAAGAAATGGACAAAAGTGGCATGTATGGGAAGGTGATGCCTTTTATTGCCTCTGTTGCAATAGATCTGATTTCATTTAAAAACAGCACACCACATTTTCCATGAATAACCAGATACATATTTTCTTCTCTAAATATTTGCCCTTGAACAGCCATAATTTAAAGTGACAAGTGCCACACGTTGGAGGTATACTACATTCTCTTGTCACCTTCTTTACAAAGGAAAGAAGAGATCTTGCATTTTTTAATACACTATAACTGTAGGACATGAAAATAGATGTCAAGGGATTCAGATTATAAGAAAAAAAACAGACAAGGAGCTGTAAAAAAATGTGGGGCAAATAGGTTAAAAGATTTTCTTTTAAGTTCTATCAGCCCTTGACCTTAAGTGTACTATAAAGAAAAAAAAAAATTCTTTTGCAAAATGTTTCCACTAGCTGTGAGTTGCACTTACACACATAACTCACATAACCCGTAACCACACGTAACGCTGATGAACTTTGATTACTACCTTTCACCTCTATCAACTTTGTTTAAGCCAGAGACTACGTTAGAGAGCAGTTCATCTACATAATCAAAGTAGTTCACTTAATTCACCACATCTGTACAGTTTTATTTCCCCACTCATCAGCTGCAACTGTAAACAGAAATGCTCCAACATCACATTGCGTGAGCGTGCACCTGCAGTCACTCTTCCCCTGGCTAGATCAAGCCTGTTTCTTTTTGTATGAACTTAATAGTGATACATTTTTTTTTTTATTTATGGAGGCATCGCAGGGAGACTGATGAATTGCTTTTGGAAGGAAGAAGACCAAACATACTAGAGATGGAAAGAAAAATAGATATTCAGGAGCCTGAACGCTATGTGTGGGCTGTACTTAGTCACTAAGCATACAAATAACAGAAAGATAAATTATATGCCCTTGTGCAGTCATAACCACAAATCACTAGACAGCAACCTGTGCCACAAGCCAGGTCTTCCATGGCCATTACATACAGATTTCTTGTCACCGTTAGGCTTATAAGAAGATGATTTCATTAACATTGGCAAAAACAACCAAATGACTGTGATTCAAGTTTCAAGCTGCACAAAGACCAAGGAGTCCAAGCCACATCACTGTTTGTTACTCTTCTTCCAGATGGCTATACTCATTTAGCAGCGTTCATCTTTTACAACAGCTGGGCTATGTTTTTCAGGGCCTCCAACCTGGAACCTTTCCAGGCTGTAACAGATGCTTGTAGCTGGAACGTTTATGGCAGAAGCAGTTCAGGAAGCTTTTCCTTGACACATAAGCTTCCGCTGGAGCTCTGGCTCGACTGCAGCAAAACAAAGCAAGGTCTGGAGCAAGGCAGGAACAGAAGACAACAGATCTAGAAGGAAGAAAAGCAGATAAATGATTGATGAAAACTGTGGCAAAGAGGGCATTCTCCAGTAATTATGCTTTGTGCCCATGGTATCTGTTCTCCAAATAGCTGCTTTGCTCACAGCTATATCAGGTATTTGCCATAATGCACTGCAGACCTACCCAGAGTAATTTCCAGAACATGCTGAGCTCATTAGTTAACATTATTTCATATATGAACTGTCTTCTTAATTTCAACTTCAAAAGAGGCTCTGTGTTCAAATCTTCATATTTTTCATTAACTCTGGAGCCTTTAAATTCTCCCTGCTCTTGACTACTGTAAAACTTCCACTTTCAGTTGCTGCCAGCAGCAGTCCTGTGCTCTCTGCTGCCTAGAAGGAATCCTCATCCCTTTTTGATGCTAGCACTTTTAGGCTACTTTCAACACTTCACAGTTTTCTTTCCATAGACATTTTAGATCCCGTCTTTTCCCTTTTATCCATGCCATTATCATTGTATTGCAGAGCTAAACAGACCCATATTTCTTAAACAGCTTCTCTATATCCAGAACTGTTACATCATAAAATCACTCTGGCTAAATTCATCTCCTCGGCCATCACCCTCCCAAAACAATGGTTGTCTCCTCTTGCAAGAAGTAAACGCAAGCTTCCTATCTCACAAGAAATCAGCCACACTGTGGAAGGGGCATGGGAAGCTCACAGTGTGTGTTAACTTTCCTGTTAGCAGGACAGTGCCACCAGCATGGGACACCACATCTGTGCTGTCCACACTTCCACCCTCCTTGCCTATTACTTTATATAGCTCTGCTCGCTCAGTTATATTGGTTTAAATGACTCCTTTATTCATTCTTTTCCCAGTGACCTTCATCTTTTTTCCATCCTAGAAAGACTGCAGTCCCCAAAATACCAAAATATTGCCTTTTCACCCAAGCTTACATTCAAAACCCACTTGTTTAGCCTGGTGCCACAGAAGCTTAGATGAATTCCTGCACAGGAAGCGGTTTCTCTTGTCCTTGAGGCCACAGCACTTGTAGCTGAGTCGCATTGGCCCAAAGTCCTTCATACATCTCTAACTTCTGCTTCCTCAGCAGGTCTCAGGCTCCACTTCTGTCTTTTGGTTGCAGTCACTCAATGTGTCTTGTGTTAATCAGACAAGTGAATCTCAGCATTTTCTTGGCTCAAGCCTGTCTATGCATCAGCAACTTTTCATCATGCACCTACACCTATTTGTCAACATATCCCACAACCGTGTCTTAAAACACACCTATTATTACCTAAATTCAGGGATACACCTGCCAGAACAGCAAGGCATACCTAGCACACCAATCAGTCACCGAATCCGAATTTCGGCTCCTCAGCACAGGATCTCTCATCTTTTGTTTGAATAGTGCCTGAGCTCTATTGCTGTGGGAAATGGGGCTTTAAGGTGTAAACACAGCGGGGCTTTCATCCTGTTTGGGTATGGAGGCAGTATGTAATTCCAGGCATCTAAGTGAGTTCTCCTTATGTGAAAACAAACATTTTACTTTTTATTTTTTTTTTAACTCTGATTACATGACTTGGCAGAAAAGTTTGTTCAAACAAAAGAAAAATGAGCGTGTAACTACTTAAACTAACTTGCATTTGTCACCAGAAAAATAGCTCTAGTCTTTAAGGTACTGAAGTAAGAGTGTTTTTTTTTTTTTTTATCCTAAGTGACAGACTGAGAAGGAAGAAAGAAAAATACATAGAAACATTCATTTCATTATATGTAAAACAGATGGAAGGCAGCTTTTATGTGGGGCATCACATTTCAAAACCAAGTCTGGGAACCAAATTTCGTATCTGCTCCCTGTTGTTAGGTGCTGGTAATATTATTCTGAAGTGTTAATTGGTTTTGCTTTGAGGAATGAAGAAAGACCAGGATACATCCTGAAACTTTTTTTTTTCTGAATTAAAACATGTGACATCTATGTATTCACTTCAAATCTTAGCTTAAAAAATATTTCTGCATATCTCAGGCAGAAAGCATACAAAGTGGGACAAATATACAAAACTGGGACAAAACCTGCATTCTCTATGCCCTCCAAAACATTGCAAAAGGAAGACCTAGATACTACAGTGGCATGTGTTGAACACAGCGCTGTGAAGGGAAAAATTTAATGACATAAATTTAAACACTTTTCAACAAAGCTGGTTTTCTCCAAAACACATCCTATACACTAAGATAAACTGGATGTATTTTCTCAAAGAAAGGTTGGATTATTCAAATGGTTTCAGAGAGCCAAGGCACCATAGCAAATCCTCGTTGGCTCCACACTAGCCTGGCACTTGGCGTCCCAAAGCACGGATGTGCTGGCATCAACCCCGCAATAACAGGGCCTTCAAAAAACTCTAAAAGAAGCTGTACTGGATGCCAACAGCTATCTCACTTCTAGGCAAGAAAGATTGAAACATCTGCAAGGTTTGCTGTTAAATATTTGGTTTAGGGTATTTTACATTTTTCTAGTTGTAACATTGTACAAGCTAACTTACTGCAGCAGTGTCAAAAGCAAGGAAAATCATAGGATGAATCTGCTTTATAATTTTGTTTCCATAATGAGCAAATTGCCTCAGATGTCAAACATCAGTTAGAAACTGCCTGGAGAGTGAGAGTCTAAAAGGTGCTCCTCTCTAAAAAGAAAGCAGCAGGGCCAAGTCTAGTCAGGACATGATAGCTTAGTTAAAACCTGGTAGTGGTTTAAACCATCAGGCTGGGTAGTGCTGATTTTAGAGCATATTAACAGCATAAGAATCTGAGCAAATATAACCAAGAGAAAAAAAAAAGAAAAAAAGAAAGGCACTTCAGATTTACTGGACAGAATGGTGAGAACAAGTAACACAAAAAAGAAATGTATCTGTTTCCTTGCACTGGTATCTATCACGAATTAATGCTTCACCCTGAAAAAAGCTGCTCAGAATTTTTTTTACCTTAGTGTTGCTGTGAAAAGGGAACGCTGGGTTAACCACGAAATCAGTGTGTGCAGTTGTGGTTATGTTAGGCTTCTTGTCTCCCACTCTAAAAATCACAAAAAAATTGTCCTGCACTACTTCTGGTTTCTTTCCATGATATGTGGCTTTCCTGCACCATGCCAGTTTACAAAACAAGCCTGACTGATGTTTAGTCTGGTCTTGAAAACAGCAAAAAAAATGAGTTTCCTGTATAAAAATTCTGTCCTGTGTGTCACGACCGGATAATAACAGCGGGCCTGAGTCACAGCGTTCTGCCTTACTGCAACTGCGCACAGTGCCGTGGGGTTACTCCTGACTTAGAAAAGCAACAAGATCAAACTTTCCTTTGATACGATTCTTTCCTAGGCAACTTTAGAAGTAAAGGCCCTACCTAAATAGCTATATGTCACAAGTGAATTCATTTTTTTTCCCTCTATTTCTTTAATGAGAAAGAAGCATGAGTGAGCCCGCAGTCAAGAGCAATAAATGATGCATTTGGATGAGGAGCCAGCATATCCAACTTCCCAGAATTAATTTTCATTTCATAACTGTTTTGCTCGCATGAAAATCTAGTCATTTAAATCTCCCTGAGCCTGATTTCCATTGCTTTTATGATTAAGAATTAGCCTATTCCTGTGGGCTGTTAGACCTAGTTGCCCACAGGAAAAAAAAAAAAAAAAAAAAAGTGGTATTTTGCCTGTAATTCAGGATCTCTGACATATTGGGAAAAATGACACTCAAACTTTTCTACCTCCCAGAGACACTACACACTATCCAATACTTGGCACTCTGAATTGGTCAAGTACATAAGTACTGCTGTCATTATTTTTCTCTTTGCAAGTGCCTCTATCTGCAATCTCCCAAGTAAGTTATTGAGCTGAAATCAACTCAGTAGATCTGCATGAGAACAAAATCTGAGCATATCTCCCCTGCCTCTCTGAAGACGGCATTTGCAGAAATAGCATATATCTGATAAACCACATATTGGAAAGGAAATATGTTTCTTTTTTTTTACAATGCTTTGAGGAAGACGCCATAAAATGCAGCCTGTGTTACCTGACCAAGGTTCCTTGTCTTTCTAAGGAGGTAGGTTTCCACTTTCCCAGGCCCGGTGGGTTGCAACTGGTTTACCAGGGGCAGTTGGGAACACGCTGTGGTCCAGTTAGCAGTCTTGGCTTCTGCCACAACCAACACTGAGCCACCAGCAACCCTCAGCTCTTGGGGCACGCAGCAAAATAACCCTGCGCATCCACGGATCGGTGCAGGGTGGTGCGCCAGGCATCCCCAGGGAGCTCTGGACCTACCTCTAGCCCTCTGAACGCCCCCATGGGCCGTGGGTCCTGCTGTGGGGCAGGAGAACAGCAGCACCACGTTCCGCCCTCGCATTCATGCGACTGGGCCCGCTGAGGCAATGGGGCTGTCCTGCTACGTGTGAGTCCAGGTCACAAAGCAGTTTGCACTCGGCCCTCATTCTCCACAACTTCCACAGTATTTTCCTGTTCCTTATCAAAACGATGTCTCTGGTTTTAGTGTGTCCTTTTTGTGTGTGTGTGTGTGTATGTATGTATTTTAAGCATGAGAAAAATATTTTCAGCACTTTTCTGTTTCACAAATGGAAAGCATCTACCACCCTTTGCTCTGATAGCATTAAAGTACCTCCCAGCCTTTTCTTTTCATCATAACTAGATAGAACCGATAGCTGAAACTTGAACTAGAGCATGAAATATTTTTTGGCCAGGACAGGAGCCTCCACTTATTGTGAAAAAGAGTTTTTTTTTTTTTTTTTTTTTTAAGTGATGAGCTCTGGAAAGCCTACAGTCTGCATACTCAAGAGGGAAACCTTTGGTAACCATGCCTACCAACAGACTCCAAACAGGAATGTATCTCTGGCATGAGCAGTTTTTCCATTTGTAGACCAGCTGTGTTTGGAGTCTGCCCACACTGCCCTTCCTAATTAAGTTGCATATCCCCTTATGACAAAGTCCGCTCCTCTACAAAAACAACTGGAAAATGTATGTTTTTTACTGGTGCTTAGGTACTCTGGTGCTGGTGCTCATTTCACAGGGCAGGATTTTAGTCTGGAGAATTAAGCAAAGATATTTGTCAGTCTCACATCAGCCCACTGCTCCTGTCTGTTATCAAAGGTTTCTTTTTACGGGTTTTTGAGAAGACACAACCAGATACCGACATGCTTCTGCTTCCACAAGAACCAGCCCTGGCTTGTGCAAGGAAGTTGCAGTTTAATTAAACCAGTTCAAAAAACTAACACTGTTAAATAGCTGTTAAATGCTAACCCCGTGGGAGGATAGGTGTTATTTTGCTGCAGTGTGCTTTCTGCTATTTAACTGAAGCGGGTAAGAAACAGATGTAAGATAAATCAAAATACAACAGTCTTCAACTGATACATTTCCAAAAAAGGCATTTGCATTGACAAAATGAAACCTTTTCTCAACAGCATGAATTTTTTGCGCAGACAAGCCTCGGGAGAAAATGCAGCCGAAGTTTGGCACTGCCGTAGACGTGCCTTGCCCTGCCTGCACCGGCTGCCAGTGCCTCCTCCGGAGCCTGCCGGGGGGCTGCTTGGCTCAGTTCTCCTAACTTTCCCTTTCCTGCCTCGCCTGCCCTCCAGTGCCCACTTGTTGGCAAGTTATACCTCTTTTTTTTTTTTTTTTTTTAATCAGCAAACCACCCCATTTGACGTAGCTCTCACTATCTTAATCTGCTCCAGTTCTGCTAAGCCGAGAGCTTCCTCCTCAGCACAGGGCCAGGCTCATGCTTGGGGGATGTCCCAGCAATTCCCTGCTGTGCAATAGCAGCAGTTACTGCAGCCTCGAAGCCAGGCTGGCTGCAGCTCCCTTGGGAGCTGTCATGGGCAAAGCAGTCTCCACTGGGGGAATTTCACTTAATTTAATTTGTTGCCAATTAGCATAAACTTTTAATTACTGAATCAGGTATTGAGAAACAACTTGATGTGTGGGGAAACACCCCTCCTGCCCTTTCCCAGGCTCACTTTTGAGCCCAGTCTCCTCTCCATCTCCCTGCTTGGTCTCAGCCCCACTGGTTTTCGCCACACACCCCCAACACAGGCGCTCCATGGTCCCCTTGCTGCCCAGGGCACCCTGCCAGCCATGCCCAACGCAGGAGCTAGAAATAAATCCCTCGGAGCGACTTGCTTGCCCGGTGCTGTGGCAATGGGAGGCTGTGACTATCATCTCTCCCCAGAGGGTCACGCATAGGGACTGAGCAAGAGTATAAGCGATGCCAGAAAGCATTTTAATCAGCTTTCTTAGTCTGGAATGATACCCAGCACCTGTTCAGTCAGCATCAGCCCAACGGTTTAAACTTCACAGAGCAAGAAGCGCTCAGGAAAAGGTTATTTCTTTCTTTTCCTGCTTTTCCTGCTGTCTTGTTGCCCTTGGTTCTTTCCCCCAAATGCCAGCAGCTCGAGCCAAGGCCGTGATGCAGCTGCTGTGGGATTTCATGTCTCCTTCCGTGCCAGCGCCACCGGCAGGGCGCACCACAATCCGCAGCCGGCTCTCCGGGCCTGGATGAGCGCTGGAAAACGCGCCCGCTGCTGAGCTCACAACACCCAGCTGCTCTGAGGACACCAGGGACGATACTTCAAATAGGTCAGACAGGGTTTGCATTAGACCCACTGCACAAGAGAAATCCGGCACTGCTGGCCGGTGTTTTACAAGCTTGCAGATGGCAGACGTGCCAGGGAAGCCACCTCCGTCTGCAAACGTGAACTCAGCAGCCCAGTCCTGCGTGGGACTTAGTGCTCTCTGCGGGCCACAGGCAGCACACGGCGCTCACCGCTGCTGCTGCAGCCAGACAAGCGGGTGCTGCACATTAGGGAGCTACAGGGCATCATACACACACCGCTCTGAATACACTGCCTTTCTGCTGCCCCTGGGATGTATGACACAGGGTAAGTAACTACCCCGTTAACAGGAGGTAGAAAAGGGACTTGGTTTCCCCGTACACACAGAGTTCATAAAAGTGCCAGCTATGGAACATCTTTCAGACCGGGTGGTGAGCTCAGAAGGGCAATCTCATTTATTTCAGTTAAAATGGCAGCAGAGAAAAATAATTCTTTTTTTTTC
>JAUBNY010000255.1:296463-312700 GCA_032275445.1 Crypturellus soui | reverse complement strand
AAACAGGTACTAAGCAGGTACTGATTTGAGATTCTTAGACATATTATTTCCTAGTCTGCACCAGGGACTGTAAAAGCGGTGGTGTAAAAGTGATGGCTGCCATCGATGCCGGATACCGCCACTTGGACTGTGCCGATGCCAGAATGAGAACTAAGCTCCCGACACGAGATTACAAGGCACCTGCCACTTATTTCCACACTCCTCTTTTTGTTCATTTGTTTGTTTGCCTAATTCTGAAATGCCCTGTTGCACTTGCCTACGGGCAGAGGGACAATGCAATCCCAATGGCGCCCGTCAAAAAGACAGGTTAGTTGTTGTTGTTCCCTGTAATTTTACACGTTCAAAACCCCCTTTTTTCCCCAGTTCCTCCTCAGAACCCCGCACTTTTACCGCTGCCAACGCGCTCCGCGCCGCCGCGCGCACCCCCGCTCAGGCGACGGGAGGGCCGGCCCGCCCGCACCCCCCCCGCGCCGGTGGCTCCTCCCACCGCAGCTCTCCCACGGCATCCGCGCGCGCCTCCCATTGGGTGCGTCGCTTTCCCGGTGGCCGCCACGATTGGGCCGCGCACCCGAGAGGGGCGGGCCCGGGGCGCTGATTGGCCGCATGCGGCCTTGCGGGTGCGGCGGGGCGGGCGCTACCATTCCGCAGGGCCGGGGGAGGTCCCCTCTCGGCCGGGGCGGGAGGCGGTTGCCATGTCGGTGTCGGTGCCCATGTCGGTGTCGGGCTGCGTGCGGCTGGGCGGCGCGGCGCGGATGCCGCTGCTGGGGCTGGGCACCTGGAAGGTAGCGGCGGGACGCGCCGCGGAGGCCGCAGCCGAGCGGGGCGGCGCGGCGCGGGCGGGGGGAGGCCCATAGGGGCGGCGGGCAGCGCTCCCCCCCACACACCGCGTGCGCATGTCCAGCCGGGGCTGCGTTGGGTGGGTGGCTGTGTGGTTTGTTGTTGTTACTGTTATAATGGGAGGAATGTATGTCGTTTTATTATAAACACATATGTATATGTTTAATTCTAGTCGTCCCCAGGGAAGGTGGCAGCGGCGGTGATGGCCGCTATCGACGCCGGCTACCGCCACTTCGACTGTGCCTACGTGTACCAGAACGAGCGCGAGGTGGGCGAAGGGATCCGGCGCAAGATCGCCGAGGGCGCCGTGGTGCGGCAGGACCTCTTCGTGGTCAGCAAGGTGGGTGCGCGAGTACCTTGTGGGAGGGAGCAAAAGCGGCACTTGTCCCAGTGGCCGGGCTTGCGTGTTGTTTGTATCGTGTGCTTACAGGTTTACCTGTTAAATACACTGCAGGAAACTTACCAATAGTTAAGTCTAACAGAAGACCGACCTCATGTATGCTGTCCTCTTCTGCCCAAAGCCTGAGCTTGCAGTCAGTGCCTTTAGGTGGTGAGTGAACACATGGAAGCGAATCGCTGCTGTGTTCAAGTGTGTGTATTGCTATGGCACATACTGCTCTTACTGTCATGGTAGAGCAGACGTCATTAGAAGACCCATAAGATGACCTAAGTCCATGTTGACAGACAAGCTAGAAAGCTACTCTTCTTTTCAAGAGAGCATCTGAGAGCTTTAACTTAGCAAGAGGTCACCATGGGCCTTGGCTTTCTGTCTCTAGCTTTGGTGCACATTCCACGAGAAGAATGCGGTGAAGGGAGCCTGCGAGAAGACTCTTGATGCCTTGAAATTGGATTACCTGGACCTCTACCTCATGCACTGGCCCATGGGGTTGAAGGTATGGTGTAAACAGTATTGTCTTAGAACTGCTGTCTCTTACAGCTGGCTCTCTTCAGGTGCTTTACAGCTCAGACATTGTTCCAACCAAGAAGAATCATGCATTTCTTGTGTGTACCAGCACTGGATCTGCACTTCCACACAAGTGGCATGTTTTGTCTCCACAAAATACAAAATATATTTTGGTGAACCATCACATTGTTGACTCTGATGGAAGTACCTGTCTTCATTGATTAGTTGCTGGGAAAAAAAAAAGTGCAATAACTCCTGTCTTCTTCATGTGGAGTAACTGAAGAATATAGACAAAAATAAGTATATATATTTTCTGCACAAAACTTTTTTTTTGTCATAGGCCTGAGCTGTTCTGACATTAAGCCAGCTTCCAAACAGATTGTTTCAAGCAGTTTTCTCTTGTGCTACCAGACAGGAGAGCACCTGTTTCCTACAGATGACAAAGGCATGGCTATACCCAGCAACACTGATATTCTGCATACGTGGGAGGTAAGTTGAGCCACTGTGGGAGAACAGTGTTTCTGTCCTTCAGACTTTTTCCATGTTCTCATTACCTTCAGCAGTTGCAGAATTGTCTCGTGGATGCAGAATTACTGGAAAGACTCAGTGGCACAAAAGTTGCCCAAAATATAAAGTTGCCCCCCAAATTAGTATTTTGTTATCTCTGCAGCCTCAGAGAATGAGACTTTTTCGTGTGTAAGCCTTGAGGGAGGCTTAGCTTGTGCATACCAGTATTCCTGTTTTTCTCAGAGAATCAAGGGCAGCCTTTGCATGTCCAAATAATCATTTTGGTCCTTCTCATGAACTGAAGTAAGACATACCAGGAAGAATCTCTTCTTCAGGTTTTGTCTGGTACTTCTGATGATGACTTTGCTGCCCTTTCTGTATTAGGCCATGGAAGAACTGGTGGATGCTGGTCTGGTGAAAGCCATTGGAATCTCGAACTTCAACCGTGAGCAGGTTGAGAGACTCTTGAACAAGCCAGGACTGAAGCACAAGCCTGTAAATAACCAGGTAGGCTGCTATGCTACAGCAGGTGAATGCTCCTCAAGGATTATCAGTGAGTGCTCTTCAAGGATTATCAACATCTGATTACAGTCAAATGAGCATTTAGAAAAAGAGAATGGAGTGGATACAGTAGGTTCTGTAAATCCCACCATATGCGATACAAGTCCCCAGGACGTTTCCTTCTTTTTTTTTTTGGATTTGAACTTGCTGAACCACTGTTGTTATATGCTGGAACATTTGTATAGGTTTTCTTTTCATTTTCTTTTTCTCGTTGTTTTTTTTGTTTGTTTTTAAGAATATTCAATACAGAGATGAACTCTGATTCTGTGGTTGTATTCAGCCATTTTTAATCCTTTCAGCAAAATTGCACCATGCCCTCATGTACTTTAAACTTGGCACTCTACAGCATTATAGCTTTGTGTTATTGCACAAGCTATGATAAGGGCAGTGTGTAACTGGAGTAGAGCAGCATGGCTATTTTTCAGCCACTACCAGTCTCTGCTCTTGTGTTGGCAGATTGAATGCCACCCATACCTTACCCAGGAGAAGCTGATCAACTATTGCCAATCCAAAGGGATTGCTGTGACAGCATATTGTCCCCTTGGACGCCCCGACAGGTAATTTCTAGTTTACAAATGAGTTAGTACATATTAAGCTTGAAGCCTTCAGACAAATTGAATAAGCAATGGTGTGGATGTGTCTATGTAATTCTAAGCCCTTCTAGGTAGAATCTTTCTGCAGAGGCCTGCACTTTCTTTTTTTTTCTTCAGTAGAAGTGAAGGCTCCTCTGACGTACTTCTCGATGACCCCAAGATTAAAGAGATTGCAGCCAAGCACAACAAAACCCCAGCCCAGGTAGGCAAGAGCAGTGAAGTGGGTAGCACAGCTGTAAGGAAACTGTGCTCGAGGGAAGGGTGCATGTGAACTTCTACCATGTGAAACATGGCTCTCCTCTGTGATGTAGCAATACAGGTTGGATGGGAGAGGAGAAAGGAGACCTTGAGGGTACTACCAGCTCCCTCTTTGCTCTTCCGGCAATGCTATCTAAGGCTCTAATACAGCAGAGACATCTGCTGTCTGACTCAGTGGTCTGTTCTTGCAGGTTCTCCTTCGATTTCAGATCCAGAGAAATGTGGCTGCAATTCCCAAGTCTGTCACACCACAGCGTATTGTGGAGAACTCCAAGGTGGGTGATTACAGGCAACATGGGTGCTGCCCTGTAGGAATGGCAGCCCTTGCCCCTGCAGAGCAAGTAGGAATCCTTTCTTATCCCTCCCAAATCCTGTTCACACAGGAGGACCTGGCTTTTTCTCTCTGCAAGTTTACCTAAGGTCTAGTGACTGCGGTTCACAGAGCAGAAATTAGCAGAGCTCCCAGAAACAGTGCCGGTAACCTTAGCAGTCACCTTATGTGATGCTGCTCTGTGAGTTCATATACCCCTGACTGACACTGGACATCAAGATTTCAGATATAACCTGGATTAACAGGTTACAGGAAACTCTTCCAGTATTCCTTTGGAGTATAACAGATCAATGAAGCCTCCACAGATGTAGGCATGCTGCAACACTAATTACCACTGCAGCTTCTTAGAACAGCAGACACATTGCCTGTAAGTTGGGCAAGGGGAAAGGAAGTGATCTTCCTCTGCCAGTGGAGTCTTGGAAATGCCTATGGATGTATTTTCACTTTCCCTTTTGCACGCCCCTCCAGTGCGGACTTGCTTTTGAATCTTGTGAATCTCAAATCTTTGAGTTTCTCCAAGAGATGACCTCTAGCTGTTTCTCCTGTTAGGTGTTTGACTTTGAATTGACTAAAGAGGAGATGGCAACCATTTTCAGCTTAAACAGAAATTGGAGAATCTGTGAAATGATCATGTGAGTGACAGCTTATTTTTCAACTCTTTAATTCTGAGTATTCTTTACAGGAAATGTTGTGCTTAAACTCACAGGTATGATTTTGAAGCTACTTTGACTATTTAGAAACTTTGAAGCACAGTTTGAAGTCATTAACTCAAATTACAGATGGTTCACCTTACAAACAATCCTATTGAGTTATGTTTTTATTTTCACTTAATTGACAAAATGATGAGCGTAAGTCTTACTATATATTCACTTGATTTCTTTTCCAGGAAACTCGGTAACTGGAATTCCAACATAAAAATAGTAATTCATTATTTTGGCTATGTTATATTAGCCATGAGTGTATGGCAGGGTTGAATTTACTGTCACTTTCTCCTATATTTAATTAGTTATAAAAACCGAAGGCAGTTTTTTCATAGATGGTTGTGGGAGGGAATGATCATCTGAAGTGCAATATGGGGAACAAATGCTTGCAGATATGCCCCTTGGAGGGCTGTATCCAAATATAGATACAGAATCCATATTTGCCCCAGAAGGGCCACGGAAACTGTATTTCAGGCAGTAAACGGTGAACTGATACTTTATTTATAAAGTGACTTGGTCATACCAGTTTTGAATAGATAGTGCCTGAATAACGGAAAAGGACTTGGGAATTCACTGGTAGTTCACTACCATTTTCACATCAGAAAACAAATTAGTTATGTGGTTATACAGTGTGGTTCTTCTAAGCATCCAGTACGGCTCTGCATAGAATTTATTTTAGCCATGTGAATAATCTCTCCTTTCTGATATCCCTCAGGTGCAAAACTCACAAGGAATATCCATTCAATGCGGAATACTGAGGACAGCTTTATCCTGATCTACCCCCAGACCTCTGGGGTCTAACAAGTCTTTACCGTGGCCTAGAGCTGTGCACTCCACAGCTTGCCTGCTACATCAGTCCTGCTGCTGCTAGCAAAGATACAGCACCTCTACCTAGTGACTGTTTTGTCTGTCTTCTTTGGCAGAAGGATAATAAAATTGTTCTAAAGAACAAATGCGGGCTGTTAAAATTCTCTGCTCATTCAGTAAATGTCTTTGCCTGGCTAGAAACACTGTGTGGAAAACATGGCAATGCTCTGAATGCCAGTTGGTGTTTCATTTGTTTTGCATCACCACTACTTAAGATTGCAGGGCCAGGATATCTAAGGACAGGAGAAAGGTCCATCTGGAAGAATAATTTGAACTACATCATCACTGTCTGAAGGTGAGACAACTGCATTCTTCACTATGGACACAATCCAAAACTTGTTTTTGAAGAAAAGTAAGTGGAAAAGGCGTTAGGACTTGAAATTCATACAGACTCCTACTCAATATATCAAGTTGTTATTTTAACCAAACCTTCATGTACATACCGAAACTGAACAGAGAATGGTGTTTGCATTCTCTCCAAACCAAAAATGGTCGGATTACCAACGGTATAGAAATTGTGTTCTTTTGGGGGTGTGGGTAGTGACAAATCAGAGTGCAAAACTTGTGTTAAGAATTTATTCAGTTGAATAACCCAGTGCAAAAAGATTTGGCTGACATTACACTGCCAAGAACTAGAATGGATGAGCTTTGATACAGGCAACAGGAGCGCAATACTGAAAACTGATAGAAATCTATACTGTGATATTACTGTAGGCTGATCTGATTATTGGCTTGGACTGACAGTTGTTTATAGTAAAGCCAATAGTAAAAGAGCTGGGGAAACACTGCTATGAGTATGTCTGATATGATGAAGCAGCAACGGGTGCAGCGTAGAACTGTGAAGCATTGGTGTAAAGCTGCTGGCCAGAGCTAGATCCAGAGGGACTGGAGCAAGTAGTGTTCCCTCCATGCTAGGCTGCATGGTCTCGCTGAAGTGGTGAGACAGGTTTCAGCTAACTATAACACTGAGTGTATAAGCCTCCCCTGATAAAGCTTATCCTTCATGTGATCCACTTAATGACTTCAGCTTAGCAGTGTTGTCTCGGCTAATGCTTTTTTCCTCCAGGATGTAGG
This sequence comes from Crypturellus soui, assembly GCA_032275445.1. Taxonomy (NCBI): domain Eukaryota; kingdom Metazoa; phylum Chordata; class Aves; order Tinamiformes; family Tinamidae; genus Crypturellus; species Crypturellus soui. The sequence goes on along the minus strand of JAUBNY010000255.1, from coordinate 306,067 downwards.
TAAGCCTCGTAAGGCAGTGCTAGGATAGCATTTGGGGCCTAAGGTGTGAGTGTTCGAATGAATGAGACTATAGTAATAGCATAGTAAGCTGTTCAGAAGAAAATTGTCTTAGAGGAACCTCAGCCCAATCTATCGGTATGGTCAGATCCAAGGGTACCTGTGGTTTAATTTCTGGTCACACTGCATGTTTCCCTAATGTGCTTGGCTGAGTACAAAGCAACCCAGTAGCGACTAAGCCAATGAGAGAAGTGTAAAGGTTTGTTCATAGAATCATTATGGTTGGAAAAGACCTTCAAGATCACCGAGTCTAACCGTAAGCCCTTCAACACCATGCCTGCTAAACCATGTCCCTACGTGTGTCATCCACATGTTTCTTGAACACTCCCAGGGATGGTGACTGCAGCACTTCCCCGAGCAGCCTGTTCCAATGTTTGACTATTCTCTGTGTAGAGATTTTTCCTATTGCCTAACCTGAACCTCCTCTGGCACACCTTGAGGCTAAGCACGCTGTGCCTGTTCAGCCTGAAGAAGAAAAGGCTGAGAGGGGACCTGTTCAGTGTATATAAGTACCTCAAGGGAGTAAGGAGGATGGGGCTGGCCTCTCTTCAGTGGTGGCCCCCGATACAACTAGAGGAAATGGCCACAAACTGAAGCACCAAAAGTTCCATAGGAACTTAAGGAAAAAAGTCTTAATAGTAAGGGTGACAGAGCACTGGAACAGGTTGCTAAGAGAGATTGTGGAGTCTCCCTCTCTGAAGATCTTCAAAACCTGCTTGGATGCAATCCTGTGCCACATGCTCTAGGTGACCCTGTGTGTGCAAGGTGGTTGGGCTAGATGATCTGTAAAGGTCCCTTCCAACCTCAACCATTCTGTGATTCTATGATCTCCTCTTGTCCTATTTTTGGTGGTTATTTCAGAGAAGAGATCAATCCCCACCTCATTACAACCTCCTTTCAGGTAGTTGTAGAGAGCAATAAGGTCTCCCCTGAGCCTCCTCTTCTCCAGACCAAATAATCCCAGTTCCTTCAGCCACTCCTCATAAAGTCTGTGCTCCGGTCCCTTCATGAACTTTGTTGTCCTTCTTTGGACACACTGTAGCATCTCCCACGTCTTGTACTGACAGGCCCAAATTTGAGGTGCAGCCTCACCAGTGCCAAGTACAGGGGAACGATCACTTTCCTGGTCCTGCTGACTACGGTGTTCCTGATACAAGCCAGGAGGCAGTTGGCCACCTGGGCACACTGCTGGCTCATGTTCAACCAGCTGTTGACCAACACTCCCAGATCCTTTTCTGCCATGCAGCTCTCCAGCCACTCTGCCCCAAGCCTGTAGCGTTGCATGGGGTTGATGTGACCAAAGTACAGGACCTGGCACTTGGCCTTGTTGAACCTCATTTGGCTCATCTGCCACCTGCATCAGGAAGTTATCTGCAATGTTCTGCAGGCATCTCCTGGGCTGTTTGTTCCTAGCTGTGTGGTCTTACCTGCAGACAACAGCCACGTGGGCCTGTGGTTGTGAGGCTTCTGCCTGTAGAAGCCTCATCCACTTCCTCTTCCTGGTCAGGAGGCCTGTGGTAAACACTCACCCTAGTGTCACCCCTGTTGGCCTGTCCTTTAATGCTCACACATAGACTCTTGACTTGCGCTTCGTCCAACCCTGGGCAGAGCTCCTTACATTCCAGTTGCACTCCCACATAAAGAGCAACTCCAGCACTTTGCCTTCCTGGCCTGTCCTTCTTAAAAAGCACAAGGCCATCCGTGGCCACGTTTCAATCATGAGAGCTGTCCCACCATGTCTCAATAACTGGGATGAGATCATGTCCCTGCAATCGCACACACATCTCCAGTTCCCCTTGTCCATTCCCCATCCTGTGTGCGTTTACACAGAGACATTTGAGTTGGATTCCCAGTGTGTTCCTCTTTCTAGCTGGGACAGCTGTAACTGTAACTCAACTGTGGCCTTCAGTAACTCCTGTTTTGATGTGTTCCCTCTCCAGGCTTCAGGTATCCTTTGCTGGCTCTGGTGTTAAGCTGGGACAAATGTATGGTATGCCATCCCCTACCTTATCACCAGCATCCCTGATGATATTCCCCTGTCCCCGCAGAATCTAGTTTAAAGCCTTATCAATGAGCCCTGCTAGCTCATGACCAAGGACCCTCTTCCCGCTTTGGTAAAGATGAATCCCATCTGATGCCAGCATCCCTGCTGACATGTAAAGCTTCCTGTTGCTGAAGAACCTGAAGTTTAGGTGATGATGCCACTATGGAGCCAGGAGTTAATGGACTGTATCCTCTGGTTCCTTTCCATATTGCTGTCAAGACCGTGGAAAACAAAAGAAAAGATGACCTACACACCCAAGTTCCTGATCATCTGACCCAGTTCCCTAGAATTCCTTTTCATTGCCCTCAGGCTACATGTTGCCACTTCCTCTCTCTCCACATGAAGGGCCAGCAAAGGGTAATAGTCCATGGGTCAAACCAGGCTGGGAAGTTTCCTGGTGATGTCCTTAACCCGGGCCCCAGAAAGGCAGCAGACTTCCCTTTGAGGAGGGTCCCTTCTGTGCATCAGACCTTCTATTCCCTTTATTGTGGAATTCCCCATGACTATAACACACCTTTTTCTCCTCCTGCAGGTGGTCACAATACAGGAATTTGCCATTATGAACGTAACGATGTTTTTTGAGGTCAGGGACCCTCACCTTCACTATCCATTTATTGCCCTTCATCCTCCATGGCCTTGTATCTGTTGCATAGGGTGAGATGGGAGAAGAAGGATTTCTCCTGCCACCTGGACTTTTTTTCCATTCATTTTTGTCCTAGTATCTTTTGCCTTGTGTTGGCTGGTGGATGGATTCTGTATTCCTTTGCTTCTGTTGGGAACTTCCTGGTGCTTGCTCATGTTTTTCAGAGGCCAGAGCCTGGCACCACCAGTCTGTCTGCCTCTACCACCCCCAGCTGCTCCTCAGCTTTTCCACCTCTTCTCGTAGCTCTGCTCCCATGCAGAGCAGATCTTCCACCTGCTCACATCTCACACAACTGTCATCCTTACAGCTGTCCAGAGGAGGTGCCAAGCTTTGGCGCTCCCTGCATCCTGACACCTGGACGGCTGCATGCTTTTCTGGAAGGTCAGTCTGGGTCCCCACCTGCTCCTTGGCAAGTGCTGACATGTCCCGCCAACAGGTATTTCCCATAGCGAGGTTCTCCCAGGAGCTCGCTGCTGCGCGCTGCCTGCGCGTCCCACCCGCGCCAACCGCTGCACCAACCACCTGGCGCTGTGGGTGCCTTGCTGCCTTTGCTCTCCCTGCTTTCATAGATGCTCATTCAACAACTGGGAATACCCAAGTGGAACCGTCACTATATCCCATCACTGTGCGATTGATCACACCTGGCGTGCTGGTAGCCCGGCAGCCTGTGCTGACCTCAGGCTATAGAAAAGCATAATAATAGGGACTAGGAGGGAAACAGGATTATGCAGAAATCCGAAGCCACAAGGAAGCAGAGGAGATGAGGCAGAACTGCTTCGTGTTTGTGCTGAGCCACTGCCCAGAGACCAGCATGGAGATGGGTCAGGGCAAGTGCTGAGCTTCCCCCAGGCCAGGCTGGGCTCGGGTTAGGAATTGCAGTGAACTGTAATGCTGTGTGAATGCAAGCGTGAAACTTGCCCCCATGCAGCCTATCCATTCCCTGGTCCACGGGGTGAATTTTGCTTAGCAGGTTCATGTTGCCTCGCGCTCCCTTTACCACATGATGAATGCAAGAGAATTTAGGCTAAAAGTCTTCTGTCTGAAACAAATGTACAAAAAAAACTCTTTTGCTTTAAAGTAACCTGTGAACAAAATCTGACCTGCAGTCTCCTATAGTTATGAGGCAGATATGACACTGGGCCTCAGCCATCCTGCATCTTGAGGCTTCTTATCGTTAGTGGCCCACAGAAAAAAAAGTACATATACTCTGTTCTCTGCTTCATCACACTGCCGTGTTATGCATAATATTCTTAGATATCTACAACTCAAATATATAGTCTTTTCAGAGATTAGTGTCATGTAGGTATTTCTACAAAAGCTTCAGAAAGAACAGAACATGCAACCCCTCGGGGCTTGGCAAAACACACAGCAGAGGGATTGGAGCAGAGGCATTTTTCATGTTTCTGCAGAGAACTGTTAATATTACCTATCACATACGAGCAGCAAAAATTCAGTGCTTGCTGATTTTTTAATCCGTTGTGTTAGAATTAAGTTCCTCACAGCTGCTTTCTTCTTGCCTGAGCAAGCAGGAGAGCAAAATGCAAATCTTCTGCCTGAAATCTTATGCAAGCATGTGGAAACATCTCTCAGACAAGAAATCACCAGGGAAAACTATACACACTTTGGGAGGAGAATACGAGCAGGCTGCAGGGCCCAAGACCACTCAAGCATCTGAGAAGGAGAGGAGGAGGCCAAATTACTTTTCTCAGCTGGATTCTCCAGCAAGCCTCATTTTTGGTCTTCACACAGTTTGACCAGCTCCTTACCCCAGGATCATGGAAACTTCAAAACCTCTCTCCCCAAAAAACAGGCTCAGAAAAAGCAAACACGGGTTCCTCTCGGTGACAGAACATCGTCTCTTCCTGGCTATGCAGCAGGGCTTGGTGAGCTTGCACCCTTTTTATGATGCCACGCTGCTTTTGAATCACTCCCATATAAAGTCTGACCGATTCAGGTGCTGCCTCTTGCCCACCGTGGGCAATACCCAGCAGGAACCCTGTCACATCCCTCCGTGCCACAGCCAGCTCCCGGAAGCTTCCCTGCAGCTCTGCACCACTGCACCGCCTGCCTCCCAGGACAGATGATTGCAGGGCACCTACTGTTTGTTTTTAAATATCTCACTTGCCGCTGCGTAACGCCCTCCGTGGGGCCTGGCCCGAGAGGGCGGTCCCGGCCCGACCCATCGTGGCTGCTATTAAAGGGCTGTGCAGGAGGCGTCCGCCGCACTCCGGGGCGATGGCAACCTGCGTACAGTTGAGCAGTGGGACGCGGATGCCCCTCCTGGGCCTGGGCACCTGGAAGGTAATGGTGGCCTCCTGGGGCCCCTTGTGCTCGAGGGGGATGGCGGCAGCCCTGGGAGGGCAAAGCAGCCCTATGTGTGCTGCTGGTTCTGTCCTGCAGCCCTCGCTGTGGTTGTCCTGTCTCTTTCCCCCTCTATTTCCATGCCTCCTCATGCTAAAAGCTCTCACGCTGCTGCAGGGGCTGTTTAGCTCATCTTGGTGTGAGTGCAGGCTCAGTGCTGTATAACCTAAAACACCAGGACGAGGTTATTTTGAATTGCCCAGTAATTAGATACTGCCTTAAAGGCCAATTCACGCGTGTCAGGGAGGTTCTGCCTAAGGGATTTGCTTCGTTGATGTGAACTGCTAAATCAGTGATCTGTGCAGCATCTGAAAGCACGCGTTATGGGGCCTATTGGAACACGGTATTCTTGCAGTTCTTCAGTGAGAGGCTCTTCTGTGTGCCCCTTCAGGCTGCGTTGCTTGGAGCTCTCTGCAAGCAGCGGCCGAGGTGGTGTTTGGCTTAGAGGTGGGGTGCATGGGAGGAGGAGCGGAGCTGCATGTTGCTGTGCTCTGCATAGTGACCAAGGCCACACAAAAATCCTCCTGGCTGCACAGCTCCCACCTGCTTCTCCTGCTGGGAAGGGGAGCGCTAGCAGAGAGGCAGTGCAGAGCTCCTGTGCAAAACTCATTTCTTCCTGGTCCAGCTCTGGAGAACTGTCCAGGGGTTTGGGACCTCTGCTCTACCTGGCCTCTGGGCTGTGCCCTGCATGGGAACGGGACTTTGTTTCATATGAATATAGTAGGAGAAGAGTGCATGGAAGAATTCCTCTCAAATCCCCTTGTTTGTATTTCTTTTAGCAAGGAATAAGCCTGTGTGTTTTGTCTTAGGGTATCATCTTTTTCTTTTTCTTTTCCTTTTCCTTTTTTTCTTTTTTTTTCCAGTCCCCAGCTGGGAAAGTATCAGCTGCGGTGATGGCTGCTATTGATGCTGGGTATCGCCACCTTGACTGTGCCTATGCGTACCAAAATGAGGATGAGGTTGGGGAAGGGATCCAGCAGAAAATCAAGGACGGTGTTGTGAAGCGAGCGGATCTCTTCGTCGTCAGCAAGGTAGGGATTTGGTGCCATAGAATCTACAGAAGGGAGACCTGCTTTGCACAGAGCCTGCCTGTAGGAGGAAATTAAAGAATGAGAGAGAAACTGTGTTACAGCATGGAGCAAAACAGCAAAGTTCAGGTCAATATTGATGAAAGCTTCTGGCTTTACCTCATCCTATATAGAGATACATAGTTAATGCTCCACATTCTGAGTTTGAATGTGACAAAACATGCTCAATCAAGCTCAAATGTCCCAGAAATCGTATGCTTTCTCTTATGGAGGAAATGCAGTATTTAGCTAATCAACGAAACTGACTGTTACCTTGAAAAGAACCCTTTTACCAACATCTGCATTGCAAAGTTGTCTCTTAAAGGTTTAACTAATGGAAAAAGGTTAGTGTTTGGGTTTATAGCAGACTCAGTCCATGTGCTGCTACCACATATAATGATTTTGGTGTCATGGGACATTTCTGCTCACAGCACAGCTCCACTTGAAGAGCAATAGGAAGACCTAATTCCATGCTGGCAGCCAAAGAAGCTAGAAAGCTTCTCTCCTGTTCAGGAAAGTACCTGAGAGCTTTCGCTTAGCAGGAGGTCACTGTGGGTCTTGGTTTTCTGTCTCTAGCTTTGGTGTACATTCCACGAAAAGCCTCTGGTGAAGGTAGCCTGCCAGAAGACTCTTGATGCCCTGAAACTGGATTACTTGGATCTCTACCTCATGCACTGGCCCCTTGGGTTGAAGGTACAGTAACAGAAAGCCCTGGGTTTTCCCTCTGGGAGAGCTCTTCAAGCTTATATCTCCTTCGATCAATGGCTGTCAGGTGTCCACGTGTGCTCTAGTGCTGCTCGTTCAGAAACAGGTATTGATCCCTGACTCCAAGTCTGCTGCCTGTACAGTGTTCTCTGCCCTTCTGATCCAGGAAGAGGCAGACCTAGAAGTAGGGGCAGCTCTCTCAGCTGCAAGCACTGCTCTCCTTTTCTTTGCAAACCCTTAGTGTGCTCCTCTGGCAAGGACTTAGCTCCCTCGTGGTGGTGGGGCAGAGGCCTGTATTTCACTCCCTGACAGAAAATCTTTCTTCTGCATGTTACAGAATCACAGAACAGGAGAAAATGTTTCTGATTTCCACCTCTCTCTTATCACTGAGTACTCAATACAGTACAGACTGAGCTGACCTTTGCTGTCAGAGCCTTACTGTTGTTCTGCAGACTCTGCAATTCAAAAGGTGAGGCTTCTTGCTATCAAACTTTCTCAGATTGCATGTACTTCAAATTAGCTGCTTAGTTTAACTGTTTCTGCTCTTAACCTTTTCTTTCTGCTACAGCCTGATTAAAATTTCCATCCTACCTTTTGCTTAAGAGATGCTCAACTGCTTGTTGCACTTTCAAACTTGTAGTTAACTTCAGGTGGATGAAGCCATCGAGTGAAACTGTAATTGCATATTACTATGACATCTGCAGAACACTCTGCATGTTGAGCAAACTTGACACAGGGATCTAGCTGTAATCCTATACACACAAGTTGTTTTCAGTTTCCTAGTGCCAGTATAAAGCTTCTTCACAAAGATCTGTGTTTATATGGTACCTTTTCTTCTCATGTTGTTCAGTACAGACCTAGCTTATATGTTCTTGAGTTCTAATCAGGTTATTTACTTTTTATTTTTTGAAAGAAAAAGACACAAAAAACAGGTCTTCCTTAATGGACCTTTTAGAGTAACCACAAGAATTAAACTTGTTTGTTCTTCTTTGTTCTGCAAGTGGAGTGAGTCACTAGTCTGCTGGGTCTAAGATATAAACCTATCTCTACTGGGAATGGTTACTAGCAAAAATTTCATAACCCTGCATGAAGGAAAAAAGAAATGACTGAAGAACATAGGCAAGAAAATGTATTAGTCTCTTTTTCTGGACAATATGTGTAAGCTATCAAGGTCCTCATCTGTCAAGGCCTTCAGCTAGCATCCAACAGAGTATTTAACAATTTTCTGTCACTGACAGGCAGGAGAGGAGCTGTATCCCACAGATGACCAAGGCATGTATATATCCAGCAACACTGATATTCTACATACGTGGGAGGTAAGCTCTGCCACTGTGGGAGAATGATCTTTTCTGTCATCAGTCTTTTCCACATTTTCATTACATTCAGCAGTCACAGAATTGTCTCATGGGTGCAAAGTCAGTTGGAAAGAACTAGTATAAGGCAGCTTTCCAAAACATACATGCTCAAGTCGAGCTGACAACTTACCATGAGCTGCATTATTGCTTTCAGATGAGCCATAGGTCAGACTGAAGGTAGAAAAAAGTTCTTTGCTTGACCTTAAGAACCAGACAGTTGTCTTCACTGCAGCTGTAACACAGTTCTTGGGAAATGTCCAAACATACTTTGCAGGAATAAAGACATTTTAAGATGTGATCCTGCCTACAGCTTGGGGCACTCTACCTTCCAGTGCTGGAACAATAGCAGCTTATCAAATATAACCGTATTTTCCACATGGAATTTCTGGGTAAGTTTCCACAGTCTCAAGGAAATCTTGAGGCTTTGGTTTGGGTGGGATGGGAGTTGAAGCACAAATATACCAGGGCCTCTTTACCCTCTGAGAGTCAAGAACTCTGTGCATCTTGAGACCCTTATTTTGATCCTTCTCATGAAGGAAATAAGCCCTGCCAGGAAGAACCTCTTCTTAAGGTCCCTTCTGGCATTGCTGATGATGACTTTTTGTGTTAGGCTATGGAAGAGCTGGTGGATGCTGGTCTAGTCAAAGCCATTGGAGTCTCCAACTTCAACCATGAGCAGATTGAGAGAATCTTGAACAAGCCAGGACTGAAATACAAGCCTGTAAATAACCAGGTAGGCTACTACGTTACAGCAGGTGAACGGTCTTTGAGGATTTGCCTCTACTGAGCTCTGGTGAGGCCGTGCCTGGAGTACAGTGTGCAGCTGTGGGCTCCCCAGTACAAGAGGGACGTGGAGCTTCTAGAGAGGGTTCTTCATAGAGGGATGAAGACGATTAAGGGATTGGAGCATCTATCATATGAGGAAAGACTAAGTGAGCTGGGCCTGTTTAACCTGGGGAAGATTGAGAGGGGATCTTATCAATATGTACAAACACATGAGGGGAGAATGTAAAGAGGATGGGGCCAAATGCTTCTTGGTCATGGCCAGTGACAGGACAGGGTATAAATTAAAACACAGGAAGCTCCATCTCCATGTGAAGAAGAGAAGAAGAGCTTCTTTGCTGTGAGGGTGGCAGAGCCCTGGAACAGGCTGCCCAGAGAGGTTGTTGAGTCTCCTTCTCTGGAGATCGTCCAAACCTGCCTGGATGCCACCCTGTGCCACGTGTTATAGGTGTCGCTGCTTGAACAGGGAGGTTGGACTAGGTGATCTCTAGAGGTCCCTTCCAACCTCAACCATTCTGTGATTCTGTGATTCTGTGATTATTGAGATCTGACAGGTTAAATGAGGATGCTGTAAATTTTCTGTATCCTG
>JAUBNY010000255.1:279859-290670 GCA_032275445.1 Crypturellus soui | reverse complement strand
TTGCAGAGATGTTTTCACCTCCTCTACAAGATCAGAGTAGAAGGCCTAAAAATTCTTAATTTGAGTCTGAATCCAACCATTAATGACGGCATATATATCAGTGAAGAAGCTTATGAGTAAATAATCTGCATGGATTAGGATGGAATGATTATGGGAGAGTGATAGGTACTGTCGGAAGACAGTGATTATTTTTCATCAGTACTGGGACCTTGAAGTAATAACAAATTTCTTAGCAATCAAGGAAAGGATTTTTATATATTTGTATGTGTGTGTGTATGTAAGAAAAAGAGGAGGCTGCTAATTTTCTCCAATGTTCTGACTGGCTTTTGGATAATGGGTGGAGCAACTACTACTTTCTACATTCCTCATTGGTGTTTAAATTTGCATGAAGCTTTTTAGCAAGCTTTTATTTTGAGAACAAGTCTAATCTGTGTTGGAATTACTGCCCTGTGAATTCCAAGCTCAAGACAAATGTAGGGTAAAGGTAGATTCAAAGTAGAAGTCAAAAGAAGTATAGCAAAGAGAGAAAATCTGAATAGAGTAGGCAATGTTTTAAGTTATTTAAAGGAGAATACCGGCAGGTTTATTTGTGTGCATAGAACTATAAGTCGTTTGTATTCATCTTTTTCTAGCAGAAAAGAAATCTGTATTTGAGACATTCAAACTAGTAAAAAGAAGAAAAGCAACATCAGAAAATACTGGAAGCAGCTGTAGAAATATTCAACCTTGTTTATGAAAACAGGAACTACATTGCAAATCAGACAATGGAAGAGAAAAATCTCCAAAAACATGAGGATGAGAAGCAAGCACTGCTACACTTGAATTTAAAATAAATATTATCCAGAGATCACTATGCTCCAGCTTGAAAACTTCCGCATGTTATGTTGTGGTAATCATTTGGATGAGCTGGTAAGCCCTACCTAAAGTGAATGTCTTTTTAATAGAAAAATAATTAAATCTTATTTTCAAAACATCAAATTGAAGAAAAAAAAGTAAGAAAGCCCTTTTACGTGACTAGTTGGACAAAAGTGAAGGAGAACTTGGAGTAGAAACTGACGAAGAAGAAATCAGTTGAAGAAAAGGAGTATGGCAATGGTGAAGGAAATTCTCAGATCCAGAAATCTCTTGCTGGTTTTTCTCATTCCGCTTTTGCTACTTCCTTTGCCACTCTTATATCCCAGCAGTGTAAGTACTTTTTCATTATTTTGTTTTTAACAAAATCTCTGAGTGCAGTAGATAGTCATGCTAAGTCTGGAGTGGTAAAAAGAAAGGTGAGGAACTAAGTAAACATTGTTCTTAGAAGTATCAGGGACTCAGATCTGAAGAATTATGAAATAAAAGTCATAGAATATACATAACTGTCCTCCTGTGTCATGGCACAAGGCAAGTTGAAGAACCAGGAGTGAAGCAAAGTGAAGCGCTAGATATTTTTATTATTATTGTTATTTGCAAGAGTATGCTTGTGTGGGGGAAACAGAACAAACATGACAAAAATTTCTTTCAGAGGTATTTAAAAGGAATACTTTGAGTGTTCTTTTTTTTTTAATTTGTAAGTGTGTGTGGAGGGGTTTTCAATTTAGGATGGGTTTAAAGGACAGCAATTCAGAAGAGCACAGCAAGGAGCTAGATCTCAGTAAGAGGCGTGTAGGACCATACACAGACTCCACTAGGTTAAATCAAGTGTAGACACCTTAACCACAACATTGCAGCTCTGGCAGTGGCTAGTATATGAAGGCTCAGAGACATAGCCAGCAATACAAAGGGAGAAACAGTGTGTACTTAACATACAGATCAGGGAAAAGGAATGAATTTGTATTTCTGACACAGTTTAGGAGTTGCTGCATATTCTTAACCATTCCTTATGCCTGTTTCTGGAGTTGCAAAGCGTAAGATAATAGTGTTTTTCTACGTCATAGAGATGGCAATGTTTTACTTGTCAGCATTTGCAAGGTATTAAAAATCCTGAAGCTGCGGATTCCATAGAGCTAGCAATAAACCTGACCAAATAGTGCAGTGATTTCCATTCCTTTCTGTAACCTGCTGAAAGTTAATTCTTCCTTCCAGTACCAGAAGATTTATGAATAGTACTGCTTTACCAAATAGAAGTGCAAGGGAATAGAAAATGTGCACCACTTTTCAAACACAAAACTGTACAGCTTTGTTTGGAAAGAGAAATAAGATTCAAGGAAAGGAAATGTGCCAACACTAGGGAATTTTATGTTGCACTTTAGAGTGAATTCTCCTACTCCAAACTTCAATGTGTATCTCTTGGCCATGCTGTTACAGTGGTTTTCCATTTCTTTTGCATGGAGAGGGCTCAACTGACTGTAACATGGCCTAAGGCTCCTTCTGCAATCTCGCCTGACTTCCGTTCTGCCAGCTTTTGCAGATAGTCACACTTGTCTCCAGAGAACAGCAAGTCTCATCTCTTTCAGAATCAAGAACAATCTTCTTGATTTCAAATCAAGAAGATTGTTTTAAAAGTCTTTCATCTCCCCATCTCACTGGAAGAATGACATAAGAATAGATTCTCTCTGATATGCCCATATGGCACTGTAACTATTTTATGATCTATATCCTCTGTGATCCTTACTAAAATCCATTATTCATGGTGGCTCAGTACTCGATTAGTCAAAGGAAACAATAAGGAATCCCTTCAGTAACCGTGGGAACTATAATATCATCATATGTATTTTGAAGCAGAAGTTCAGTGACAGTTTTGCTGCAAGAACTGCTATTATACAGAAGAGGTTCCTGTGTATTATAACTCTGCAGTTCTTGTGGCTCTTCTGCAAAAAGACATAGAAAGCTATCAGATGGTATTTTATATCCACTTTTCAGAAGTGTGAATGATCACATATGGTCAAAAATAACCATGAAATTGACCCAGAAGTATTAATAATGTCATTAAGAACATATATAAACCTTAAAAACTCACTTGACAGGACACTATTCAAGTGTTCTAGAATAGTATTTACTTTGTTATAACCCCTTGACTATGATTACTTCTTAAATCTGAAGACTAAATTCCTCAACTGTCAAATCACTGAAATTTTCATTTATCAGACAATTGTATTAGTTTCCTGTCTTTTAGGGATGAGGATTAATATGTGGTGAGGTTAATATGTGCATTTCTGCAGGAAACCAGCTTACAGCTTCTTTGATGATACCAGCACAACTCTGGAAATGACAAACGGCTATGATGTGTAGTGGCAAGAGACATTAATAGAGGATGAGGACTCAGTACTGCTTGTAGATAGGTCTTATAGGTATAATGTCCATAGCTTCCTTTCTGCTAGTTTATGAAAAGTAATGTTTGGGTTAAAAAATAAAAGAAAGAGCTTTTGCTTGCTTTCCTCTTCCCTTTCCAAAGTTTGTACCTGATCCACAGCTTGTACAGAAGGTTTGGGACACACATTACTACTTTTCAATCCCTGGCAGATACAGAAAAAGAAAAAGAAGTGCTTTCCAAATTCTGGATTTTTTTTTAATTCTGCTCTTATTTCTTCATTGTTAACAGTGATGAAGGAGCATTTCTACCTCATTGTCTGTTTGTTTTTGTTTGTTTGTTCGTTTTATGTAACATATTAAGCAGATGATACCATCTTTCTTCTTGACAAACTCTGGATGCTCAGCATGATGCTGTCAAGATTTTCCGTCCCAGAACCTTGGACAGAGGCAACTTTATTGATTAACCTGGTGTTTTTCAGCCTGTGCCCTCTAAGCCCTTTGGGTCTCTGAGATTCTCCAAATGTATTTAGAAATGAATTAAGAAAATAAAACCTATGAACGAACATTTTAGATTTGTATACTGTCTAAAAAGAACAGCCTTTCAGAGCATTTCTTGAAGCAGCCAATGTATAACTTTACACATGCTATAATGCATGACAATGTTTCTATCTGATCCTGAAAACTCCATGTTCCCGGGCTTGTCCAGTATTGAAGAGAACTCTGAGTAGCAATTACAGGCCCACAGGCTCAATTCAAGCAGTCACAGCTGAATGTCTGGTAAATCCTAGATTATAGAAATCTGGACAATGCACTCAAAATCAGTATTTTCCCTACAAATTTCCCAATGTTTTTACCTAGCTCATGTGCAAAACCTTCCATTAACGTCTGTAACTGGCCTTCAGGATGGCAGTCTACCTTCCAGGTCTGGATAAAAACACCTCAGCAGGTCCTTATCTGGTCGTAGTGAAGCACTTCTGATCCCTAGCAGGATCAGTTTTCTTAACATATTTACAAAATCTTCCACAACAGGTTATGATAATAATTTATAACCACAATCATTTCTCCCTACAGGAAGCCTCATGTGCCTATGTGCTGATCGTGACAGCTGTGTACTGGGTATCTGAAGCAGTACCTCTTGGTGCAGCAGCCTTAGTTCCTGCTTTCCTATACCCACTTTTTGGAGTCATGAAGTCCAGTGAGGTCAGACCAGAGTGAACTTTTTTATCATTTTCTTTTCTAATCTCACTCAGTTATTTGCACAGAACAAATCTTAGTGGACTATCAGGACTAAGGAGTCTGAGAGAAGTGTACTTATAGTGCGTAACTTCGGCAAAGCTTTCTTCTACCAAAGAAAGATAGACATAGGAATGACCAAGAGAGGCGTCCATCCTATCAGCTAGTACATCACCAACATCTATCGTATGAAGGGATTCTGCTTTCCCACTCCTCCAAAACCATATATACAGCAATTATAGTTTCCTTCCAACTGTATTATTATAGACGAAATATAAAGCAAAAGGTTATGTATCCTGAAATTAATATTAGCATTTACTATATAACATTATCTAATTTTATTATCTTAGTGAAAGCCTAATCCTTTTCTGTACCTTAACCTTAGCACTGCCTTATTGCTATGAGTTCTAAGGTGAAAGGAGTACTTGCACAGATAAGTTCTAGATTCGATTACTTCAGTTTTTTGAATGTCTTTTCCTCTCAGAGTAAGTGAAGAAGCATTTTTGGTTCTGTCAACAGATTTATTTCCTGCCTTTTCCCCCTCTTTTCTGAGAGGGAGTTGTCAGAGTTATTTTATGGGGACTGGAGATGCAGATAAGAAAACAGAATGATATATAACAACCATAAAGTTGTTTTAACACAATCTAGCTCAGGGTATATCCATAAATAAACAGAGTAAAGCATGAACCAAGAATTTTATGGCCTGTTTCATTCCTTCCAAAAGTGTAACAGCTATGTAATATAACTAGGTTCATTTCCAGAACAACACAGTTAAATATTTTCAGGATTTTTTTCCCTTAACATAAATGTAAAGTACTTATTTATTACAAAACACTATAGTATTCTGAAGAGGCAAAATTTAGGGGCAGTCTGAGAGTAATTTAATGTAACATCAAATTAAATGACAGTGAAACTGCTGCAGAAAATGTACTATTTGATTTAGGAACAAAAAATAAAAACTTATATTTTTAAAAAAAAAGTGAGTCTGATGATGCTGCAATATTTCCAGTCTGCTGCTCTGGAGTGCCATAGAAACCCAGGGTTCTTGCCTTGCAGTTTAAGCCTAACATAACTCACAAGGGCTTAAGCACATGAGTCTGTATGCTCCCTGTGTGTGAGTATGTGAATGGTTATAAGAACATTAGTATTCACTTGTTTCTCCGAATTGACTGTGAAGGGGATAAAGAGAAACAACAGATTCTTTGTGCTGCTGGCTCAAAAGATTCCTTTCATTCAGTTCAAGACCTTTTTTATGACAACACAGCAGGAAAAAAAAAGGAAAGTTAATGAAACAGAACCTAGTGGAAGAAAGCCAGAAAACTGATATTTAAAAGTTGTGGCACACCAACATGACAGACAAGTCTGTTTAGGTCACCATGGGGATTTCTTCAATAAATACAAATAAATGTACTTACTGCAGCAGTGTTAAGCATTCAGAAAACACCACTAGGGTCATTCTTGCACTTCTGTGAAGATGTTGAAAAATAACTTAGGACAATGGAAGAGATGTTGCTCCTGTTGAATTTAATTCTGTTTATTTGCTGGAGCCTACATTTGGTTAGAAGAATAGTTTTAGTTTGAAGAACCAATGTTTCTGGAAAAACAAGCCAGAAGCAGCTGTGAAGGAATTCATTAGAACCAAATACAAAACTCAGCTATACTCTGAATTTTCATTTATTGCTTTTAATTTTGCCATTTAGTTTGCTTTCACATGAAAGTGTACTCATGCATGCACGTGTGTATGTCTGTGTGTTTGTTTTTATTTGTTTCTTTTGTTACTTTTGTAGTATCTTAGTACCCTCACAGAACGTCTGCTGATGTCATTGCAAGTCTCATGTTCAAGAACGCTTCCTTGGAGGACCATGCATGGTCTCTGTTTTTAAGCCATGTTAGTTGCTTATTTTTTCTCATCCCTTTTAAATTAAAGTTTGCCCTCTTTGCCTATTACAGTGCAAATGTATTTCCACTGTGAAAACAACTGGCACATGGTTTGGGGATGCCAAGGACTTTTTTTTTAACTGTAAGTTCTAGAATAGCCACAATTTGTCCAACTGTTGGGCAAGATGTAAGGCATGTAAGTAATATACTCAATTATATTTCCAGAATGAAAAAACATGTCATTAGATGACCTTAGTGCAGTTTCTTTGTGACTGTTAGAGTTTGGACCTACCTAGACATGATTAACTCCATGCAATGAACGTTCCACTCAGAGAAATAAGAGCTCTCAGTCTCTTCAAAGTTGAGAAACACACTAACGAGTGGGTAAAAAGCACTGTTATTTTTAAGCATCGAATTAAATAAAGAGAGCATTTTGACAGATAAATTCTTCAGTTTCTCCAGCTTCCTGTTATTCTTTCTGCAGAGAGAAAAAACTCCACGTACTTCTACATATACAGCAAAATTATGTTCATTACCTTATCTATAGGGTAATTACTGCTGTTTTAATTGATTGTTTCCCACTTGCCCTGAATGCAGGTGGCTGCTGAATATTTCAAGAACACAACTTTGCTCCTCATGGGTGTGATTTGTGTGGCAGCTTCTGTAGAAAAATGGAATCTCCACAAGAGAATTGCCCTGCGCATGGTCATGATGTCTGGAGCAAAGCCAGGCATGTGAGTGTCTTTGACTTCAGTGTAATTTGCTATTGTCAGCAGCAGCTTAAAACAAAAAATAATACCTCACATTTCCCCCCCAACAAGGAAAAGTTGCCTCCGTTTTGGGCAACTGTTTCAACCCAATCAGCTTTCAGAGTTGGAAAGCTTTCACATTTTCGCTTTCTTCCACCCCTTCCATCAGCTTTTTGTCCCATTGTTTTCATTTTTTTGCTCATTCTCCTATTAGCTTTTGCTGTCTTGTTCCCTGCTATTTAACAAAACAAAAATATTCTTAAAGTAACTCTGAATGTCCTGAAAATCACCAGTTCTCAATTCATACAATGACTTCCAAATGGGAACAATAGGTTTCCAATGATGAATTATCATCTGAGTTCTGGTTCTGAGTACAGGCAGCATCTTATCTGTACACAGAAAAGTATTTTGGCATCTACAGAGAAATAAAGATCCAATATAAATATTAATTGACTAAAGGAAATGTTGGACAAGGAGGCCCCATAAAATTTATAAAAATGCCTCAATGAGGTTTCATTGCATTGCATTCTAGGTTGCTTCTTTGCTTTATGTGTTGTACCACGGTGATATCCATGTGGCTTTCCAACACATCCACCACAGCCATGGTGATGCCAATTGTGGAGGCAGTGCTCCAGGAGCTAGTGAATGCTGAAGAGGAGCATGAGGTCATCAGTACTGCAGACAGCACCATTATTGAAGAAAACAAGACAATAGGTATTTCCCAATATTTCCCATTCCTTTCTCCCTTCCTTCATTAACCAATTACTAGAATTGTTGCCAGATATTGTTGAAGTTCTGCTGAGGTCAGAGCTATCTGATTGTACTGTAAAAGATGTTGACTTGTGCTATTTCTTTTTGCATGGTCATTTCTTTCACAGTCTCAAGATGTGATTAGAGGAATGGAGTTAGGTGGACTACTTTTAGATTGAATTAGGACATGTACTGGAGTTCATCATAATCTTTTGTGTTATAGAATTTCTATGGAGTCTGAAGGTGAGGGTGTGATCTGGTGACTGAAGGAGCACTGGGAAAACTCGGGGAATAAATAGAAAGAAATGTAGCAGAGAATAGGCTGCTCTGGATCCTAGAGCTGCCTTGACCATCATGTGCTCACATTTTCCTGCCCTTCTGGGTTGCCTGGTTGAAAGGGTGGCAAAAAAAAAAAAAAATCTCTTCAGGACCAGTAAGATGTCCAGAGTTTATCATCTTGTTCATTCAAAACTGAGTTTTACGGAGTGCACACTTGTCAGTCTGGCGATCGTAGAAAACTGGGAAGGAGGGACTACTGGCACATCAGAAGGCTCTGCTGCCGTTGAGATAAATCTGCCCGGACATGTTGGAGAGTCGGGCAGAGAGGAACTTTGTGAAGTTCAAGGCAAGTGCAGAGTCCCACCACACCTGGGAGGGAATAACCCCATGCACCAGTACAGTGCACTAGGATTTGATCTAGTGCAAAGCAGCTCTACCTGGGAGTCCTGGTGGACAACAAACTGGCCATTAACCAGCAATGATGTGCCCTTGTGTCCAGACAGCCAAAGGTATCCTAGTGTGCATTAGGAAGAGTGTTACCACCCGGTAGAGAGAGGTGATCCTCCCACCCTACTCAGTCCTGTTGAGGTCATGTCTGGAGTACTGTATCCAATTCTAGGATCTCCAGTACAAGAGAGACATGGAATTACTGTAGATAGTCCAGAGCTGGGCCACAAATATGATTAAGGGTCTGGAACCTCTCTCCTATGAGGAAAGGCTGAGAGAGCTGGGCGTGTTTGACCTAGAGAAGGCTGAGAGGGATCTTATCAGTGTGTACCAATATCTGAAGGGAGGGTGTCAAGGGAATGGGGCCATACTGTTTTCAGCAGTGGACAGAGATAGGATGAGAGGCAATGGGCACAAACTGAAACACAGGAAATTTCATCTAAGTATGTGGAAAAACATCCTTAATATGAGGATGACAGAGCACTGGAACAAGTTGTTCAAAAAGGTTGTGGAGTTTCCTTCTCTGGAGATATGCAAAACCACCTGGATACCATGCTCTCTAGGTGCCCCTGCTTGGTAGGGGTGGGTTGGGCTAGCTGATATCCAAAGGACCCTTCCAACCTCAACCATTCTGTGATTCCCTCCCTGAAAGGATGGATTTTGGATGAAAAAGAATCCCTCTTCTCTTTCTCCTTCTCCTTTCCTTCTCCTTCCTCTTCTCCTTCCTATTCTTCTTCTGCTATATGTGTCAGACCATACAGGCAAGGTAGTTTATGATGATTCGTAGTGATGATTGATTGTGATTGATAGATCACATAGGCATGGTAGTCAGAAGAATGTAAATTTGTCAATACAGCACAATAAAATGCTGAATGAGGTTACAGAGTATCTGAGAAAGTGCTTCCCAAATTTTGTTTGCAGTAACTCCTCCATGTTCAATGGTGTGCCTCTAGACTGAAGACCAGGGACTCAGTTCAGTTCTCACCTCAAGAGGTGCTTCTCTTCTCTTCTCTCATTGCAGGTCTCAGCGAAAAGCATGGTCAAGCTTCACTGGAACTTATCTTCATCAATGAGGAGTAAGAATGAGTCCTGTACATCACGACTGGAGATTTGAGCCCTACACAGGTTGCAATGAAATGGACACAGGACTAGAGCCAGGAAGGGCAAACAGAAGCATGCAAATTAATGTTTTAGATGTGATTGACAACAAAGGCTTGTATGAGAAATGGGATTAATGTAATGGTTTGGATCTCACTCAAACTCACCGGTATTAATTTATTTTTAACACTATAGTCATTTTAGAGGGAAGGGAAATGTTTCTCAGGTTTTGGATGACACTTTTTTTTTTTTTTTTTAAATGTCTGTGTCTGTGCTGTGTGTAAGAATGCTGTTAGCAGATTTTCATTTCTATCTCCTGAATAAACAGTGATGGAAAGGATCCAAACAGAGTGTGGAGTACCCATAGGTCATACCTCAGAGGATCCCATAGGAAAGCCTCAACTGGCCAGAGCATTCAAGACAGGTGTCAAAGCAAGTTAGCTTGGAAGCCCTGAATAGTTTTCTTATTATCTGGAGATAATAAGAAATGCATTATGCTGTAGTCCCTCTGCTGTTTTCTGTCTTTATCCCAGACATATTTTCTGTGCATTATAGAACCAAATTCTTAGTCAGGCATTTTGCCATTAATCTCTTTAAGCCCTACTGAAAAGTATGTAAGGGATATTTCATAATAGATCTATTATTAAGATGGTATTGTTTGAAAGACGGCTTGAAGTTTGATGAAAAAAAAAAACTAATTCCATTTTCTGTAACAGAAAGAGACAGACAATGTTGCATTGCCCGGTTGTTCAGTATACTGTGAGTGGAGCCCATTCTTAGAATGGAGTATACCATCAGGAATGTCCTATTTTTGCTTTCAAGGAGGTAGAATCCCCACAGCTACACAGCTAGAGCTAGAACTATGTAATATAATCACTTTTCTTATGTATGTAGTCAAAATATAACATTAGAGGCACTGAAAAAATGGAAGTCTTTGCCATTTCAAGAGATACTAATTCTTTCACAGATGTTGAATTTCCCACTCAGGTTGTGTGTGCCTTTTGAGGGAGAAACAACGAGGAAGGTTTTATTAAAGTATATTTTCCTTTCTTTGCTTTTAGTGCTTCTGCCACTGACTTCAGTTCCTTGATGCACACTAAGGTATTGTCATAGGTAATATCTGTATCTTCCAAGCTACACTATCTT
>JAUBNY010000255.1:222707-269084 GCA_032275445.1 Crypturellus soui | reverse complement strand
ATCACACAAAGCAGAGAGGGTCTTTTCATCCCAATTACAAGCAGTGGCCTTTAATGGTTCAGTGAAACTTCTCTTCCCTCTCTCTCCTTCCAGTCAGAAACCCTGCAAATCAACCCTTTATATACCCTGATTCCTGTCACCATGTGTATTTCCTTTGCGGTGATGCTGCCAGTGGGTAATCCTCCAAATGCCATTGTCTTCAGTTACGGGCACTGCCAGATTAAAGATATGGTGAGTCTTGAAATCAGGTATACCCTCCCATGCTTCATGTTTATTTTTTTAATTAATATGTTGTTCTACAGACCAGAGTGCTTGAGGAAGCTGGGAGATTACAAGAAATGAGATCTGTCGCAGAATTCCGTACTTACCCTCCTATGTGTGGTTTAAATCCCCATTCTGACTGTGATTGAGACGTCCAAGTGCGAAACTGAGAAGGTTCCTGATGGGCTTCATATACCTCTGATTGATCACCACTCCTGAAGTCTCCCACAATATGCATTCTGATACATAATATTCTTTGGGATTTTTATGGCTCTAGAAGTCAGTATACATTATCACTGCACATAGAAATAGATATACTAACATATTTTATGTAAAGTATATTTTACAAAAGCCAAAATGGGCTCGTTCATACCCTTTTTTCACCATGCACCCTTCTGCTTTCTTCCTTCCACATTGACTATTCCTGGCCCGGTCATCATTCGTCATGCTCTGATACATTTTCTTTTTTTGCAGGTGAAAGCTGGCCTAGGTGTAAATCTGATTGGTCTAGCTGTTGTCATGGTGGCAATCAACACGTGGGGAATTAGACTTTTCCAGCTGAATACATTTCCAGAATGGGCAGCAGTCAGTAACATCACTAGCCAAACATAATTTGTAATGAAAAAGAAAACAAACAAACAAACCTACCAAAAACATGCAGACCAAAGTGCGTTGGGACAAAATATTTAATCTAAATTGCACATCTGGAAGAAAAGAGAAAACTTGTATATATAAGAAACCTGGAGTCAAGGTGAAACCATGAAGAAAATCCACAAGGGGATCATCTGCATAACCTTTCAGATCTGAAAACTGACACAAGTTTAAAACAGAGATTAGCTTTGACATATTGTTTCCCTGTTCTGCCATAATTCTGAACAAAATCTCTCCTCCAGATTCTTAGTCTATAGATTTTTAGGGTTTTTTTTGGTTGGGGTGGTGTTTTTTTTTTTCAAGTTCTGGAACAACTACATAAACTTATAAAATGGGGGACATGTGTAAGATTCCAGTGACAGAAGACAAGGATACCACACCAGTGTGCTCATTAAAAGGCTCATTCCTACCATTTGACTCCTGCAGTAAATGAAGGGTTACTTATGGCCAACCTCTCAGTTTTCTAAGCCTATTTAGAAAAGAAAATTCTTCTTAATCTGAGGTGAGTCATCACTGTATTGGAAAGCCAAGTTTCCAAGCTAATCCATGTGGCCTGCAAAAGAAATACAGTTACTATGCTGGCTGCAACAGTTGAAAGGGACAGTAGACACCACCAAATGGATCGGAAGGACAACTCTTCTGGGAAGTTTTTTTCAGCAGCACTGGTACAAAGCTTTCCACATATCAGTATTTGCATTCACTGCTTTGGAAAGAAGACAAAGTTTTGCTTAGTACCTTCTTTCCGTATTATTGCACTGATATAGGAGGTTTTTTCAGCAGATGAAACTGTGACCATCAAACCCTTACATGGCCAACAGGCTTATGGCTCTCCTCTCCCTTTGACTGCTGACTAGATACAGATCTCTCACTCCCTTGACATGATGCTTTCCAAGGCAGTACTCATTGCTGCTCCCCTCCTACACCCACCTGCTCTCTAGCAGCTGAGAGAATGGGAACTAGCAATACAGCAAGCCATGAAATAAGGCATATAAATAAAAAACAAAAGGCCAATCTCTTTATCATCTTAATCATTTGCAAAGTGAATACCCTGCTTTTCTGACTGGATTCCTGTGATACACAGATAATCTTGTCTTATATTATCTATTGGTTTTAATTTTTTTTTAATGTCTTTGAGCTGTATATTAGGATAATCAGACCCCATGTTATCATACTCTTGAAATATATACTTTAATGAATTCTTAGGCTTCTTACTTATAATCAACAATCTCTAAATGTTAGTGCGAATATGTGTTAGTAAAATAAATTATTCACTATTGCATATTACTGTGTTCTGTATGAGTATTAAAATGATACTTTTCATCTCATAACCATGAGATGAAACCATCAAGACCTTAGTGAGGCAATGCTAAGACAGCAGGAGGTGTTAGTTTTCTGCTTTCAAAAGACAGTGATCCCACATACTTGCTTGGTAAATAAACAGATACGGGAAGAGTTCATAGGTTGGTACAGGGGGGGCAGAACAGGGGAAAATAACACAAATATTTCTTCACTCTTACACCAAAAGCATCTTTTGGCAAAGCAATTTCTATTTCAAATATGCACTGTTATTTTTTTTACTGAAAAAGCCTTTCTGTATATCAGTGCCTCAATGTATCAACACACCCCCCTATTTCACAAAACAAGACCCCAGCCCACCCTTTTCAACCCTCTTAGGTCCTAGATTCCTATTCCTTTCCTTCTCTCCAATATGCAAAAGTGGTGTTAGGCATTCAGATCCTTCCCACAACTCTGGTTCAGAAATATCTAGTTGGCTGCCGGCTCCCCTGCAAACAGCTGCAGCAAGGCCCAGAGTCCCACATGGTGCTGGAAGCACAGACACCCTGGCCTTCCTCCCACATGGGCTGCCCACAGCACTGGGGCTGCTGGAGCAGGAGAGAGGGCTGCAGTTGTTATCCATCAACATAGCCTGTGGGTGGATGGAGTCTACAAAATGGAGTCCTGTCCCTACAGGCAACAAACAGGACATTTCCTTTGTTCACGATCTCCTAAAGGCACTTTTCACCATTCCTTCTGCCAAGAAACTCTTTTTTTTTTTTTTTCCCCTTAGGCACCGGTCACACTGAGTCTTTTTTACTGTGTACTCCTAGTTCAATCCTTTTCGCATAGGCAGCTATTTTTAATATTTGCATAGGTATTTTTTGATTCTGACTTGCAAAAAAAATGTGAATAATGGCATTTAAAACAGTCCCTTCTATTTTTTTTTGACACACTGATCAGTATTTTATTTCCTGTGTTGCACCTTCCAACCCTCAGTTTCCAGAGAAAGCCTCAAATCTGTGCAAGGCAAGGTTACATAATTCCTGTTTTTCACAGAATAGGCTTCATTTTAGCATTTGGGCTCAGAGGGAGGCCATTTTGGGGAGTCCAGGAAAGGTGTAGGCCAGAATAACAAACTTCCTTCACCTTAAGGCAATCTGTAAAGTAAAAAGAAACATAGGCAGCATCTCATGCTTAGAAATTGCTTTCAGGCCAAATTATCTTGTTATTTTTCACAACGATCATCTCTGTATTAGAATTTTGCCAAAACTTTCAGGAAACAGAAAATAGCACTGTGACAAATATGTCATCTGTCAGGAAAATAGTAAGAAGGTTACTGACAAAGATATGGTTTCAGTCAGTGATCTACAGGGAAGGGGGTATTTAGTACTTATTTTCCAGGTGTATTAAAGACTAAAGCAAAAGCTGAGTTTGTTATCTGCTTTATTTTTCAAGAAAAGAAATTTGACTGTCTGTGATTAGTGCATACTTCAGGTCAAAAAGCAAATAACATCTATGGCTATTTTATCTCAGTATTCAAATTCAATAACAAGGGCCTTGCATTGGGTCTTTGTGGATAGGACTTAGTTACCACTAAGAAGTGTAACAAATAAAACAAAATATCTACCTTCTGTCCCTGTGAGGCAAAAATATAAAGAGCTAAACTGGAAGTTTGTCTCTGTAAAATAGACCATCACTTCCTAATATTCAGAAGTGTCTCACATATAGTAGATACTAAATTTTACATATAAATACTAATTCCAATCCATCTTTTTTGAACACAAATATAATCTAGGCTCACAAAATGTTAATTTTGAAAATAGATTTCTTTCTCTCATAGGAGGAGAGGTAGAGAGCTGGTACTGTTTAGCCTTGTGAAGAAAAGGCAAAAGGTTCATGTGTTTGGGTGGTTATCCCTATGAATAAATACCTGATGGGGGGGAGGGAGGGTAGGGAGGGAGTAAAAATGGAGGCAGATGCATTTCAATGTCCTGACAGGACATGGTCCTGAACAAACTGCTCTAGCTGAATCTGCCTGAACATGGAGGCTGGACTTGAGACATGTGGAAGCCCCTTCCAACCTCGCTGGTACTGTGATGCAAAATGCCACCACTGAGTATTTATTCTAGCAAAGTTCTCCAAGTGCCAAAACCTCTCTCTAGAACTGTCTTCCTTATTTAAGCTCTGCAGCCTGGTAAGCTAATAATTAGCTTTGCTATCTAGCATTTTGTGTATTTTCAGTATTGTCAATACTTGACAAACCCTTGACCCTTGACAAAATTTAATTAAAGATTGTCCACAAGAGCCTTAGGATAAGATGAATTGTGTTTTCCATTACAAGGTAACAGTTTCAACCCAGTTTAAATATTTTAACACTCTGTTAGTAGTTCAGATATTTCTTTTCTCCCCTTTTTCCTCAAACCTTCAGCTTTCAAGACACAGCATAAAAGAATCAACACTAGAAAAAGTATGCAAGTGCATTTATCCTAACAGCTTTTAGCAAAGAAAGGTAGATTACACACAGCTGATGATTCCAGCTATCTCCACAGTAATTTTTATATGGACACAAATCAACAGTACTCATGGTAAGTGGGAAATTACAGCATAGGACAGTGAAGCTGCTCAAAAAATGACAAGGAACCCCTGAAAGTTACGTCTTGATGCATTTAATTTATTTTGCCATGTTCTAAGACTATGGTACTACTGTGAGGTATGGATAGTTACAGGATTTACACTATTCTCCAGTTGGATCAAGTAAAAATGATTTACAAAATATTAGGAAAAACAATAACAAAAAATATAAATGATTTTTTTTCCAGTTGCATACAATCTGCAAATCCAAAATACTGAAACCTTTTAAAATCAGTCCTAGGAAAAGTTCATGATTGCTCTTTCAAAACAAGGATATTCCAGTTCTAGGAGACTAACGTGGAGGAACCTCCCATGCCAAACTGCTACTTGACCTTTGCTGCCTGAAGGGTAAACTGCATCCATGATGCTTGCACAGAGGTGAGCTGGGTAACACTCTTACGACTTGTCACTGGGAGGTTTCTTCTTAGCTTCCACATCCTTCTTAAAGTCTTCAAGCTTCTTGGCAATGTTAGGAATCTTTAAAGATAAAGTGAAAAAAAAATAAAACAAACAAGCAAACAAAAAAGAAATCAAGATATGTGAACTGATGGGCTTCAGTGTGCAAGATGCTTCCTTCCAGGATCCATTACCTTGCACAAATGTTATAAAGCAAGTAGCACTTAGAAAACAGCAGAGGAAAGAACGTCGTAGGAGGTTTCAGGAAATACTTTGCACTAGGCAGATGTTTAAGACTAAGTTAAGTCACTGTTGCCAGGATCGCAAGGACAGAAAACTCACAACTCCCAAGTAAAACTGGGAAGTGGCAGCATTGGATTTTATAAGCTACTTGATTAAATGAGGGCAAAAAAGATTATCAGGTTCTCATTTGTATTTGTGAATAAAATCATGGAATTCTTATGGCTAGGTGCACCTTGCTATAGAGCGGAGGGAGAGTAAATCCAAAAGACTGGAGTCCTGTGACTGCATGGTTTGATATTGATAGTACAGCAAGTATCAGAAGTTTTTTCTGATCACTTCCCTTTCCAAGGAAAGCTTATTTTGAGAAAGTGAAATTAATAATCTAGTCTATGACATACCTCACACTTATATTAGATCAAGAGAGTCCACTGCTGTGAGCAGAATTCTTCGTGTACTTATAGTTAAGCCTATAGTTGAAAAATTAGGACCTAACTATGATAAGTCATCTTAAATATTATTTAAGATGGATCAACTTATATACCAACAATAAAAACATCAGGCTGATGCTGCAAGCCAGTGCTACATTACCAGATAAACATTTCCTCCAAACCAAAGAGAGAAGTCTCCCTCTTGTGGCAATACATTATTAGTGCGACTACTATGCATGTATTGATACACCTGAACAAGTTTCTACAGCTACATTTTCATGACTTTTACACTCTTAGAAACAAGCAACAGAACTACTATTAGTCCTGTTACTGGAGTGACTAGAAAAGAAGCATCACAAAAGCTCACCAATCTGCAAGGAGGAAAAATAAGAAATCTGCTAGAAACATGACTTTAATGCCCAAGATGAAAGGTGAGGATAACAAAAATAGTATCTGAGATAATTTCTCAGATGTCTCATCGACTTTTTTTTTTAATTTAGGATAGTATAAATAAAAAAAAAAAAGAAATAGGCTTATGCTATGTTTCACTAACTTTCCAAGCCTGTAAACATGTAAGCGGCACTGCTCTGGGATTTGGCTGACACTACAGAAATTAAAAACTTGCATAGAAGACAGCTTCAAATCATCATATTCAACTCTAGCTCTCACTAGGAACAAGTCTCAATCCAAAAAGAAAAAAAAAACCTACAATCTTTTTTTATATATATATATATATCATTATATCAACCTACAATCTTTTTTTTTTTTTGATATAATGTCCCCAGTAGGCAGAACAGATTGAGTTATCCCAAACAGTGGCAAAACTCATTTTTATCACTGGTACAGTAGACAGAAATTTCAGATGCCTTGAAAGGTTTTTAACTAACAAATGGATGTTCTTACCAGCCATTTGTATAACACTGTAAGCAGAGAGTTTATGGGAATTAATATATCAGTATTTTAATGATGGTACAGTTCATGGGCAGCTGCTGGACCAAATCTACTTTTCCTGTATCTCTCTCTAACTTTTTTACTCCTGGACTGCACTATGTAGAAGCTTGGTTACAATGTTACACTCTAGGGCTGCAGTATAGGTT
This sequence comes from Crypturellus soui, assembly GCA_032275445.1. Taxonomy (NCBI): domain Eukaryota; kingdom Metazoa; phylum Chordata; class Aves; order Tinamiformes; family Tinamidae; genus Crypturellus; species Crypturellus soui. Next base: position 262,099 of record JAUBNY010000255.1, on the reverse strand, counting down.
GAAGACCTAAGCTGAAGATCATTACAGTACAAGCAAGTACAGTAAATTTAAAAAGTCAAACAGCTAAAGGTTTGGGCTTTCAACTGTAACTAAAGTTGGTACAAGCTGTATTTCAACCAAATTAAAAAAAAATCAAAATAAAGACTAACTCAACTCTGACTAAAGAAAAGCAGTCTTGCATTTATTTTCATTCAGATTAGGTTCAGTTCCCAAAATACAAGGATGTTTACCTCATAATTCTGAGCTAGATACATTCCAACCACATTGCCAAGAGCAAAGCCAACCTAAAAAGGAAGAAAAAAATAGTTAACATATTTTCAAGTATTCTGATTAAAACTGAATAATTAAGGAGCAAGTCATGGGAAAAATAAGGACTTTCGACTCTAGTTATATTTAATTTTGCATTTTTCCTCCTAAAGGTGGATACATTTTCCTTTATATCATGAGGAAGACCTTACTATCATGTCCAAAATATAGCATAGTTGTGTTTTAAGTATATATCTCCAAAAATATTTAGGTGAGGGCATGATTATCTTTGCTTACAGGCAGGACAGAGAAATTCTTCAAGTGTCATGCTGCTTTAGGAGGGAAATAAATTCCTCTCTTCAAGGACAAGTGATGTGATTTTTACCCAGCAATTCCCCCAAACCCTAAATCTTATTTTTACCGTTATGCTCATAAGCATACGATGAAACTATGAGCTAACGAGCAAATGAGCTATGCAAAATCATTTGACTGTTTTGGAAGGGGAGACTACAAACACTATGGCTTCATTCATCTGCCTGGACAAATCACTCCATATGGGAGCCAAGGCCAATTCTTACCAAACTATGACCACTTATGGCAAAGTAAGAATATTTCATTAAAAAAAAAGAAAAAAAAAAAACCACTGTCCACAACGAGACCTTTGTCACTAGACATCTTTTCCATGCCTAAAGCAGAACAGCTCATCTTTTCAGTGACTCAGACTCCATGAGTGCTCATCTGATAATTATGGAAAACTAAAACTGGTCGGGCTCTGCCACATGAACCGCAACTGCAAACAGTGGGGAACTCGCTTGGAAAGACAGATCAGCTCCTTGTTTACCAGCAATTTTCTAGGCTTTTTTTTTTTTTCCTCCGAGATAAATTCCATTTCCAAAGATGGGACAACCTCTCACATAGCAACTTTATAAACCCTAGTGTGTACAGACAGAGAACTAATACTAGCACTGCCTTTGCGTACACCCCTTTATGGGGAAGTCTAGCACTACATTCAAGATCAGTTAGTTGACAATTCAAGTAGAGAGAAAAATCTCACTATTTGGACCTCAATTATTTAGAGAGCAGAAAATATAGACAACTAAAATGTGCATGTTAGAAAAGAAGGGCTGATAAGAGTTCAGGCTTTTCCAACTGTTACCCAGCATTTCAAGATCCATTTTAACCACGTGTTTATGTTTAACCCTGGACAGCAAAAAAAAAAAAAAAAAAACAGTTTGCAAGATTATCCCTTTATCTCTCTGCTACAGCCCAAACAAGGGAGAGTCAAAGAACCTCTCTACACCCAAAGGCAAAGAAAACCCAGACGCAATAAGCCTTTTTACAACTTTTAGACACTAAACAAGTACTATTAATTAAGAAGTGATTTCAAGTAGTAATTGCAACCAAATTCTGTTTAGGCGGAAGTCACCGAGTTGAGAAACATGGAAATTTTGACAGTGACTAAGCGTTTTCAGTGGCACAGAAAGTGATTGTAAAAGACAGCTACAGAAAAGATGGAGACTTTGACATTCATTTATTATTGTATTTTAAGTTGGGATAAGAGAGCAGGATTTAATTACTAATTTTACAAAAGCATGCAAGTCTCCTCCAACTTACAACAGCTGATCTCATCTGGCTCCTTGCCAACATTTAATATGAAATGTTAGCTAGCTAACTTTTTTACCTCTCCACCTCAACAAAAAATTAAGATTATAGCAGAGCACATATTGCTTGTAGGTACAAGTGGAATGAAAAATGGGAAACTGACAACATGCTTTGCTAGAATATAAAATAGGATCATTTTCATTAGGTAATTTACTTTACACATCTAGTAGGAAAAATACCTGCACCTATAAATTATTTAATTAGAGTAGCCAGGCATCTAACTTCAAAGATCCAGATGAGTGAGTTTATGGGAAAATACAAAAAGGAAAGTAAAAATGAGAAAAGGATACAAACCTTTCACCTACTAATTTTCAACACAACGGTTGGCAAAGAGGTATCAAGGGGATTAAAGGCAGTAGTGAAACATTATTACTTGCCTTAATTTATACATACACGCATATATATATATACATTCTTACATATACAGACATTGTGTGTGTGTGTGTATATATATATATATATGTACATATTCTGATCTCCAGTGAAAAATTTTTTAGAGATGTGGAAAATGGAAAAAGGCTGAAGCCGTGACTCTTACAAAAGGAGGCAGGCACACTGAATCTCTATGTATTAGAGAAGACGAAGAGGATGCTAGCATGAACAGTCAAGATACACTGAGTCTTAGCAACACATTAAGGGCACAACCTGGAGAGAAAAAAAAAAGGCGGGGAGGGAAGAGGGGACCAGAAGCTTCACATTTCAGAGTACTCAAAAGATGACCTGTTCTGCCATGAGCAGAATCACATTACAAGGTAGCTACTGAAGACTGACAACACTTCAAAATAAATAAACAAATAAAGCTGCGAGAAGAACCAGGACGGCAACGTGCAGGGCAGAAGGAAGGACCTGGCGCAGGGCGCCCATCGCGGGTGCGGCCGCCCTCTCGACACCACCTCGGCCCCGGCCTCCCACGGCCTCGCAGCCCGGGATGCTCCGTACACTTGGCGGGCGGCATTTGCCCAGCGGCAGAGGGGAAGGCAGAGCGGTGAGTAACGGCCCTGCAGGCGGCGAGGAGCGAGCCCCGAACAGGGGCGCGGGCGGCCGCCGTGCCGGGCAGCGCCGGGGCTCGCGCCGCACGGGGCAGAGCCCGGTTCGCAGCCTCCGCGCAGCCGGGGCGCGGCGGGTCGGGGGCGGCCGCTTCAGGAGCGCTGGCGGCCGCGGAGTGTCAGGGCACGGAGCGAGGGGCCGCCCGCGCGGGGGGCCGCCATGACGCCGCCACGGCCCCGCCTCAGCCCGCCGCGAAATGGCGGCGCGGCCGCCTGCCGCGCGGAGCCTTACCAAGAACTGCAGCATGGCGCCTGCCTGCCTGCCTGCTTCCCTGCCTGCCTGACGGGGAAGGCGGGCGGGCGGCGGCGGCTTCTCTTCCGGATCGCGGTCCGCCCTCACGCTGGATGGATGGCGGCCAGGACGGCCCTCCCTTGGCGCCGCCCGCCCGAGGCCGCCGGGCGGTCTCGCTGCTCCTGCCGCCGCCGCGGCGGGCGGGGGTCGCTGCTTGGCGCGGGGTGTGGAGGCTGTTGGCAAAGGGCTGTGGTTGGGGAGGGAGCAAAATAAACAAATAATAATAATAAAAGGGTGCGGAGGGCCTGCGTGTGCAGCAGCATAGCTGGGAAAGCCGTGGAGGTGACCCTCTGGCAGCCTGCAGCACCCACTGTACTGGGTCTAGGATATGGTGTCCGGTTTGGGCCCTCCGGTACAGGGAGGAGCAGGGCAAATTGGAGCAGGCACAGCGGAGAGCCACGGGCAAGCTGGGAGCTGGAGCAGCTTCCCTGTGGAGCAAGGAGAGGCCGCAGAAGAGGTGGCTGCAGGGGCACCTGTATCATAGAATCACTGTGGTTGGAGAAGTCCTTCAAGGTCATCAAGTTCAACCGCAAACCCATCACCACCATGTCCCTGATGCCTGCTAAGCCATGTACCTAAGGGCCTCATGGACACATTCCTTGAACACTGCCAGGGTGGTGACCCCACCACTTCCCTGGGCAGCCTTCAATCCCAGCGCTTCAGCACTCTTTCTGCGCAGAAATTCTTCCTAATGTCTAACCTGAACCTCCCCCGGCGCAACTCGAGGCCATTTTCCCTTCTCCTATTTTCAGTAGTTATTCTGGAGAAGAGATTGGCTCCTACCTCACTACAACAATAAGAGCGATAAGGTCTCCCCTGAGCCTCCTCTTCTCCAGACTAAACAATCCCAGCTCCCTCAGATGTTCCTCATAAGGTCTGTGCTCCAGGCCCTTCATCAGCCTGGTTGCCCTCCTTTGGACACACTCTAGCACCTCCATGTCTTTCTTGTAGTGAGGGGCCCAAAACTGAACACAGTATTTGAGGTGAGACCTGAGCAGTGTCATATATGGGGGAAGTCCCCTACAAGGGGGTCACTTGTATGTGTGTAGCCAGCCCCACACAATCGTGTGCAGTGAGAGGTCGAGAGACAATGGGCAGGAGTCAAAACAGGAGAGGCTCGGGCTGGATTTAAGGACAACCTTTCAGTAGACCTTCAGGCAATGTCACAGATTGCCCAGAGAGTCCAGAAGTCAAGCCCCAACTGAATAAAACTCCATGGACTGTGGTCTGAGCTCAGAGCTGACCCTACCTTGTGTTCAAGGAGGTTGGACCAGGGATGCCCTGAGCCCTTTCCAACCCAAATTATCCAATGATCCTGTGACAGCTTTCAATAAGCCCATTTTCCTTTTTTTTTTTCCTTTAACCAATGCAATTAGAAAAATGAAGAGCAGCTGTCCTTTATGAAACACTCTGTTTGGGTTTAATTTCTTGTAATGACTGCACTCAATTAAGAGATTTGGGTACTAAATGTCATTTAGAGACTTTGTTCCTGCTGCAAGTCAATACAGTCTCCAATCTCTTATTGCAATATTTTAGAAATCTCATTTTCACATCCAATTTCAAGATGAAAAAGCCACGTCTATTATAGACTGCTAAGCAACTGTATCCTGAAACCATTTAACTCAAATGTGAGCAGCAGTTCCCAGATAGCTCAAAAACTATATCTAATCAGAAAATATACAGAAACCCTTACAGGGCTGTTGGTGATATAAAGGAAAATCTCTTGCTCATTGTATGAAATGTTGTGAAGAGAGATACTAAGTGACTGTCTTTTACAGTTGTGGTGATACTGTAGCAAGGAGCTGGAAGTAGAACTGCATTTTCCTGTATTTCAGGTTGGCACTGTTCTTCTTTGGCTCCCTGAGCCAAACCTAGCGTTCGGAAATCGCAATCAAGGCTCCTTGATATGGCACAAGAGTCAGGTTTGGGATTTCCTGCTTCTCTGAAGTATTTCTTGCCTGCTTTCTAGAATAGTGCTCCCTAAAACATTAAAAATTGCTTGATTCAGGAAACTGAAGGAATCATGTGGTAATAAATATTTTCCTACGGCTGAGGCCTTCCATATACATATACAAGATCACAGCGCCAAGGAAATTACAGACTCTAGCCTGAACATATGACAGGAAACAGAAGGAGAAGACCAATCCACTTTTAATAACAATAATGCCTTCACAGTATTGCTACCAGGAGATAGGATCTTCCTGTTTTCTGCTCAATAAAATATGTTCTTATTACACTCAGACTATATTGAGCATCTTTTAGACAGCCTTGGCTCAACAGTGCTGCACACAGTTTTCCTACATGCTGTGAATTTCCTCTGTGACATTTAATGAGCAGCCAAAAATCATTTTTTTTCCTTATAAAATGAATCCATTGCATTTACATCAACTGATGCTGAATTTGACTTAGAGACTATGGAAGATGGGTATGGTGGATAGTGTGTGTTACTGAAGAAGCTCAGTCTGGTTTTCACAGCTATAAATGTAACTATGAGGCATTTGTAGCTAAAAAAGAAAAAAATATTGACAAGGACAGACCTTCATATTTTGAGCTCCCCCAAATTTGCCTTTACCTCAGACTAGAGAGTTTTGCAAACAGGCAGTACTCACTGCAATCTTGGCACTGACTGTAACTTGGACAGAGCATATTTATTTAATCTTGGAGAAGGGAAGGAATCAGAAGGCGACACATTAAGTTCATTTTCCCAATATCACTGATGTAATTTTGGTCAACTTTCCCGTAAAGGGTGGAAGGTGCACATCATGTTGTGTGACACCAGTGTTGTTTCCCCTGCTTATCGATGGATCAGTTACATGGCCTTTTTTCATTTGCTTCTCATGTTTCATTCCTTACCTCTCCAGGCAGAGGATGACACAAGTCACAGTCTTCCTCAGGCTTAAGGCTGTCTCAGTCTTCCTGCTTTTTTTAGGCAGCTCTTGTAGGGCTGTCCTGTAGAGGGCTCTTGTAGCTGGCAGCAGTTTCCATAGAGACTGATAATAGTGATGTGGAGAATTAAGAGGAGATGAGGAGCAGCAGTCAGAATAGAAATGCATTGAGCTCCTGTGATACATTGCTGACTCCACACAGGTGACTACTGCAGGGAAATCAGGGGTCAATGAGAGCAACAGTTGATTTGCAGCATCTTGCTTTTATCTCCTTCTACCTTGCCATCATGCACACACATATGAAATGGAGTCTTGTATGTAGGGAGATAGTTGGCCCAAATCCATAAGTGGTAACATCTGCAATATAAACAAGTGTGTGAGAGTCATGGAGCAGAAGTGAGATCCTGGGAACTATTGCAGGTGTTCCAAAACAAAAAACAAACAAACAAATCTGAAATGCTGAATTTTGAGTGAGTTCTTCAGTCAGCTGCAGACAAGAGATGCTGTCTGATGCAGTTATCATATGCAGTCTGATAACTTTGTATAATACATGTGCACAGACACATTATAATGACCACAGTAATACCCATACATGTAGTGAGCAATATCTGACTTTTAGAAAAGCTCCTTGTAACTGAGAATCGTGAGGAGCAAATTGCTTAAAATGAGAAGGTTGGAAAACTCATCTTTTGAAGTGAGATACATGTAAGTGCATCATTTAAAATACATTTGCTACTGGATAAGACATTCTCGTTGTTATCTACTTTACCCAGGTGCTCTATGCAGTCAAATGCATACGATATCTAGATATGTATAGATAAGATAGATATCTAGAAATCTTGTTTGTCAGGAAGTACTGGCTACGCTACTGTATTTTCAGTTGCTAAATTATATTTAAGTGCATTGTGTGTATTTAGTATAGCTTTTTACATGCATGTGCTTGCACATATAGCTCACACTATGGAATGTGTGTGAGAATCCTTTTCCTAGAAGGACAGTAATTAATTTACCATTAAAAAAACAAAAATGTTTGCTAAGTTAGCACATGCTAGGACAAGACAATTTTGTTTGTTAGGCCCAGAAGAAAAAATAGAGTATGCCATGATATTATGAGAAATTCTAACAAAGAGTTTGTATTCAGTGATTTATATTCCAGACTGTATGGCTGCTTTTTCCACCAATATCTGAGCCAATCATGGTCAAATAGTGGTCTTGTCAGTTAGTAAATATGTGCAGTCAGTAAATATGAAACTATCTTGGCACAATAAAGAGTTGGTGTGAACACTTGTGCTAAATATATTACAAGTGTTTACGACTTCATTTGAATAAAGCATCAGCATTGATGATTTAGGCACAGTGAGGATATGGGACAAGTTTGATAAAGATGAATAGTATTTTCATAGTCTAATTGATATTTGTGAGTGAAAATGATAAATTATTGGCCACAGAAGTCTTTTGTCAGATCTGAATATGATTTAGGTATTAGGATGTAGACTGATTAAAAAATAAGCATTCTTTATGTACTTTCACTGTAACTTATACACAATTGTGTATTTTGTAACTACAAAACCTTAGGATACATAAATTTGAGAGTCTTCTAAATGATCATTCTTCACTTCAAATATACCTTGGAAGAAGAGTGAAAGAGTGAAAATCAAATTTCCTTGTGCTAGAAATTCTGTGAAATAAACACCAGATGGAGCCAGACAACCATATGTTAAGACTTCTGTTTACATTTCGTTATGTTTAATTCTTAGATTTTGTTTTCACTTCTGCCAGATTTCACTGCTTTGGAAAAAATATCTTTTATAGGATCTGTGATGTGATTGAGCGGGCCCTGAGGAATTCTGCTTGTACAGAGATTGTCTGGAAGTGTCAGACCGTTTACCTTACATTAAAAGCAATATTTTAATTGGACTGAAGCTCAGTGCATGTTAAGAGTACACCTGAGCCTCCTCCAAACAAAGTGAATGAGTTCTCATGGACAGAAGTTTAACATTAGCTCTGACGAGTCCACACAAGACCTGTGAGTTGCCTGCACACTGCTGCCCTAGCAGCAGTGGGCCATCACGAGAGTCACAGCTGAAGCATAGACACATTGCCAGACATCCCCTGCGAGGAGGATCCCTAGAAAGAACTCCAGAGCTTGACCTCATTAAAAAAAATCCTCCTTTATTAAAAAAAAAGGAAGCTTTAGAGCATGAGGAGAGTGAGCCCCAAGGAGAAGCAGAGAGGATATAAGCCTTCAAAAGAAGATCTCAGAGCAGCTGAGGCAGAAGGGCAGCATGACTCCCAAGTGGGGCTGAGGGACCTGTCTCAGCCAAGGGGTGATTCAACTGCCAAGCAGGTCACTTTGTAGAATTGTTTCTGCATTTTCCATTAAAATAAAAATTGCTCCTTAGTCTAGTAGCATGATCTGGTTGTTGGATGTCCTACTTCCCTCTGTGAACCTATAAGCCTAAGACTTGACCCACTTTAAAGCAACTCCAAGTTGCGCATCACTAAAATAGGGGAAGAAACACAGAAGGACTTGAGAAGTAGCTTGACTAAACCAAGATACAAACTGTCTCTTCTTTATACTGAACTAGTAATAATCAGATGCTTCTTAAACAAACACATACATTTTATAGAAATACTTTGAGTGGAGAAAAATAAAAGATTTTTTTTTCCCCTGTGGATACATCAAGATGCATTTCCTGATCAGTTCTGTCATTCTACCCTATTGTTGTCATTTAATTCTGCCTTCTCATTGCAATGAGAAAATATTCTGCAAGCTCTAGCTGCTGATTTATCATGTATCCTTATATATCATCAAATTACATTACACAGTAATATATCCTTAGCTCAGCCTCTATATTATTCTAGCTCACCTGGCTAGTATCTGACTTTGCACCTCACTGTTTTTGTCTTTTTCTGTATAATGGACTTTACCATATCCCTTTTTTCCCATTACTTCTACACATATATATGTATAGGTGACATATACTGACTGGAACTCACTTAGCTTTCAAGCGTTCCGCTGCACGGACAGCCTTGCACTGTCACACGTTGCCCAGAGAGGTTGTGCTGTTTCCATTCTTGAAAGTTTCCAAGACCCAACTGGATAAGGCCAGAGTAACCTAATCTGAGCTCAGAGCTGCTGCTTTGAACCAGAGGTTTGGCAAGAGGCTTCTTGAAGTCCATTCCAGACAGAGTTACCCTATCCCGTCCCATGATTCAGTTATGCACTTAGCTTTCTGTTTACATATAGCTACTCTTTCATTTTAAGAGAGGAACAGATTTTTCAATCTCACCAAAGATTTTCTCTAAAAATCACAAAGTAACTGTCTACCTTTCCAGGCAAAGTAGAAACTTCTCACCCCAATGAAATGCTCAATATGTTAAGAAAGAACACCCTCCCTACTCCCAAAATTGAAGACTGACAACTTTGTGATGTGCTCCCAGGATCTGGAATTCCAGAAGAACATTAGAGGCTGAGACAAGCTAAACACCAAAACCCTTTAGCTGTACCTGTTGTTGGGCTATAAGCTGAGAAAGACAGTAGTATGAGAAAGAGCTTAATTCCTCTCTGGTCAGAGAAGATTAATTGTATGACAGATAATAAATGTGTGTCATGATTTCCAGTCTGTGATGGACCTGCGGAAGGCAGAAGTACCATTGAGATTTAGATCTTCAGTTTCAAGCAGAATCTGCTCAGCAGCAGTGGGAGCTGCTGGTTCAGCTGGTTTAGGGACAGTTGTCAGAATTGCATCAGGTGCGAGATGATAGTGCAAAAACAATCCTTTAGCTCATAGGATGACAGTAATCACCAACACACCAATTTTCTGAAATTGCTTTTCAGAATCACACTTTTTAACAATTCAAGTTCTACAGAATGCACAGGAAATTAAAAACAAAACATTATTTACAACTATATTTGTTTGCTACTCTCTGCACGCTGAGGACACCCATAGGCTGTGCAATCTCTGCTGCTGTTTCCTGAGCCCCTGAAGTTTGACTGCCTGTGCCCAAGGTCAACTCTCATGTATTGCATTTGTGACCTTGGGTTAGGCTGCTGTGAAGAAAGCCAGCCAGAGCTGGGGGACTTTGTGCCTTGGCCCAGGGACTATCCTAGCTCTCCATCACTCAGTCCCTACAGCAGCAGTCTGGAATTGTGCCAGCATCCAGCCGCCTGCCTTGTAGGACTGTGGCTGAGCCGGCTCCCTGTCACAAACCAGGTCCTGTGAGCAGCAGGTCCTGCGAGGTCTCTGCTCTGTGACCACCAAGCTGGCACCCTCAGTGTCTGAGGTGCACTCTGCTCCCCTAGAAAGGTGCCCTCCACTCTGTGGTAGTTACCCTGTTCTGACTGTCCAGAATGCAATAACTTCTTCTTAAGACAAAAATAAAATATATTAAAAAAGCTTGTCTGAGCAACCTTTGACAAAGAAAAGTCAGTGAATTCACAGCAGCTATTAAAAGCAGACGTATGTGATACAGTTAAAAGAATATAATTAGAATGTGCCTGGCACGATACCTGACTAACAGCCTGTGATTTGAATACAGCTATGTCTTCTGGGTGTAACTTGGGAGGATGTTTATGGCATTGCATGAATGTTGCTCTCACAGGTGAATTCTTCTGAATGCGATGTTCTTTATCACATCTGGTTCTCTGTCAGCAAAGAAAATTTAAAATAGCTTTGGAGGTGAACTCAAGAACTCGCTGTTCTCTTTAGTGTAGAAGTGCTGCACATTTTTAAGACCGTATTAAAAGGATACTTTAATTTGGCATAAATCTATGCTCAGCCTGGAAAAGGCAGTCCCATCCTGTTTCATTTGGACCAGGTGAAAAACAGGTCCTGCTTAAAGGCAACCTTCTTCCTTCTTAAGTTAGCTCTTCACATGGCTAAACGGTTGTGCCAGCAAGAGGAAGGAAAATGTGACCATCACTTTGGTGGCAACGTGGGCTTATCAGTATAGTTTCTGAAGTTCTTAAACAGTTCTTAAACCTTAGCTCTGCTGCTAAGGTGTTACTGGTTTTCCTAAGTAAAACATCACGGTCATGTTATGCGGTAGCTGTAGAGATGTAATCGTTCTTACACATGTGTCCAGAGTTGTCCAAAGCAATGTTCTGAAATGAAGGTTATGGTGTTGTACATAAATAAAATTCTAATAAATGAATACGTTACATTGAGATTTCACGGTCATGATCAGTAGATGGTGCTGTTTTCCCAAGTAAGAGCTTAAGTATTTTCAAAGTATCAAAAATATTAACAGCTTATTTCAATCTTTTTATCCTACAGTAAGATAATATATATTAAAAAAAAAACAACCCAAAACTCCACATTTGATTTCTCACACTTTTTAACTTTCCAAAAGCCTGGATTTTCACTATATTCCATAGCAGGCAGAGAAACTCTGATTTAACTTTGCAATTTAATTAAACGTGGTGGAATAATCTAATTATGGTTTGAACTTTGCCAAAGAGCTTTTCGAGAAGAATGTGATGTTTTTAGTCCAACCTTTAATTAGCTCTCCACTTTTCAAGGTTGTTTGTTTCCCCTTTTACTGAAAGAAAAAAGGAAAGCAAACATACAAACAAAAGTATTACCTTATATTATCTGGTGTTATTTTCTTAGCCATTTCTTTATTTGTTAAAATCATCTGAATGAAAGTAGAGAGCAATTGTAGGGTCAGAACACTGCTATTGTAAGGAGAACCAGCTGTTGTCCTTATAGCAGCAATATCGCAAGGAGGAGTGTTTTAAAGTGCTCTCAAAGTCCAACAGTCTGGATTGCAAACTCCTGTCCTGGAAAGACTTCCCTGTTTACAATGCGAAACGTTCAGGCGGTTTCGCAGGACAAGTTGCAGAACTCAGGCCTTCACAAGTTTGTGGCCCTAGATATTTAAGCCATCTCTGAGGAAAGAATATCAGTAGTTAGGATTTTTCCTGAGCCTGTTTGTGTCTCTTTTTAGTCTTCAGTGGAAAAGAATAACCCGCGCACATCACTTACTTGATTACAGTTATCTGATATTCACTTTTTCTGATGACTATAATACCCACTGGCATGCAATCAAAGTTCAAATGCTTCCAGTTACCAAGTTACCAACAATTTTTGTGCTGGTGCTTCCTGAATTCCCCTCGATGAATAAGACAACCAGATGCCCTAATCTAGGAAGCATAACTTCTCAGAGCGCTCTTTGAGAGCTGACCCTCTCCTGCTGCTGCTGGAGGCAGGAGGCAGAGTCCCAAAGCCCCCAGTCCAGCCCTACAGAAGCTCAGACCTTCTCTTGGCTGTGGGATTTGTGCTAAGTATTTTAAAGGAGCCTAGGGAGGATTTTTGCTAGTAAAACAAAAATTATTTCAAATTCCTGTCTCAGGTCCTGGTCTTTATTGTAGAAAGGCTTGAGTATTTGTTATAACAGCTAATCTCATCACTAGAGTATCAGACACTGTCTGAGGCTGGGGAAAAAAGAGAGAAGGAAAACATTCTCCAAATATAAAACTTGGACATTTCTTAAATCCCACCGTAATAAGTATTTTTTCCTTTTAGATTATAATGTTTGATTGATCATCCTTATTTTTATTCCGTGGAATCTTCAGAAGCAACCTAACTATAAGAAAACTTGACCTCTTCTCTGTAACTTTCCATTGTGTGTCAGGTCCATTATAACATTAAAGATTTATGAAAATTTCATGAAAATGATACAAGAAATCTGAAACAGATTTTGTACAGAATTTCTCCTGCAATGATTTTTTTAAAATTCTTTCCAAGATTCTTCTGATTAGCCCAACGACATGTTGTGGGGAGTATATAAACGACTATGATTTCAGACAGCTAAATTCAAGAATACAGTAGGATAAAAGGTTCTAGCTTAAACAAAAATATTTCTGTTTTTTATTGGCCAGATGGATCAATGGAAGATCAATTCAGTGCTCTACATTGATCTGAAATATGTCATTTGTAACAGGCATTTTAATCCTGTTTTGGTAACTGAGTACTCCCAGGCTCAATTAAATGTGAAGAGTGAGGTCCTTCATTTCTGCAGCATAATTTTTTAAGATGGTCTGATGAATATGTCTCTGTTGTGTTTGAGAGCACTAGGGCTACATATATTATAAACTCAGAGGGCAAGGAAATGCAATAGAACTGCCAAATTATGAAGTGTCTTAAAAGCCTAATTGCAAATCACCAAAACTTTGGGCATTTAGAGCCAATTCTACAAATGGAATGGCTGACTCTAACTTCTCCCTGGTAAGGTTTCAAGGAATAGCAAGACAGCTCATACTTTACATGAACAGATATTGTTAGGCAGACTTACATGCCACATTTTTACATGATTATCATGTAAGTTTATACAATATTATGTATATTTTAACATTGTATAAAAGTCTAAGCGAAATAAAATAACATGTCTTGATGATTCTGAACGTAAAGATTTAGGAATTTTCACACCCAAGGAAACATTTTAAATATTTTTGCTTGTTTGTTTCAGTTTGATCGTCTGTTGATATTTAAATTCAGAAAAGTAAAGGATTGAATAAAGTAAGTGATGAATTCCTTTGCATATTTGAGTATGTGTTTTTGTGGGAGGCTAGATGTAGTTGTCTTAAGAGCTTTGTGAAGTGCTATTATATTGTACAGTGTGTACTGGTTCTTACAAATGCCTAATGCATAATGTGCCTGACCTCTGCAAACTACTGTAGGCCAACACTGTACTGTATATTTTCTGAACCTATTATTCTCATTCATCACCAAAGGAAAAAAAAAAAAAGAGAGAGAGACAAAGGTATCCTGGCTTCACTTAAAGAAAATTAGAATTGGTCTTCAACAGCTTATCAGATACTCTTAGTATCCTGCATGGTAAGTCTTATATATTGTTTAATCCTAGCTTTTTGTTGATTACATGCAACTGCTTTCAGTAGAAGATGTGGCCCCCATCATGATAAGTCCTGCTGTTTTCTTTGTGAAGTTCCCTTCAGAATTCTGTTTACAAATGCTTCTTAGATTTTTTTTTTTACATGGAAGCAAAGGTTGCTCTTGTGATACAAAGACTTGTGCTTCTTAAGAAGCATTTTAATAGGGCTAGTAGTCGTGAGCACTTGCACATTAATTCATGTCTTCCTACTTAGGTCAAAGCAAAGAGGTTCTGGCAACATCCATTTTAGAGTGAATATTAATAAACAATGCGATAGTTAATGAGGATGAGGGTATAGACTTGAACACCAGGCATTGAATTCATGCTCCTGTTGCCTTAGTAACCATTCACTCCCCGCTGAGGGTTTAACTTAACCCAATAGTCAATGTAAATTTAACCCTCAAATATTCAGCTGCTTCCTTATATTACACTAAACAGAAACATTCCATAGAGTCTGAATAAAACTGCTGCAAGAAATGGTGCCTAATTCGTACCATTCTGTCAGATGTTGGGCTCAGTTTGCTGTTCACTTGTTAAACACCTTAGGGACAGGACACTTTCCTCTGTCCTTTTTGTTTAAGAACCCTGTACACAACCTTGTACACTGAAAATCAGTTTGTGTCTTCTGTGAGAGCTTACAGGTAAACAAAGATTTTTCGAAGACTACGGAAACATTCTAGCAAAAACTAGCAGAAGTGTTTAGCAAAAGCAAAGGCAAGATTCTTCTCCCATGTCTGTCCCTTAATTGCACTGAGTGGCTGACTTTCACATAAAATCAACTTACTCGTCCCGAAGAAGGATGGCTACATATAACCCTCTTCCACTTTTTAGGATCTTTCTTCAGGGTAACCTTCAGCAAATACATCTATCCAAAGCAGAACAGAAAACTACAGGTGACAACTGGCAAGAAACAAAGGCATTCCTAGTGTTAGAAGTAATGCATGGGTCCCCTTCTTCTTTCAATATTTCTGTATTGCAGTTGTGAAACCTGCAATATTTTTCAGTTTATACAATAGTCTTTCCACTCTTTCTTCTCTCAGCAATCTGATTTCCAGGGAAAGACAAGCTTGTGATGCAGCCCAGAAAGAATTGTGCCAGGTCTCTGAGTCTGCTGGCCCAAGGCTGTGATAAACACCATAGAACATCCTGTCCCTCAGAGCTGACAGATTAAGACAACTTAATGGTCCTCGCTCCACACGTAGGGTGCCCAGGAAATTATCCTTGCGACTCACTCCAAAGCTTGCTCTTATTGTTATGGTTCACATCAGCTGAAAAGTGAAGAGAATGAATTCGAAGTAAGAAATCATAATAAAAAAAGCGGCAGAGTGTTAAGCTGAAGCCTTCTGTGCTTCAGGTTTTTTTTTTCTTACTATAATGTAAGTCATGTTTTAAAGATGCAGTGGTATAGCTGGAATTAAAATCCTTTTTGCTCACACGTCGTCTTGCACCAGCCCCTAAAGACTTGATATCAGGGCAAATCACTGATGAGTTTCACAGCAGTCAAATTGACACTACAAATTGTTGTCTGTATTGCCCAGAGGTACGAAGAGGGGTGATCTCTAAGTGACATAGCTCTGCTGGCAGAAATCCCTAGAGCAGAAGCAGTGCAGTGGTTGTGTACACAGTTTTAGAGTATGATGCACATCTGGTGAAGCTGTATTTGCAATCAGATCATTTTGGATTATTGTATCCCAGCATCAGTGAAGACTTGCTAAACATATTGTCCTTTTATTTAAGTTATATCACATCTGCTTTTTTTTGTTGTTGTTCTGGAATCCTGTTTTGGTTTTTCAAGAGTTCCATTTTCCTTCTGTCTAAAACCCTCAGAAGAGCACAGCTGTGCAGTCCCATATGGCCCTGTTAAGTCCATTGATGTGCAGCAACATATAAAGGAAGTTCATTTTGAATGGTCTGTTGAGCTGATAGGCTGAATTTCAGGCAGGAACACTTAAGCACAGTCTTCAGAGAGCCTTGAGCTATCTTTATAGGAGAAAAGTTGCCTGCTGAGAAAAACAGTATGCAAGCATAAAATAAACACTAATGTGACTATGCAGAAGCAGCATTACACCAAGGAAAAAAGTAAGGTTGAAAGGACCTTTATAACTTCAGTAGCCCCTAATTATTCAATACAAGATGTAATTATTTTGCATTCAGTATGTTATACATGATGTGAAACCTTCAGGAGAAGCTAAGTCATTTGGAGACATCATCCCATTCCACCTAAAATGAAAAGGCCCACAAACACAGAAGAAAAAGAAGAAAAAGTCCGACTTGCAGAAACTTGTTTTTTGCTGCTGTTGTTGATAAATTATCTTTAACTCCCATTCCAATGAAGCACTTCTCTTCTGTCATTATCCCCATTCTCTCTGCCTGAGAACCCTGGAGAAATTCCTGACTATTTCACTTCCATGTTGCCATCTCCTTTGCTACCTGGCACAGGTTAAGACCTAAAATGAAACTCAAAAATCCTGATAGGAGTCTTTGCTGAAAAATCCCCGTTGAAGGCTATGCAAAACAAGTCCATTTCCCCTTAGTATTTGTATAAGTTTCTTCAAATGAAGATAGCAAGCTAAATGCAGGCAAAGTGTCTTTGCAATGCTTTTTTCCTCTGGCATCGTGGCAATGGCTGTGATTTTTTTTTTGTTCTTTTTGTGGTCCTTCTATTTTTTTACAAGCAGGCCATGTGTCATTACTCAAAGAGAAAACAAAACAAACCAAAAAAACTTCTGAGTATCCCACAGAGTTGCAGTCATTAACACTGCGATCTGCCAAAGCCCTTCAATACACACTTTAAGATGTGGGCTCAAAAGCTTGTTGCAATTAGGGGTCACTTCCCAGTAACCTGTGAATTACTGGGGCGATAAAAGCAAGAAGATTGAATAGTTTCCTCTAGAAGGAGTGCTTTTGTGTGTTTTCCTTTAGGATACTAAAGGAAAGGGGAACAGCTTAGGCATGCTATGTCTTATCTCAGCCTTGTGTTTGCACCCTCTTCTTTGCATTGGTCTTACCTTCATTTGGTCCTGCAGTGAAATGACTCAGGAACTAAACGGACCAAGCTTTCCTTTTGGGTTTAGTTTTCATTCCCTGAACTAGGTCAGAAAGGGGGAGTGTGTAGCAAGGAGAAAGAGAGAGATGGTGCCACATGGTGAAGGTTTAAACTACTACAGAACTTCACTGTTAGCTACAGTTGTTCTCACCTTTAACAAAAAGTGGATCAATCTACCTCTTGTTTCTTGATTCTTTGACAACCCAGACTGCTAGATTCCTGCGCAATTGCAAAGTTCAACTGATTGCTGGAAATAAAAGGCTCTCCATTTCTGGGGAAATTTGAGTATTGGAAAGAAGCTCCGTTTCATGCATATATTCTTGCACTGCTCCCTTTTCATATTGTGCAGCAAAGAGGAATTGTGCTGTTGTCAGGTGGTTGGCAACTGTTGGTGCTAGAATTTCAAAGTGGCTTTGTGATGGCAGTCTGCACAACTGCTGGCTGCCAGGTATTATTCAGATTCGTTTGTGTTTTGAGAGAGAAAGATGGCAAAATTAAAAAAGTGTCAGTGAATAGACCCTTACTAGAGGGAAGTCTTTTTTTCTTTTTTCTTTTTTCTGTTTTCTTTTCCTTTCCTCTTGTAACTCTGAGCCTCACAGGAAAAAAATAAAAACAAACAAACATTAGCAGCGTGAAAGTTAGCAATCCTGTGAATGCTGAAGGGTACAGATGCAGTTGACAGAAATGTATTGAAAACTCCCATTATAGATTCTCGAGCTCTTTGGGGCAATGAAACCTTTCTGTGCACTGTGCGTGAGTGCTGTGACCTGATAAGACTTCTAAATTGTGACACAGTGACAGTGGAAAGAAAAGATAACTGCAGTGAAAAGCAGCATGCTGACTAGGAGGTAAAAACATTGCCATTGACACACACTTTTCTTTTGAAACTAAGCTCCTGGCTATAATTTTAACTGACTCATTTTAATGAGAAATAACTGGAAATGATTTTTAGTTTATTTGCATAGAGTGTTTTTCATCAGCAGATGTCAATGTACTTTATGAGGAGAGATAAGTATGATTAGTATCATTTTGCAAATGGGGAAACTGAGGCCTGGAGAAGTAACAAAATTTGACTCAAGGTCATTCATCTGTCTGGCAGAACAACAGCAAATGCCATCCAGAAAACTGGATGGCATTTCAAGCCGACTTCTTCTGTACCATTGTCTCATATAAGAGTATGTGTCTGGGTAAGCGCACATATGAACATGTATATATGCATGCATAAATACAAACACATATACTACTTAGAGATGTTTGGAAGGATAATTTCATGCCATCGCACAGCTCTTCTAACTGCCTTCTCAGGAACACATCCATTAGCAGAGCTTATCAAAGAGGATTCAGAATAATCTTGTCTCTAATCACTTTCACCTTTGTAATGCATTAGAAAACACATCTTTGTTGCACCTTCCATCTCTTTTTTTTTTTTCCAAGAGACCCTACTGATCTGACATTTATTGATCTGAGCTTGTCTTCCAAACTGCTAATTTGTTTATACTCTCCTAAATAGCTCTACCGGGCTTCTGTCAGGATTCTTGAAGAATCTGAAATGTTTTTTTTTTTTTGATAAATGAACATGCAACTTGTAATTTTTACAATAATATTTGATTTTTGACCATCATGATTTTACAAAATGCTTTAATATAGCAAAGAACAACACCGGTCTGTAGGTACACTGGCTACATTTGTAAATGCAGCTTATCCATTAAATTCATAAAGGTTAGCCTGGCTAAAATGATCTCAAAAGGAAAATGTAATCTGTTTTTTGTTTGTTTGTTTGTTTTCATTTTTTTCTTATTATTATTCTTATTTAAAGGTTCATTTCCATTAACATAGGCCCTGAAAATTTCTCTGTAGCTATTGGCTTTTATAATATTGGCATTATGACATTATCATATAATGTTGACTATTAAAAAGAAATAATGGCTTTTCTAGGTACTGAATGCAGGTCACCAAGTGACTTTTTACTTAAGACTAACTCATCCCATGTGTGTTACCATCACACAGGAATACATTAAAGTACGAAATGATGAGTGAGAAGGAGTCAGGAATGATACAACGTGACCAAGTGGTTTGTGCCAGCACAATAAACTTACTTACTAATTTGGAGACTAATAAATCAGATTTGTTCTAGTTTGCCTGTTATACTTAGGAGCTACTTAAATAGTTGTCATGCTGTTCCAATCTTCTGCTATTTCAAGATGCCTCTTAGAACCGATTAGAAATTTGCTAGCAGTACTTCCACTGGAAATCACATTTTTATCCACTTTTTTAGGATAAATTCTTAAGATTTCATTTTAAATGGCAGCATAATGGTTCCATCCTACTGTGGAAAGTAGTTGGGCACAGCATACCTTTTTTTTTTGTCCTGAGGAAATCACTTTTTTATCTCTAGATGAAATATTACAAAAAAAAACAAAAAGATGTACTGAAATGAAATGTTCATAGGATCCCAACATCTAGTGGTGACAGTGAAAAGTTAGCTAACTCATCAGAAGCTCTCATCGTTAAAGGCACCACTGGGCTATCAGAGACAGACTGAAGACTTCCAGTCGAGTTGAATCCGTAGGCATATGGAGGCTTTGAGGGTGATATTCTCCATACTGCATCAATTATCTGAGTCAGTCTAGGGCAAGAGATGGATTTTGACCTGGCAATCAGAGGCTGAGCCTATCTGAAGCCATTCAGTTTGACCTCTTTGGCAGGGTGTTGTACTTAGGGCTCTGCTAAATCCTTGCTTGGGTCATTGCAGGTGCTTGTCTATGGTCCCAAAACACAAATACTCCCTTTCATTTCCTTTTTGAAACTTTTGTAAGCTCACAGGCTGACTGTCTACAACCCATTTCAGTGTCCTTACTATCATCTAGGAAATCACCTGGTAAATGCAATAGAGTTTGTGCCTAAGTGAGAAGTATCCATACTTATAATTTAGAAAACCTGTGGGGAAAAAAGAAAAGAGTTAGCTCCACTGAAAAAGACGAGTGCTTTACCAGCGACATAAAGGGACTAGCACTGTAGCTGATATAGCCATGCCACTTTTGCATCTGATTTATCATCTCTCCATTTTATCTCTTTGTAACACCCTGTGTTGTTACTCCCTGGAGTGTGTCCTGGATGCTTCAAAGGCAAACGGGGGGAGACGGAAAGCTTGTTAACCATATTAGTGAAATTCCCGTCTAACAAAGAGAGCAGCACACTAGTCACTTGAGCGGTGAAAAGACCCATGAGCAGAAACGTTCTCCTTTTTTTGTACATACAGTAAGAGCTGCATACCTGAGATCTGCCAAGGAATGAAAGTCTCTGCAGCACCTGGGTGCAACCAAAATTGTTCACAGGCTTCTACATACTACAGCGCTGACTTTATAAAAGGTTTTACACAATGTAAGGTGATATATGAGGTATTTTACAACATTCATGAAATTATTATATTTCTGAAATCTTTAAAAAAAACCCTCCAATTGTAGTGTATCATATAGTTATTGATTATGAGCTAGAAAATAAATTCTGTAAGTCTTGAACAGAAAAGTCATGAACAGAAAAGTCATAAACAGAAAAGGAAAAATGGGGATACAACCATTAAGCTTCTTCTCATTTGCCAGCAACTCAGTAATTGTAGTAATACAAAGTACTTCTCAGTTTCAGGAAAACAGAGAGCATAGATGTATCATCTCCGAAGTACGCAGAAATGTATGCTTATTAACCATTTGGATGTGACAGACTGCATGTGACTTTACTGATTTTGCTACAGTCAAAAAATGATCTTGACAACGATTCATTTCTGCTTATTGCAAATAATCTTAGTATTCATTGAGGCTCCTGGATGTCCAATTGAGTGCACACGTGCTTGCTTATATCCTGCTAATAATATTTCATCTATAAAACAGCCACCACTAGAAAATGGAAAAAAGCAGCCAGAGCCAAGAGCTTTGACCACACAAGAATTTTCCTCATTACAACTAAACTGTCTGAAGCCTCATCCATTACGAGTCTCCCTGGTGCAGGCAGACCTTAACTTTATTTTATCAACCTTTGTTGATCCAGTCAGCAGAGGAGCTGGAAAGAGCTGTGGAGTAGTAGCTATCTTGTACTCTTCATTTAGAGTGTTTTTTTTTTCTTTCATGTTTTTCCTCCAGGTTTTCTCAAAAGACATAGTTAAAAGGCACATTTCCATCAACTGGGCTGATGTTTTCAGGCTCATGCACTAAATTCCCGTGGGGTGAAGAAAGAACAAAACTTTCTACTGAAAGTGAAAGACAAAGCTCTCCACTCCAATTATGTTAATCAGGAATCTATCTGGAGGATGGGAGTAAAGGGCTCTGTAGAATACATGGAGGAGAAAAAAAATTCAATTATTTATATTTGAGTCAAAACATTAAAAAAATCTGACATCTTGGGCTCCAGGGACTGTGCTGTCAATAAAAGTCTAACTCCAAATACTGTTAAAGAAACTGCACAGCAACATTTCCTCTGCATATATAGAACCATAGGCAATAAATATATTTAAAAAAATCAGAATTATACAGTCATAGATAATAGGCCTGGAAGGGACCTCAGTAAATTATCAGGATCATGTTGTCACTTCATATTCAAAATATTCCTGACCTGGAAAACCTGCAGCAATGGTCCCACAGTCTTTTGGGCTATATATTCATTGTACCTATTAATAATATATCTCTGATGTGAAAGCACACAGAGCCCTGACCCTGGTCTGCTCAAATAGACATTTCAGTGTAGCTAGAAACTGCTGTGGACCATGGTATGCCAAAAGAAATCTGGAGCTAGTCATCTCATTACTCTCTCTCTTTCATACGTGACATAAAGCTAGTGATATATGCCAGCTGATAGCTGCCTGGCAGTTTGGCCGAAAGATGTTCCTCCGATATTTGTTTCTGCTACATCTAGAGGTTGTCCATTCACAAGTGTGGGTGAGAAAGGAAGGAACAGAAAATGAGGCTGAAATAGGAGGAAATCTGGAATCTGCAAGACCCTAGCTTGGCCTTGTATTTGCTTCATAAGCTCTGCCATTTTTTGCTGGGTTCTATGGCAAGGCAGATGACAAGCACTCAGAATTGGCATGAGGGTAAGTATATTGGATTGAGGGTCATGGGGCATGAAGCCCTGTTAAATCAGAAAGTAGGTTAAATGCCTGTTTTCCCCTCCTTCACAGAGAAGCAGTCATCACCATGTGTCCTCACCCCCAGGAATAGAAGGACAGACACAGGACTGGATCAGCTGTTAAGTCTGATTTTCCAGTGTCTCTAGAGCTGTGGTTGCCCTTTGAGCGATTTGTTTTCAGACACATTCAGCTATAGGTGGATATATTTTTTCTTTAACTATGCTTTCCAATACCTGAATAGCATCCAGTCAAATCACAGAACATACTTCATAGCAAACTGGTTACTCCATGTCATCTAGTGCCTGGACCTTCATAGTAATATGCTGCACAAATCCAGACCATCCCCTTTGGAAGCTCAGTTTCATATCATCTGGAAAAAAAAATGTGCTGCTTTTAAAAAGCTTGCAGCCTCCAACATGCAAGAGTGATTTTCTAAAACAGTGGAATTACTTTCCTAATTTTGTTCTTGAAAGTGTATCTATCTAATATGTATTTTTAACATAAATTTATTTTCACCAAAGGGCAGATTAAAATCTATTACTGCTGCATTAAGATAATGACCTGATAGATTTCCACTGAAAATAAACCTATTTTTATTTTAAATGTTGTAGGTTTTTCAGAGACATGATCTCCTTTCCTAATAAATAAATAATCCTGGGAAAACCTACCATGGAACTGAAAATTCAGCCACAACTGCTATGCATTGGTAAAATAATTAATAATTCTATTTCTGGATTCTGTGTAGCAAGAAACAATCACCTCCAGTCAGTCTGTCCGCTTGCCTGACTAGGCAATGTTAAAATGACATTGTTTCTGTGGGCAGAGAATCACATCCAGACCCAAAGCACCACTGCTCACAGTCTCATCTCAGCACACGTGCCCCGTGATGAAGGCCCACCTTGTATCAAAACCACCAGGCAAGTCACTGTACAACACTAGCATCATGATAAGGATGCCCTCGAAGAGTATCCACAGCTCTCGCCTCGTTCTCAGCAAGCTTGAAAACATCTCCCCTCCTGCTCCCGTCTACTTTTAAACACAGTGTATCAGTCAGGGGGAGATTGACCTCTTCAAGCAGCGGAATGGGCAGAGAAGTGCCAATTCCTAAACCAGTTTTTCACTTTTGGAGGGTGCAGGATGTGGTCTGAGTCAAGCTGGAAGGGGAAGAGGATTTTAAACAGCACACTCACTGGGATAGTATATTTATATATTTATTATTTATTTTAGGCCTTGTTGATAAACAGACATTCTGGCTATGTAAATATTTTAAATGCTTCTGTTGGTGGTTGGCATGGGAAAGGGACCCAAACAGGGATTCTAGGCATTTTCTTTGCTATTCCTTCTGACATGTCAGTTCAGAGCGGTTGGTAACATAGCGACGGGCTGCAGCACTTCATTATCATCACAATCTGCTACCTTTTTAATATAGTATCTGACATTTCAGTCAGACAGAGCTTTGTCCTTAAGCTGGCGGGGACTTTATGCCTTGCACTCAAGAACAACACAGTGCTGGATGTATGGACCAGGCAGGGTACACACTATCTTTGTTTATGGAGATACGTCAAACCAC
The DNA here is from genome assembly GCA_032275445.1 of Crypturellus soui. NCBI lineage: Eukaryota > Metazoa > Chordata > Aves > Tinamiformes > Tinamidae > Crypturellus > Crypturellus soui. The sequence goes on along the minus strand of JAUBNY010000255.1, from coordinate 238,340 downwards.
AACATTCAGGCAGAAGGCAAAAATATATACATACAAATGTATAACTTATTTTGCAAGCAAGAATGAAGCCATCCTTTTGGAGTCTGGCCAAATTGCTTCTTCTTATGCAGTTTCCAGCAAAGAATCATGCAAGTACCTTATTGGAAAGAAGAAAATTCAGAGCTCATCTGAACTTTTGTACCAGAGCTAAGGTTTCCACTTCAGTCAGGCACTTACACTACCCAAGCTGTCAGGCAGTAGGGGAAGTGCTGACACCAAAAGCCACAGAGCTGTACAAGCTGCACAGACTGTGTTGTTGCAGTTTGATGCCGGGCAGGGGGCAAATTTGGTAGGAGATGAATCCCCTTGTGTTCCAGCTGATCCTCAGAGCTTGGAGGGACTGGGGGTGGCTGGACTCATCTCTTAATAGGGATACCAAATACCGTGTTAGCTATGCGCCTAACTCTGGCAGTATCGGATTCACCAACAGGCTACTGACCGTCGGTCTGATTGCCTTCCTAGGAGCGAATCGAGTTCCCCAACAGAGTGATCAACTATTAGCTCAACTCTGGCAGCATCGGATTCACCCATAGTCTGCCAATCGTAGGTCTGATTGCCTTCAAGACAAGTGGTCGGGTTTATGAATAGCATGATTTATTCAAATGCAACTTTTAGAGAACAGGTTTCAGACGTCAGTACAGGAAATTCTCTACTACTGTGTGGGGTTCTTAGCTACTGCCCAGTGTACAAATGCACAATCATCACTCACCCAGAAGATGGAAGAGGGCTCTCAGTCTTGAGGAGTCTCCTCCTGACCTGAGGGGAGAAAAGGGGTTCAGCCTGTTGACTCATCCAGAAGTTATGATGGAGTCTTCCCTCTACCCTCTTCCTTCTTCCTTCCTAGTTCTTTCCCCACTTCATCCTTCCTAATTCTCCTTTTATATATATTTTTGTTCATTTACATTCTTTACATTTTACATTTACATTTTCTTCTACATTCTTTTACATTTCTTTTACATTCAGGTGGAGCTTGAGTGACTCTAGTCATACTTACTTTTGTTATTCATTGGTTTTAAAAATAAAAATCTCCCGAGCTAATTGAAACCCTAGAGAGCATGCTCAGCGAGAAGTGGTCATGTATTGGTATTATAACGGGATTAGGAGAAGAAGCCTGAACAAAGCTTATCAGAAGGGACTGATCTGCCACCGTTGTTGGCCCAGCATCAGACATCGCACTACGTGGCCCATCAGCTGTGTGGCACCACCAGGCTGCCACCTCTGCAAGGAGTACAACAGAGTTTGGCCTCGGTGTCTTCACTTGGCTCCGCTCTCCACTCTTATTAGTATGTGCTAGGAGAGCAGATTGTGTTGCCTAGGGAATCACGGAGAAGATCCACACATACCAACCATCCTGGAAGTGGTAACTGTCTCTCACGTCTGCAATGCCAGAAGTTCTGTCAGGCTCCATCTTTCTCCAAGCCCTCTCCTTCTGGAGCAGTTCTCTCACATGTGTAGCTGTGACTGTGCTATTGAGGCAGGAGGCACAGACAGGAGCGCACTTTGGGGGCTGCAGCATAGGGAAAAAGAGCTTGGGAAATTTTGACTTAGAACAAATATCTCCATGCTTCAGTCTTTCCCTAAGTAAATTAGAAATTTATGATGACTGGGTCCTGTCCTCTTTGTGTAGCCTAAAGAAGAACAGCTAGTTCATCTTTCTGTCCTGTCTGCTGTGCCTGCAACTAGAACTAGAAATTGTGAGCTAGAAATTAGACAAACTTAGCTGAATGGCAGAAATAGTAAAGTTAGTTTAATGATATCCCATTTTTATTTAAATTTGTTTATTGGAATCTTTGCTTCTCAAGATCTCTAAGTCTAATGAAAATTTTAATGTAATCAGAACTGAGATGCAATTATTACTGATATTACATTTCCTCATGGTTAAAGTGAAGCATGAGCAGTTACTGGCCATGTACAGGCTTTCCTACTTCCTTGAGCAGCAGTGTTTTGGGTAGTTTTCCAAGAAGTTTATAAAATCTGTGGCATTGTGTGGACAAAAATGCTCCACATGCACAAAAGGGATAGGATAGGGTTTAGATCCAAACAAACAGTCTAATCTTTAGATCAAAAAGGCCTGATTTTGTTGGACTTTTTTTTCCCCTTTAACACCTCTGCCAAGGTTGATGTTTCCTGCTGGAGTTAATTGAGATTTCAGTCTGGGGGACCAGCATGTCTAAGAAGAAATCTAGCCTGTCATATGTTGGATGTTGGCTGGCACAAAGAGTGACATTCTAACCTGAGAAGTAGCTGCACAGCAGTAGCATGTGGAAACCTCCTTGCATGTGATGTCTCCTTGCGTGTGTATTATCTAGCTTGAAAAGCTAGGTATGGTTTTGTTAATACTTCATAAAAGATATCTTAGAAGAAACAAATCTTTGATCAAAGCCTAAAATCACCTTATTTGATCTGAGCTGACCTAACAGATAAAAGTAGAATAAGAGGATAATTTCCAGTACTTCTCTGATTTATCTTGGCTGGAATATTTTCTCTTAATAACTCATGTACTATAAGGTCTATAATCTTTCTTTTATAAAAGCTGGACTATTTGCTTTAATGCTAGGCTTAAAATGCTACATAGGACAACTGCAGAAGGTCTGTGAACTGAATTATTGACAACATTTTCTCCTTTATAAGTCACTTAAACTACAGCTTGACTGTGAGGATAAAAATATAAGCCTACAAGTTACAATGAGACATGATTTTTATAGCAGTGAAGAAACAAACATAAAATCTTATTCCTATCAAAGAGAAGCAAACATTTAAAAATTATATTGATCTAATATGGGTGCAATTTTCTAAGATGATGATTTAAGAAAGACTTTCCAAAGGTTCTCCAGCATTTTGGGAACATGAGTCGTAATTTTTATAAACTGCCTTCACCATTCTGCACGGCTGTGAGCACTCTTCTGATGAGCTAATGAAGGGCCAGATGAGCTAACGGCATGCCAGGCCGCAGTGCTATGCAGCTATCATTACCATTTTATTTTTCCATATCTTTTGCACAATGCAGGTCTTCTAGGTCCTCCAGGTACGCCAGAACCACTGAGAAGTTACACAGAAGTTAAACAGAAGTCTCAAGTCACAGAACAGTGAGGCAGGTTGTTAATTCCTTCTCTTTCCTCTTTCTAGTCCTGTCTATTCTGGAGCAGAATAGATGACAAAATGAATTGCTGAGAGAGGGTACCTGGCTAAGCAATCAGTCAGTTTAAAAGCCTAAGCTGAGGGCTTTATGAGGAAATGATATATCCCTAAACAAAATAATGCACTAATCCATCAAAGTATTTCATTAAGGTTTACCAAGAGTCACTAGTTTTGTACCACAATTTAAGGAATCCCTCTGGTAGTGAGTATCAAACTTGTTTTCACTTCTCTGAGGATTATCCAGCATTAAAGCTATGTAGATGTGCATATTAACAACAACCTGACCAAACACTGCAGTCCTGTAAAGCAACACTATGTAGGCTTAGGCCATGCAGTTCTATGAGGATTAAGGTTTTCTTTTAACATTGTAAAGTAGTTTACCTGTCTTTGTAAACAGTAACAACTTATTGCAGCAGTGATCTCATGCTGATCTGATTGCTAAAGGGTATCACTGTGCATGGATAGCGGCTAACTTATTAACTTGAGTTCTTTATTAGACAGTGAATGATGGAGTAAAGGGATGCTCAAAAGAGGCAGGTGGCCATGCGTTAATAAAGCTATCAGGCCTCTTGTCCAGGGGAGGACTAGCAAATGCCTATAGACAACATTTATAGTCTAATGACAATTGAGGAAAAAGCATCACACCATGAGAATGTACCTGGTGATTATCCTAATACTGCCTACAGATGTGCTGAACATGCTTCTCGTAATGACTGGGAATTAGTATGTGTTGATGTGCTGATAAAATTAGCAACCAGTTGGGAAAGGTGCAGGAGATGAGATGGAAGGCAATGAGGAGCCATTGTATTTGTAGCTCAAGGTCACTGGTCACTCAAGACAGCTGTGTAAAAACCGTGGGTTTATTTCTACATATTAGTAAAAATCTATAAAAAACACTTGGTTGACAAATGCTACTGAAAGATATGAAACAAACGCTCCATGCTTAAGAAGCTGAGCAACTTCAGTGATAAAACTTTTTAAAACTTTTTTTTTCCCCACAAATTTAGCTTCCCTCGTTATGAGGTGAAGGGGATTCTTCACCATTATTGAAGAACAGACTGTGTCTTTGTTTGGATGCTCTGGTCCTCACCTCTCATTTTGTAAGAGCTATTTTCCTGTCAATAAATGCTTGCTGAAGAAGTCTGCATATAAAAATATACTGATTTGAATGGGAGAAAAGGGTGGGGTCTGAATGAGGATTTTGTTTTAATGCATTATATTGTTGTTATGTGTCAACTAAAGACACATTTCTGACATGTGACATGATGTGTCTTTCCTTTCCTTATGTATGTTATGTAAAACATTACTACCATTACTGAAAGAAACAATTACACTCACTTTTTCTGAGGCAGCAGTTTCTCTTTCCAAAGTCCTTATAACAAATCACTGTTCTCTCTTCTTCTCCCAAACCAATTTGCTCATAATCACTACCTTTGAAAAAGAGCATGTTTGAAGATTCCCTTCTATTTTGAGTTTCTAGGCCAGCTCTTTAAAGTAGGGAGGCAAAACAAATGAGCACACAAGCTCACAAGTTCTGCTGCTTTTTAAGAAAAAAAATAGAGCTAAAATCACAGAATAGGCCAGTGGTCCATGGAGTCTAGAAACTTCCTTGCCAATTACTTTTACTGAGTGATGCAAAAACAACCAGGAGCTTCCCATCAGGAATCTGCCTAATTGTACTACCTCATTAAAAAAAATTAAAAAAATAAAAAGAACTGCTGTCTAGCTCCAAGTACTAATAATTTGTATTCCATAGGGCAAAAGAAAGAAACTCCATGTATTTCATAATTTACTGTCTTAGAAAATACAGCCTGTCAGTTAAAGCAAAGAAGCTGCTGTAGGTCATTTCAGGTCTATTGCTAAGTCTATCATTGATTCACAGCACAATATTCAGCAAGGCACTTGATCCCTTTGCTGTCCAGTTTGTATAACTATTTAAAAGATGTAATGATTTCTGCCTCAGAAGGATTTTTTAGGCCTTGTTGTTTATAACATACCAGTACAGGACTGACCACTGAGGGATCTCAAAATACCACTGGCATCCTAGGAGTATTAGACAGCTTGGTGTTGTGGAGTAACTTAAGCAATTAACTCTGTAGGTTGCTTCCAAGTGCCTAAGTTCCCAAATTTCAATCTAACAAACTCTGCTGAGCAGTCACAAGCCATGGTTGCACATATAATATGCAAATGTAAATGCAAATGCCAATGCAGATACAAATACCAAACTCCCATGTAATTTAGCATTACAAGCTAAATCCAAGACAATGTATAAAATAAGCACTCTCCTTTCACGGTAAAGGACCAATGAACTATTTGGGTAGGCAGGGAGGGATGCAGACCCACTCTGAAGGGAGGTGCTGAGCAGCCATCCCATATGCCTGAAGACAGCACATGCCAAAGCAGCTGTTACAAATGGGCCTGGGGACCCAAAACTCATCCAGCCCTGAGTAAATTTGCATTTGGTGGTTCAGCTGGTGCGACAGAGTCTGCTGGCAGAAGCACTGGGACGCATAAGGCTGAGCAGAAGGTGAACAATGTAGATGAGGGGGTCTTTGGAGCTGCCTGCCCAGACTGGGAATGGAGTACTAATGGATTATGGAAGGTTGTTTGCATGTTTGTGCAAGACTGAAATAGGAGCAGCAAATGTTAGTGGCACTCCGAGAGAAAGCCAAAGTAGAGTTTTCTCTACTCTAGGAAAGATGCTCTTTCCTAATTGTTTTGAAGAAGATTGGATTTCCATCATATTGTAGGTGATAAATAATAAGCTCATTTTAACCAGTTTCTCCTATCAGTGCTATGATCTCAAGGTTTAAAAGCCGTGTAGCTGTTACTTGATACAAGAGTTTCTTGCCCTTGCTGGAAAGGCTTATTTTAAGAATTTTTCATTGGACCGAGATTATGCTGATACTTACATGAGTAAGAAACTAAGCATTTCTCCCTCCCCCTGCTTTTTTTTTTTTTTTTTTAGTTCAAGAATTTAGTGATGAATTAGATCTTCTGAATAAAATAAAATATGCCCCATTATATTGACAGCACTGTGAAGAATAAATACCAGATTGTTGTGAAAATCTTAACTTTTTAAAAAGTACAAAGCTTGTGATTACTACAGTTCAGACTGTCTTAATGTTCAGGTATTTTCTTAAAAGGTACCCAACAGACAGATTTCCAAATGAGATTCGTGGAGCAGGTATGTTGTTTGTTAGGAACACCACTGAGACCCGTGCTATTTATTCTTACAGCTCTCATAGGGAGAGCTAAGGGCAGAGGAACTGTGCAGTGATTTGGCAGGAGCAATACAACAATTATACCCCAACACCAGAAAAGTGTAACACACAAAACAATTAGACGCAATGCAGCATTTTCAAAGAAGTTATTCTGTGCATGAGCCCTTGTGTAATTCTCCAGAATATTGGTAAATGACTGAAACCAAAAGGCCAGACCTTATCTGTTATCATATCTCTTAAGGTATCTTTCTAAACCTGTGGCCTACTTTTTCCTTTGCATATTTCTCTAAAAAAACAAACAAACAAACAAAAATTATCCCTCTTGTTATATCATTGTTAGTAATTTATGCTAGTGTTTATGTTCTACAAAATAAACCCATTTCAGTTTAAGTTTAATTCTGCACTGTTAGAATGATAGTTTATATTTCCATGTTGTCTGACAGCTGTCCAAGATCACAACATCTCTTGTGTTTATGCTCTTCAGATTTCTAATTGTGCTCTTTATCCTTTTCTTCTAACAGGATCCAAATATAATTTCCTTTGCATCTTAATAGAAGTTCTTCAGCATCTGTATCACATGGATCACCTTTGGTACTTCTTCTAATGGGTAAAGCTGCTGGAAGTACCTTTCCTCCATCATCCTCTCTCTCTCTCTCTCTCTTTCTTTTCTCCATTCAGATTCAGCAATGAATAATCTATATAGAAGGTCAGTGTATTTCCAGTAGCAAATGAATAGTTTCAAGTCTTCAGATGTCCACTATTTGTTTAGGATTTAGGGCAGTCAACCATGTTAACAAAGGCCCAGTATTAGACAAGATAAGGAAACATGGAGAAGAAATGCATTTAGAGTGCTATAAATTTTGCATCTTTATGAAACATTACATCCCCTTGCTGAAATTACATGATTTGGTCCCTGTAGAAAAGTGAACAATTGTACTGTTCCCCCATACAGAGGCATCTACAGAAGGAAGTTTTTTTGCCTACCAAAATAAAATGCATCAGAGGGTCATCAGAATGCAAGAGGTCTCCTTTGAAGGATCCAAATCTGTCAGATATCCAATCAACTGCAGCTCAGTTTGCAAAAGTTTTTCAGATATTCCTTTAAATAAAAGAGACCTATTACTTGTCAGATTTTGTAGAAAGTGTCAGAGCACAGCGGTATTATCAGAACCATGGCTGCTCATCTTGTCCTTCTCCCTCTCACTGGAACTGCAACTTCTTGATCATGTTAGGTACCAGAATTAAGCTTAATTGGGGTCAGTCTAAAATTCCTCCCTGAGCTCTTTAGCCATATCAATCCTGTGTCAACTCTTCAGCTTTCACTAAATTTCCTGTTTTTCTTTTTTCTTTTTTTTTTTTTTTTTGCATTCAACATTGCATTCAAGCAATAGATGGGCCCAGAAAACAACAATTTCACATTCGTCTTTCTTGGTATGTGGTTTCTGAATTGTATGTAGCCACTAAAGTGACATGTGATTTCTTTCGTGTATGTACTTGTCACTGGGATAGTTTTAGTATATAGCCCTTTTTACACTTCATCATTTGCTCTTCTGGTATCATTTAGCTTGTCATCATGAGTGGGATGGGAAAAGAGAAGCCAGCTCTCCAGAGAAGTGACCGGTTGCTATCTCTGAAAGATTTGAAGTTGATTATTCAAATTCATAGCTCTGACATCGCTAGTAGAGGAAAAAGCCTCTTCAGAAATACATCCTCTATAGGTTACTATAAGCAATGCAGTGTAGAGTGTCTCTTAGAAAGTCCAGATATTTTAATACAAACTTCTGTCAAATCCTTTTTCTTTTGGTTGTCCTCCCATGTGAGGTCAAAAGAGGAAAATGTATAGCAAAATGCATAATGAATTGTGTATGACAACTTGCAATCACTGGAAAGGAGGGTCTTGGCTTCCTTTACTGTTGTGTTAGTTTTAAACTAAAGCAGCAGCCTTATAAATAGCAGCCATCCTTGGCCATTTTCTGGGGTGTATCTGAGATAATGGTATATTCATCAGCTGGTAGAATATTTGATCAAGTTAACAGTGAGATCTCTGTTTTGCAGTGATTACAGGACAGGCATCAGTCTCTGCAGGTGTCTTCATCATAGACTGCCTGTATCTAAGCAGGCAGCTTTATATTGAGTGCAAATCTCAGGAGGTGACCCATCAGCCTCTAAAATGTGGCCACGACCTCATAGGCTGTGATTTTCCTTACCCTGAAATAATGAGGATATGGAGATAGAAATTCAGTTCTTTGTTGCACAGACTATTTTTATGCATCTGTTCAGCAAATTCTGTTGAAAAAGCAGTGAGATGATCTGTGAATTTATGAGAGCGTATACCTGAAGAATTCTGTATAATTTGAGGGAGAAAAATGTGCATGGTTATTTTATGGCTTTCAAATGAGGAAATACCCAGTGTCTATAAAATAATATTCACCAAATGATCTAAAATATTAAGTGTTTTGATTTCTATCAATTTGTGCTAGTTCAAAAAGCAAGGTGAGTCAGCTACAGAAATGCCTTTTTGAAATTTGATCGGTACAAAAGATTTGAGATACCTGTCATGGTGAGTTGGTTAGGTTAGTTGCACAGATTGTGGTAGAGGAAGACAAAGCAGAAATGGCACTGTGGGCAATTGTACAATTTAAATCTTGTTCCGAATGGATTTTAAGTCCCTATCAACGTGACTATGAAAGCTGTATTGTTCAATTGGTGTAAGGCACAAAAGCCTACCTTTGTGAAGCAGAGCAGCATCATTAACACAAACTACCTTAGAACTTCATGAGATCAAGCCATAGTTTTTATTCCTGAGCAGAGGTTTCCTATTCTTGTGGTAGAGTTGGCAGCTAGTAGTTTGACAGCAACACTGCAGAGCTGCTTGGAGTCTTTTTAAGAAACTGTTTTTTTTCCCCTTGGGATGATCAAGATGGAATGCTTGATTAAAATGAAGGAGAGAGAACTATCATAGATTAAAATTCCTAGAATACCAAGGGACTCACCAGAAACATGGAATATGTATTTTCAAATCTCAAGGCAAGTCTCTCATATCTTTTGTAAATGTTATATTCTTATCACCATGCTCTCTTGCTTGCTTGTTTACTGTGGAATTGTTATAAAGATCTTAGTTTTATCTTCATGCATTGTAGGGGAAACTTCTGTAATTACTAAAGTTTCTTGGGTTTGGATAACAATTTTCCATAAACAAACAAGTATAAACATATTTTGTAACTTGAGTAAAGTTTTTGCAGAATAATGTGCGTTTCAAGAATATGAAGCACTATTCTGCACATTTTTTTGGATATGGATGACACTGAAAGTCAAGAAAAGAGTAGTTTCATCCCACTCTGGAGGTATAAGATAGGATTAGTTTCTCACTTAGCTAGGGTCTCTGATTCTGGTAATTGTGGATGAGTATTGTGGATATGGATTTAAAAAGGTAAGAGCAGTGAAACCATAAAGGAGAAGATCCAGCAACTACAGTAAACTGAAAAGATCATGGCTATATTGGATAAGAGCCATATAGTGTACACTGTGATAGGTCCAAGGAGTGATGAGTAACCTATCTTTTCCTCCAAGATAAGTCTATTGTTTTTGATGCCACTGTGTCCAGCCGAAGTAATTTTTGGCAGTGACTCCCACCACCAGTAACAAACGTGAGTGGCAGTTTGATGGAGAGCTTTCTGTGCTCTCTTTAAAGATTCAATTGTAATGCAAGAGTTTTAGAATGTGAGATTTTAGGCAAATGTCACTCAGCAGCTAATTTTCATGCAGTATTTGATATCTCTACTCAAAGGTTGTTTAGAATAAACTATATTTCCAAATATATTGTAGTGCTGGGAATTTTGTGGAGATCAGCTTTTCCAGAGGTGACAGTTGACTCCTGGAGAAACTACTTTTGCCTCAAAGAAACAGTCTCTCAAGCCTCTCTACCTCTTCTACGAAGAGATTTCTTCCAAGAGGACCGAGCATTCCCCTTGCTGTACTGCCAGACAGCAGTTCCTACTGATGGATACATTGAAGGAAAAGTAAGTATTTGTGTTGCCTTTATTGCCTAAATGGAGAAAACAGAAAAGAACTGTCATGTGAGACATAAAATGGTAATGAGGTAGAGGCAGGTTATGCACATGCCTTCTTTGACAAGAAACTTACAAAGACAAAAACACTCCTAATCCACCAACAGCAGAAATTCTACCAGAGAATCAGTCAGGATAGAAAACTATCAATGTGTAAAAAGGAAAAATGAAAAGCTAACAAAAAGTTAAATTTATGCACAGATTTTCACTGTTGAGAAGTTTAGAGCTTCCCATGTTCATAAGACAAAGCTAAAAACCTTTTAAAATGTGAAAACCTTTCACAATGTGAAATTTGCTTAAGTCAGGCTTTGTACCAGAAGACAGAGAATGCTAGGCCATTTTTTAAGAAGAGTTTCCAATAAGCACATCTCAGTACATCTGATTTCTCTAGTATGAAAACTAGTAGAAATTGTAGCAGAATAGAATGAGTTTCCTATGTGCGAATATAAAATATAGGTGAAGAATCAGCATGACTTTCACAGAAGAAGCTGTGTCTGTTAGAGATTTTGGAACAGTCAAAAAGCAAGGGGATGAAAGGGATTTGGTAAATATTGCTTGTTTGAATTTCAAAAAGTTATTGTAAAGATTCCTAACTAATTCTTCTCGTGTAAAATTACATTAACAAGAATAAAAATCCATCTTTTATATGGGGAAATGGTTTAGCAGTGGTATTTTCATCCAATACAATTTTCTGGAACCTGTACTAGTCAATATACTTATAAATGCCGTGAAAGAAAGAGAAATTACTGAAGTAGTAAAATTTACCGTTGAAACAAAATTAACTATAATAATAAGATTTAAATCTATTTAAAGATTCTCAGAATAATCTAAGATGCTGAGTTACAGAGATATAAAATAGGAAATGAAATTCAGTGTTGACAAGTGCAAAATAATATACATGAAATATACATAGAAAAACAAATATATAAATATGGACTTAGGATAAAATATGTAAATACATACACAGCTATTAGCTTAGAAAAAAAAATTGGCATGACCAGACAGAAAGCTTGGATTTAGCAAAAGTAGAACTTTCACAATACCACTGAATAAAAGAAGAAACCCAGAAAACTCTGTCAAATTAGAATCTTTCTATCTTTGTTTTGCTGATACAGTTTACACTATACATCTTTCCAACCGCATTAGAAGAGCTAGGCCTGGCTCTCATTCTTATTCCTCCCTTCCCTGAATCTTTCTATACTCTCCTTGTGGAGATTTCTGAGGTGACTGCAACGTCTGTGGTATTTCTGCTATCTCTCTACTTAGGGGTTGTAATTCAGGATAGCCTTTCTGTATCCTGTGAAAGACATGGGGGAATAACAGTCCTTTCTAGTCATTGGATGCTTCTTGTTCACCACAGCAAAATACTGTAAAAGACATGCTTGGAAATACAAACTTCTTTCCCATACTATACAAAGCAAAGAAGAATTTTCTTTTAAATGAGAAGTTAGGGAGAAAGTGATAAGTGGAAATGATGAGTTTTTTTGTTGCCAAGCCCTAGGAATTGTGCAGGAGTAAATGCTTATTTCTCAGTTAAGTGGCTCTGTGATATTTATGAAAACAATTTGCTGACTAGGAAACTGGAACACACCTTCTGAAAAAATTGAATGAAATGAAACCAAGAGAAGCTTCGGAAGCTTACAAGGATACCAAAGGCCTCCAATAGCTCACCCCAAATCTCATTTCTCTTATTCACCTTTGTGCCCTTGATCCTATCTTGTTCCAGCTATTCATAATTAAATCTGTCAGTCAGGCAAATATCTTGACATGTTCTAAGTGAGAGAAAAGGTAGCAGACAAAGTGCTGAAATGTTACTAATGTTAGAACTGTGGGCAACAAGTTCAAGCAGTGAATTTGTGACAAGGAGAAGAAAAAGGATGCCGAACTATTAAGGGACCAGTTAGCTGACAAGACTGGCTAGCTGACAAGACTGGCTAGAGCTAGAAGCAGCCTTTTATATTATTAGTTTTAACCAGTGTCAGTAAAAGATTACTATTGTTGACATTAACTAAAATTTTCACTGAGCATCTTGAGAACTGCATCAGAAGGGAAAGGAACTTTAGACATTTGGGGGCAGGGGACATGAGACAAGATAAAAACACTTGAAGAAGCTTGCCTTGCCCTTTCCTCTGACCTATCATCTTCTGTACATGACATCCTTCACTGATTTCATGCTAGCATATTTTTATTAGTGCTAAATATGCTTTCTAAAATCAGGCACTAGAACCAGGGATGTTGTTTTTGATTAGAGGAATTTTAAGGCTGAAATCATTTGTAAGTATCTTGCTGAATCAGTGCTGAAATTTTCAGCTCCTATTTTGGCCCTCAAATTATGTAGAACTGCTCTGCTAACTTAATAAGCTGAAAATAGCTCCCAAGGAAGTGTCTGTTTCCCTCTTTCTCTTCAAATAATAAAATAAATAACTGTATGTTACACATCTAGCTAGATTACTTTTATTCCTTCTAAGCAGTTGAATAGATTTTAAGCCATAAGCATTATCTATTCTGACTTCCCACTTCATCTGACTCACTGAATTTCACCCAGTGATTTCTCTTTTGAGCCTAATAACCTGTAAATGAACTAGAACTTTTCTCCTGGGTAGATATGCCATCAAGGAAAGCATTGATTTTAAATGTACAGTGTATTGTTTTCAAAAGTGTTTTCTCTGTACATATCTGTTTAAAAATATGACAACAAAGTGTCTTAAAATAATATCAGGATATACATTGTTTACAGAAAGAAAATTCTACAAAATACTCATCTGGCTGTGAATGAGTGGTGTAGGGTATTGTAACAGTGAAATAACTGCAGCCTTATATTCCATTTTTCCTTCAAATCTCTAGAATCATTTCTGAGGAAGACAAACTTATCTTATTCTATGTTTACTTTAAATCTCATAGTTATATTATCACATGTTATTTGCAAATGATAAGAGCATGCTGTTTTGCTGATATCTTTACGTTCATGAAGCAGTTTTCATCATCTTTCTTGACATGTAAGGGAAAATTTTCTCCTGTAAATACCCTTTCAGCAGTTATTTGTGTGGAGAGATAGAAGGGTGTAAATCCAGAATGGAAATAAATTGCGCTTCTGCCCAAATTTCTAAAAGGCTTTTACTTTAAAAATGCTTATGTTTGAGAGCGTAAGATTTACAGGGCTGTAGTCATGCAGAAAGGGCAATCTCTGTAGGACTTGTTTACTGGTTATCACTGAGCAGCACAATATACCTGTCAGGAAAACTCTGTAAAGCTGCTCTGTTCCTGGGAGGTTAGGTCACCCTGACCAGTAACAGACCTAATGCACTGGAAGTGCTTCTGGGAATCAGCTGAGCATAAAGAGACGCCCTTAATTCTCGTCACACTCTAGGCACTGGCAGGAAAGTTATGTTAAAAGCAGGGCTGCCATGTCATCTCCAGCCTGGTCCTGGTGAGAAGAGAAGCGGTGCTGAGGGGAGCTGTGAGACCTGTTATCAGAGGTGGATGTATCATAACCAGGCCTGGAGTATCAGAGATGTTAAAACGGAAGACATAAGCGCGTTGTTTTTGGTGTGAAAGACGAAAGAAAGGAGAGGGCAGCGTACTTCCACATTGTTTCAAGGAAGCCTGCATGGTGTCAGCATAGTCTCTGTCTGGTCTCCAGAGGAATCTTAGGAAAGGTCTCTGTTTCATGCCAGAAATATTAAGAAGATTGTCCTGACAGCTCAGCCCTACCGGAGAGCAGTTGTTGTTAGCGTTTCTCCTAGTGCTGCGCAGCTGCCTCCTGCTAGCCTGGCCAGAGTGTCAGACTGCATAACGGCCTGAGAAGAAACAGCCGGGGACAGCTTTTCTCTCATCTGACTTTTCAATAAAGGCATCGCTGCATTTCAATATTTCCGTTGCTATTGCCTGCACTCAAAATAGATAATATGAGGTTTTAATCCCTCTGTCATATTTTTTACTGCACTAGACTAAGCTACACATGGTATGCTTTATATCTTACACCTGAAGCAAGGTTTTTGTTTTCTTCTGTAATTAAGCTTAGGACATTTTAAAGGTTTATTCAAACAGTAAGACTTTTCCCCTTTCTCCCACCTTCTCCTCCCTTTGTCCTCTTTATTTTTTTATGAGCAAATAAATAAATAAAAAGTGCTTATAAGAAAAATTCTGAATGCTAAGTAAGTTCCTCAGAGATTAGCTGTTGTCTTTCTAAAGGTCTTCTTATGGTTAAATAGGACTGGGCTTTATTTCTGAAAGAATTCACTAATTCTTAAAAGATGTAAAAATATAAATTATGCTTCAAGTACCCTTGAATATCTATCTATTACCAGCAAGACTAAGCAATAAGCATAAATCCAGGTTGGGGAAGGACATCTTTGTACGTATAATTTCATTCATATTTCCTCTAATTCTGCACAGAGTATGCACTTCCACTTCAGAATCTTTGCTCATATGTGAAATCTACATCAAGTTTCAGAGTTGTGATAAGGTAAAGATAATGACAATGAAAAATATTTCAGAAATACAGGAAGTTGCAAATATGGTGAGGAGAAGAGTACTGTTGGAAACAGCACAAAGTAAAAGACTATAGTGAAGTCTTTTAGTTGAAAAGGTGGATTTTTTCCTCTATTTTTCCTGCTTCCATACTGACCAACCAGAGGTCAGTAGAGAATACAAAAGCTGATAGTGACCTCCCAAATTCTTGCATGACTTTATGCACTTTCTCATAGCTCTTTCTCACAACACAACACTTGCTCAGACTTTTAGGCAAAGATGGTATTTATTGAGGTGAGCGGAGTGGTTCACCCCATGCAGAGATATTTTTTTCAAGACCTTTTAGACACAAGAAGGTATTATGTTGGTTTATACATTGCTTACCAGTTTGACTCCAACTTGCTTTAGTCTGTACCTGTAGAGCATATGATTTTTCCATTAAAACAGCAAAAACACACATGGTAACTGTATGCACACCTTTATGTCCCTTTTGTTGGTTCAAGGGTGAACTTTCTGCTCTACAGGGAATTCTGGATAACTCATTGCCAAAACAACTATCAGAAAGTGAGAGACCTTGCATGAAGAATTATATTTACCACACTGAATACTTTAAAACAAAGCACAAAACCACGAGACAGTAGGTGGTTCAGGGTTATGCCAGATAATGCTGAAGGCTTCCACAAAAAAAAAAAAAA
>JAUBNY010000255.1:196259-222607 GCA_032275445.1 Crypturellus soui | reverse complement strand
AGCACAAAACCACGAGACAGTAGGTGGTTCAGGGTTATGCCAGATAATGCTGAAGGCTTCCACAAAAAAAAAAAAAAAAGAAAAGAAAAAAGAAGCACTCTATTCTGTAGAAATCACCATAATTACTTTTCCTTTTCCTTTTTCTTTTCCTTTTCCTTTTTTTCCTTTCCCTTTTCCCTTTTTCCTTTTTCTTTTTTCCCTTTTCCTTTGCTTCATACCTGGTGTTTTTCCCTTCTTCTCTTTTTGCTTGCATTGAAATTATTGATGTGAAGTAAATGAGAAGCAAAATCAGTAAAACTAGGAGGGTAAGGGGGGAGTAAAACTGTATAGAAAGAAATATTCCAGCATCTTCTAAAGAGCTACTGTGCTTTGAAGATCCTGAATATAGCAAAAGGGAGTCGTAAATGTCATAAATTGTCATAAATTATATTGGCCAGTGATTTGGAACAGAAAGCATGCTTAATCTTGTGACAGACAGCGCATCATCTTGCATGACATAGAAGTGCCTGAGAGGCAGAAATTACTACTACCATTTATATAATATAATGACTCTATCTGTGTAAAAGGACTCATTACTGTATAATACCTAATCTGGATTGAAAAATTAAATTTTATAACAATAGAAGCACAATAGTTCCCTTGACAATGGAGCTACATAGCTGTTAAATTGGAACTGGTCTCTGCAAGTACATTTAAAGACATCTATATTTCCATGTATCTTGTCTCCACTAGTATGTAGAATTTGCTACTTATTCTCTCCATGTCTGAGAATTTTTTTTTCTCATTTAAATTTTTGAAGCCTTTCTTACATATGCTTCCATTAGAAATCCCCTTTGCTTCTAAAATCTCAAGCTTTTTGAGAAATATAGTTGCCAGAGGGTTCATAAAAATTTAGTTTCATAAACTAAGACCATAAGCCATATTCTATTGGCTAAAGACTTTTTTCCTATTTTGCAAATGTCTTTGACCACATTATGAAGAATCTGAGAAGAGTTTATGGAGAATTAGAGGTTCTTATTCTGGAGTCAGCTCCATCTTAGGTGTTGGCTATTATTTTGTTCTGTTGATTCTTCTAAAGTCATTTTCAATGCTTTTCATTTCAGAAAAGAAATATCTTGACAGCACTTTGGGGGAGAGAATTTTACATGGAGTTGTTTGGAGGCTACTGACTTACTAAAATGAATTTATGTCCAGCCCATCTATTTTTCTAGACCTTTTTTTTGATGGTTATTGTTTGTTTTCTTCCTCCCCACACTCTTTTTTTCAGAAAAGTAAAAACAAATAAAAGTGAATATTATTTTCTTCAGAGGAGAACCACTTATCTTTCTCTAAGGAATTTAAGAATTTTTGTTATTCAGTGTTTCCTGAGAGTGATCTGCCACAATACCGCTGTTGATATTCTAAGTATGGCTCATTTTCCTTTAGTTTATCCCACTGAAGAGCAGGAGAATGACAGCAGCAAATCAGCCTTACATTCACTAGACCTTATAATTATATCAGCCATTGAATCATGTTGAAATATGAAGATCTAGAAAGTAAGAAATGTGGCAACTGCCTGAAGTGATACAAGACTTGAAAATGCCAATAAGATCAACTGAGATCACTCTGTTTCATAATGCCCTTCCTTTCACCATATTGAGTCCCAGTATTTGTGCCAAGACATATTTCTTTGCAGTAGAAGTTTAAAATAAAATAAAAATATTGAATCTTTGAGTGTTTTATTTTAATTAGACAACAATTATGTATGAAATCTGACTATAGACCAGCCACTTCCACATATTTGTTTAAGACTCAAAATGTTATGAACAGAATAGCTAAAATCAATATTATGTAAGAGGAATTTAGACAAATTAAATTTTATACTGAGTAGTTCTGAGATATATTTAAAATTACCTTCATTCTAGAGTATATCTTTTTCCCAAATTATTTCTCAGCTATATTTTTCCCAACATTTCTATGTTTAAAATTAAGCACAGAATCTATCTGTCTAGTGAGTGGCTCATTTGTAATCGATGGAAAGAAATGACACCTGTAAAATATTGATTCAGTCAGCCTAGGCCATAAACCTATGGATGGCTTTGGAGGGGACTCTTATTAAAGAAGGATCTTTGTTTAAATGTCTAAAGTTATATGGGGCTAAACCAAGCCTTTATTGCTCATTTAGACTATACCATCTAACTATTACTGTGCAAATTGGTTTTCAAGTTTCAAGATCATTTAAGGTAGAGTAAGAAGAGGAGAGCATAGCCTCATAAAACTTAAGTATCAAAGCTGCACAAACATAGCAGATAGAGTCAACACAGTAATAAATTTCTTGTTAGTACAGAAGGTCCACATTAGGACAGAAAAATCAAAGTTTCTCTCAGCCATGAAAGTCTATAGAACTAGAAGTCTACTTTGAGAGTAAGAAATCAGGCAGAGGAAAGGGCTGCAAAATTTGGATGGGAATAGAACACTTTCCTGTGAAAATTTCAGGTTAAAAACATTAGGTAGATATTTATATATTTATAGTCATATTGTTATGCAGGAAGGTGCTAATAGCTGCTATCACTCAAGGACTTAGTGAAAAGTTAGAGGACAAATGTTAAATATTGAAAATTTCATACAGAGACGGTGATCTCTAATTTCTAAGGAAATTACAGTTAAGACATATATATATTTGATCTATGTTTGCTATTTTATCATGCAGTTGGTGCTTTTTAATACCCCTTATTCTTGAAAGCCTACCAAAAACTGTACTGGAAGCGTGAGGTCTCTAAATCTATCCAGCTGCAGTTGCTTTGCATCTTTACAGTTTTTGTTCCACTAAATATATTGGATATATGGATATATCTCTCTGGTCCTTGTTTTTTCTTTCTCCTGGTTCTCTTTTTTTTTTCTCTTCATTTGGAAATGAAGAGCTTTCTTTTGTATTTCAGCAAGCAGAAGGAAGAAAAATGTGGTGAAAATAATCCTTATTATTTCTTTCTGTCCCCACTTCAGCTTAGGGAAGGCCACTCTACAAAACAGCAGCAGTCATTTCTCCTGCTAGGGTAGAGTCCTATTTACACCCTTCCATCAGAAATATGGTCCTCAGCTGATTCCTATCTCACAGATCGCAGACCTCTGCAGATCATCTAGTCCCATCTCCTGCTTAAGGTAGAGCTGACTTTAAACAGGATCAGATTGTTGGAAGCCTTTACCGTAGGGATGGAGATTCCACAACCTCTCTGGTCTACTCTTTCAAGTGCTGTGACTAGGAACTATTTCCTTATGTATCACTGAAATATCTTCTGTGCAAACTTATGTCTACTGTCTCCTGTCCTTTGGTTCTGTACTCTGAGAAGAGCCCAGCTCTGGGCTCTTCTGGGCTCTTTTTTGGGACTGAAATTAGATCTTTGCTTAGTCATCTCCAGGCAAAACAAGCCCAACCCTGCCAGCCTGTCATTGCTTGCTATCCATTGCTATGATCCAGGCTCCTTGCCTTCTTGGCAAGCCTCTTTTGGACTGTCTCTATTTGTTGATATCCCTCTGATATTGCAGGGGGAGGAGGAGGGGAAGGGCTGAAACTGGACACATCTTTGAGATCAGATATGGTCACATACGTACCAGAGATAATGAAATATTATCTTTCCTCCAACCAGGTAGCTACTATCTTGTTATTGCTACCCAGTTTGCAGTTAGCTTCCTTTGGCATAAGAACATGTTCGTGACTGTTGTCCAGCTTGTTGTCTACCAGGACTCCTAGTCCCTTTTCTGCAGAACTCTCACTTGATTAGTCAGACCCCAACCTATCCTATATGGAATTATCATCCTCCTGGTACAGGACTAGGATTAGTCTTCCTGAAATTCATGAGTTTCCTGCTGACCCATCTTCAGCTTGTCAGGGTCTCCTGAATGGTAGATGAACTCTTCAGCACATCAGATGCTCTTCCCAATTTGTCTTTGCTACTAACCTGTCGGATGGGTATTCCATGTTGTCATTCCTCTCTTTAATGAAGAATTTAAGAAGTTTTAGTTCCAGCATCAGTTATCATGGAGTGCTACTAACAATCAGCTGCCGCTTTAACCCTGGACCTCTGCCATTAGTCTTTCAGGCTAGTGGTCCAGAGGTTTTCTGATCACTTCTTCTCTCAAAAATACCTTTCTTCGGTTTAGAATATAGGATATCATGCTGAGAACCTTGTTAAAGTCAAGATGAACATTTACTGCTCTCTTTTCTTGTCTGAAGAGTTAATCATCTAATCATAGCAAGCAATCAGGCTGGTCAGATACAGTTTTCCACTCATAAATCCACTCTGGCTGTTGTTCCCAGACATTTTCTTGTTCTTCATGTGCTTGTAAATGGCTTTTGAAAGGTTTTACTGCAGTGAGTTTCCAGGGACTGAGTTTAGACTGACTAGATCCTCCTTGATTTTTTCCCTCTTGTCTGTTTTCCTCTGTCAAAGTGAGGTAGATACCTTCCCTCTTCCAAGCGTCAAACTGTGTCCCTTTTCTTTTCCTTTATAACTCCTTCAAAAGCAGAATCACTCACTCTTCATTCCTCAGATCCGTGTCTTATGGTGAGAAAAAAAATCATTCACATGGGTAGCAGTGAGCCGGTGACATGCTGAAGTGATGAATAAGAGAGGGTTAGCTTGGGATTTAGCCACTTCCTGTTCACTTTAGTAAAGCCCATTGCAGGTACTATTTTAGGGTCTCAACTAGCTTCCCTGGCTGTGAGATTTGTCTCTATTACCACATATGCAATTTTGTAGGATATGAGAAATCTTTGCTTCAGATGCAGTAAAATCCTTTCCTTCCTTTCACTTTTATAAAAGAATCCTTTTCATAAAAGAATCCTTTTATAAAAGTGAAAGGAAGGAAAGGATTTCCGTACATATCTATAGGCAAAACTCATCCCATAATATTTTTTTCAGATTTCAAAGTGTTAGTGTTAGGTATTACTTTGAGCACAGTTGCTCCTACTAAACATATTTTCACATACAGGTGACCTTTATACTCTGTGAAATATCTTGATACATAATAGATTAGTTAAGGAGACTGTGTCTCCTATAAATTCAGTTAAGACTAATCATTTTTATCCTTAGAAAGGAGTTTACTTGTCAATAGAAGAAACAAGGTATGTCATATTTAAAACTTGTCCTTATTAAGATGAGGTTTAAACTTCCTATTCCCTTAGCTGTACCCTAAATATTTTGTTTTTTCGCATCCTATCTGACAGTAAGATAGGATTTCCATTTCATGTATATGCTCCTAGTTTCTAATAATTTGCTCTGCAGTAAGGGAAACAACAACCAGGCAAGATATCTTTAGATATGTCTAAGCCTATACTTCATCTTTCAGAGCTTTCAGAAATAGGCGTTGTTAGCTGTCCTTCCATTTCATATCTGACAGTCTTCACCCAAATTGTTCAGACCGTTCCCTTTTCAAAACAGGATCTTTCTTGTGGCTTTTTGAAGAATATTTGGCACTTGATCAGAAACTTTAGCAGCTGCTGGTTCTGAAGCTCTTTCTGTGAGAATTGCACAGCTGGCTGTGCTGTACCTGTACTTGCTAAACTTGTTGGGACAGCAGCTACTGTTTCTTTCCCATCCGTGTCGGGAGACATTCGTTCAGATGGTGGTGGCCACTAGGTCCGCAGTCTCTGTAAGCAGGTTGGTCTCCAGGCATCAAAGGCAGCAAATCTGGATTCTGCCAAAATCTCAGTCCATCAGAACTGTCCCCCCTTCCTAATTATAAAGTACCCTTCCTCCGTAGGTCACCGTAGAGATACAGTAAAGAGAGCTTAGTGATTGTGTGATTTTGTGTTCCCTTTTCCCAGAAAGCTGAAGTGAGAAAGTGCAGTGGTATATTGCTATCCCAGCGCACCTCTGCCGCAGGTGACTGCTGATGGGTTCCTAAGAACTGTCTCTCGGACACCATCCAAATTTTGGACATGCCTTTCCTTGCAGTCAAAACTTATATACGTATCTTCCAGCTAATTGGTGGGATTCTTTAAAATATAACAGATAAAATGGAAACATGGGACCACAAGTAAAATAAATAAATAAGCAAACAAACCCTTTAAAAGTTAAAGAAATGTCAGTACTATTTGTGATAATCACTTAAGGATAAATGGAAGAGCACATTAAAAAGACTCACATCATTACTATGTAGAAATGAAATATTTCTCTGGGAAGGAAATTACAGTTGTTTTCTATCCAATGTCAGTACCGGTTATTGAAAACACATTGATGCTTCATTTACATTTTGAGAGCTTGAAGTGTCAGGATGTTTTGTCTATTTGATTCTCCTTTGAGAAGAAGGGAAAAAGAGAGAGCTGTGTTAAATGTCTGGCATTTTTACAGATAAAATTATACTTTTCTCCAGTGAAAATCCAAACCACAAATTACAATTGACCAAATTGATTCCTGTGACTTAGTGAGGCCAGGAAGCGAAAAGGAGACTTCTTGCATATCAGAGCCTTATGAAAAAAAAAAATCCTAGTCAAAACAACAGCCTGTCATTCCTCTTACAAAAGGCACCCATGTAAGAAATGAGGGCATGATTATTTACCTTCATGATGAGAAATAAATAATGTCTCCACCCACCAGTCATCCTAAACCCAATGAGTTATTGCAGTTGTTCAACTACAGAGTGGGTCCTATAATGACAGTATTCAAGCAGGAGAACGAGATAAAAGAATATTGACCCTTGCATTCAATGTGTGCTCATAGCCCGTGAAGATTGAAGAACCCACTCACAACTGCTGTTTCTTGTGAAAAACGACTGCACACTGGTGTGAAGCATGACATTCTTTGGAAACACTGTAGAAGAATATTCATGGAGGCTCTCCAAAGCTGTAAATTTAGTATCTGCATTATAAACTTTTCCTTTTTTTTTCTAGGTGTTACATCCTGCCTATAAATTTTCCATTGTTTTGAAACTTATTAAAGAACGCAAAAGTCCATTCGGAGATCAAAGTCTCCTGAATCTGAATACCACCTTAATTTAAGTTCCATTATATGCATTTTTAAGTCACATATTGTAAAACACAGTTCATGACTTCTTTGAGATAATTTTTTTCTACAAAAGATTAAAAAGAAAACCCAAAGATAGCAATGGAGAATATAAACTGATGAATAACTTTTAGTTTAAGCCTGGGTTTACCCCATTTAAGGCATTTAACTGAGATGTCTAAATTTAGAGATCGGTTTCTGTGTGCTCCCTCTAAAATCAATGGAATGATAAAGGCATTTTCAGACGGCACATCGTGCCTGACTGGTATTTAAAGATGCTTTTCCTACTGTTGAGAGAGCTTAGCATTACTAAGTTCCCATCATAGGTCTCTCAGGTAAATGCAATTGGGGCAGAGGAATTCAGGCTGAACATTTTACCTTCATTTCTATTAATTGATAAGTCTGTTTCTCAAATAAATGAATTGATATAATGGAAGGAATTTATTGCAAATAAAATCTATAATGCAATATGAACTAGCACTGCAAAGAGACTCTGTAATGAACAGCACTATTTAAGTCACTGTTCTAAAAAGGACTTCAAGGCATTTGAGCTATTAAGTAGTAAAAGGAACTTCAGCATTGAACAGCCATGGAAAAAACAGGCATGGACCTTTCTGCCCTATAAATCAACTGTTTTGAATCCAGGGAATAGATACACAAATCCCAAGTTCTTCCAAAATTGTCCATATGCTGTGTACATAGTTAAGGAGGTGACTTTTTCCTCTTCTCCTTTGCAGCTCCTAAATTCCTTTGAAAAAAAAAGAAAAAAAAGCTTTGCTAATAACGAATGCTATGAATCAGATGAATCATTCATAGTGATATTAAATGGCTCTGAATGAAAATGTAATCTTTCCTATTACAATCATACAGGAGATGAAAGCTGTTTATATTGTAGAAAGGGGCACACTATGGAAAAGTTTGACAATACTTTTATTTTGCAAAGCCATTGTCAAAACCAAAATGAATTTTGACAAGCCATTTCCTAGCACAAGTTCTTCTGTCTCCAATGTCACTGCTAGTGGTGCTCACACATTTAAATATGATCTATTTGTCCTTGATTTCTTTTAAATTATAAAGTGAGCAAATTTTTGTAGTAACTTATCAGTAGAAGTCTGACTATCTTGTATTTCATGTTGGGAGTAATTCAGAATTGCATTGAAATTCAATTGATGGACTTGTAATGGAATTATTTCTGGAGTTGCTTCTGAATAGACTAATATTCTTATTTGCTTTCTCTTCTCATTCTAAAAATGTGCCAACTAATCAAAAATATTGTGCCCTATGCAAACTCTAGGTATTTTATTAAATCGTACGTTGCTTAAAGAGTTCCAGTAATGGCTATAAGGTTTGATGTGAACTTCTAATTACAGCTACCCCTACACCAAAGAATTCAGGTTCATACAAATTTCCAGATCCCCAAATTATTCTAAGTACATAATCAGGAGACTAAATCAGCAGTTTAGGTAGTATAGAAAACAAATTATACCTTCAACTTTTCATGCTCATCCTATTGGAAAATACAAAAACATTAAAACATCGCCGAAATCTGGAACAGTTGCACTTACTGATAGCCATGAGTAGGAGGGCAGTTTAGCTCTTAATTCATATATTTACCTGCACAGTATCAGCACTCCATTGAACTAGTGAAAGGTCAATGCTTTATTCTACCAATGCATGGGAAAGGAAGGCCTTTGCTAAAGAGAACTTAAAATGCAGTTGTGTACATAATAAGTGGGTACCGTAGTAGTAGGACAAGAGAAAAAGCAATAATACAAAATACACGTAAAAACCCCTTGGCTAGCTACTACACAGTTGCAAGGTTTACCATAAAAAGAGGTCTAAATCTAAATACAGGAATTACATTAATTTCCTCATTTATACATGTGAGGTGAGAGAGGAAACAGCCTGTGTTTCCCTGTCAGACTTGGAGAGCTGCCGTGGAGGCATGAGAGCAGAGGGCCCTTACTGAGATAGCAACGTGGCTCTGATGAACTCCCTGGACTTCGCTACTTACTGTAGTCTTTCAGTTTACCAGCAGACCCATGCAAAGGGTTTACCACAAAATAGAAAATCAACAGAAAACTTCAGGGAGCAAGAGTTCTATACTACATGTGCAAAATCAGAGGTTTTGTCCCTGGATAAACAACAGAAACACTCCCATTGAAAAGAAATTAAAAGTATCTATCTTTAAACAGTTCATCACACAGCCTCTTCCAGTCCTTTACTCCCCAATGGGAAAAGTGAGCCAGAAAAGTGATCAAACAGATCTGGAAGGAGAAGAGAGCAAGGAACTTCTCCCAGATTCTTTCTGCAACCCAGTATATCCCATTTTAATTGAATGAGTGCAACAATGTTTTCTAAAGTTCATTACAGGAATAAAATCCTCTAGTTTTAGGTGGTGTCCTTATAGTTTTTCAGGATCACTGGGAAATTATGGAGAATTTGTAGGGAATTACCTTAAGTACAGTGACAAACACAGCCTTAGGGTCAGCCATTGGTACTCAAAAGTAGGATTCATGCTGAAGTCAGATTTCACTACAGTTTAGGATTAAAATGTCCCCAGGGAATCTAACTTCATTTTTTCTTTTTTTTTTAACAGCTGGCAAAGGACCCACCAAAACACAGGACAAATTTGTGAGCTATGCTGTAATGGGGAGTAATTTTGGTGAAGATTTGCACCTGAACTACATTTTTTTGCTATGCTTTGAGATTAATCATATAACTCTTCCACCAATTGGATTTAACACCTTCCTTACTGTAATTTCACTGACATCAGTAGTACAAGGAAAGGAGTATGATCACTACATTTTATATGATTTATAAAAATATTTCTATCATGCAATTACTCTTTATTCTTTGAAATGTTAGCATCCACTTTTACCATTAGAGGGCTGTATTGTTTATTATTTTTTTCTCTGCTGCTTATTACATACTTGTTTATATGTGTCAAAAATTGCCTGTAATAACATAAACATGGCATATCCACTTGTCCTGCCTTTCATCCAGTAAGTCTGTCTTATCCACTAACAATATTAGGGCTGCAATAGAAAGTTTTCCATAAAACTCCTTGGCTGACCCTAGAGGTTATTTCTGCTACTGGTAATGATTCAAGAGATGTTTCCCCTATTTTATCAGACGAAACCAAGCAGAATTTTTTTAAATGCAGATTTGAGAAGAAAGTCTCACAGTAAATTCTGTCTTCATTGAGGTGAAAGTGGAATTATGCCACTGAATTCTTTTAGATCAAGATTTCTCTTGCTTCTATCCCACTGAATTAGAAGTCAGAAAGGAAAACTCCTCTTACTAACTAAAGATGTTAAGCTGAAACTTTATGGACAAATGGATTAATCTGTAAGTATCCAATTCAGGATATATTACATTTTTCTGTGATGCATTTGGGGTACTGACTGCCAGTGTTATGCACATGGGCAGTTTGGATGGGGAGATAGAGGAAGAAAGGGAATGGTAACAGTTTCCAATATATTCCAATATCTACTGAAAATCATATTTTCTGCTTAGAAACTCTTGCTGCCCAAGCAGGCTTGCAATTAATTTGTACAGTAAGATAGTTACTTTTACAGATTAGAGGTTTTTTATGCAAACAAGAAGAGTTCTGGCTAAGTACTTATATCGGGTTCTCAGTGGTTTAGGCCAATTAACCACTACTAAGGCGTATTTTCTGACTATTAGGAAGTGTAAATGCTTAAACATTGTGATTAAATTAGAACTGTTTGCTAGACAGAGGGATTTTTTTTTGCACAGTGGAGTTAGCAGGAATATTGATTAGAGTCAGAAACACTATAAATATAAATAAATATATCACAGAATCACAGAATGGTTAAAGTTGGAAGGGGCCTCTAGAGATCATCTAGTCCAACCCCTCGGCTCAAGCAGGGACATCTATATTTACATGCATATATTTAAAATTATGCTGAAGAATCGGTTTTCCAGAGTTACCTGAATGATACAGTACAAAATCCAACTCTGTAGAAACACCTGCTTATTTCAAAATACATTTTTTTGATATTTGCCATTTTAGTGAGTTCACTAGGCTTTGTTAACTAATTTATCTCATGCATCCAAATTAGAAAATGTCATATAATTGACTGACTTCTCTTCTAAGTTAAATGCTCTTCAGAGCAATCAATATAAAAACAGTTCTCCATTATGTGGCTGGTCTTCAGAAGGCAATCTCAAAGGCATAAATGGCATGCAACCCTTGCCTCTCACTGGTTTTCATTAACTTTAATACTAATTTTTTCAAAGGTTAATGGCATTAGGGGCTCTGATGCTATATATCAGGAGAAAATTCTACTAAAAACCCTTGTTAACCATGAAACACACATGAAAGATTATGATAACTCTTCACGAATAAAGCTATGTTCACAATATAGCAGATTGTTTAAACATACGACTAAGTCCCTCTGGGTTCAGTAATGAATTTTAGGAGAACTCAGTAGCCGTCTAGAGAGTTACAAATGTTGGAAAACCTAGAACTTCAAAATTGATACTCCTCACCAAACTAAAGGAAGAAGAAGAAAAATGTTTCTGAAAACACCGATATGCCCAATATAGCCAAAAGGAAAGTTTGTTCCTTAAATGTTCTGTTTTACTGTTTTCACATTCTAGACACATCCCTGCCCCTCACATTTCAAGGAGAAGGTAGGTGTACACAGGAATGGCATAGCAGGCATATGGATCTCCCAGGAGGGCTTTGAGAAATTGGCAAAAGAAATAACACCAAGTCACCTTCTGTCCTCTCTGCTTTTTGTTCCTAGTAAGAACAACTTCCAGAAAAAGAGATATGAATGTATTTCCCCTTCCTGAGATGAAGACCACAATATATTTGCCAAGAGTCACAGTATTTATTCTTATACACCCTTGCCACCTAAAATCATAGGGGAGAAAAACATCCAAATAAAAAATCAAGGAATATTCTATTTATTTTTTGACTAAAGACAACTCTATTTTTTATCTTGCATTTAACTGACAGAATATCAACATATGGATTAACTCCCTCTTGTCATCATTGGCAAGAATGCTAATGTGTCCTTTTAACATGTGTTGTGTCACCACATTACAGACTGTTTGGAGAAAATGTTCATGAACAGTTGATGGAAAAATTCTGCCAGAATTCACGTACGCAAATTAATGTTGATTAGTTTGTTGTGGCAAAAAAGCAACACCACTAATAAGAAACTAATATGAAAAAAAAAAAAGAAAAAATAGAAGAAGAAAATAAAAGATCAATACCATAATCAGAAAAATGGAAAAAAAAAGTAAAATATTGGTAAACCTCTTGTTATAATTACATCTACTTTTCTTTAACTACTTTTTATGCATTACGCTATGGACTTCGGTTTTGATTTTTGGCCACAGATCTGGGTCCCATTGCATTAAGTGATATTGGTAATAATGCTGTGATATATATGTCCACATATAGACCTGCTTTATGCTCAGAGAGCTTTTAGCATTAAACTATATGACAAAACAGATGGACAGAGACAGATGGGAGGAGTAAAGGAAAACAATGAGGTAATGTTTGTGGGTGTGCTTGGATTCTGTTCTCAGTGCACCAAAAGCCCGGCAATACTTACTTACTTTTTGTGAACACCACATCAAAGGAGAATGTTAAGTGATGGTTTGAAAGAGAGTGAAGGGTAGTTTTAAGGAAAACTGTAGGAAGTAAAAGATGGGTAATGTTGTCACTCAGTCATGTCACTCAGTCATGCCTGAATTTATGCAACTGAGAATTTAATTCGTGTGGAATGAAAATTGGCTTCATTGATCAACTGGATGTGGGGAGTGACAGCTTGATACTGCAATAAGGTATGAAGGGTTTAGAAAACTAAAAAAGCAGTTTATGTTTGATGTGACAGTGAGGAATGGACTAGAAAAAAGACCTTAGCAGCAGCCTTTTACATGCACATAAATGGAACAAAATCGCCTTGCACAGGAACAGACAGCATGATGGCAAGCTGCTTTAGGAATTTCAGTGGAAAGTAAAACTACATTTTTGCTGAGCTACTCAAATCCAACACCACCAGCACAAAAAGACAGCAAACAAACAAACAAACAATAAACAAATCTTGCACTGAAAATTTTGCCTGTCAATGTTAAAAAAATTCTCTAAATTAAAAATCAAATCCAGATTATCATCATAGATGATGAATCATTTGCAGCCACAATGATTCAGAAAAGGAATATCTCAGAATAAAGGACAAGATGCATTTGTGAGAAGAAACAGAGCAGAAAGTATTACTATACAGTGAAAGCAGTAAAAGAAGGGGTAGAAAGGGCTTGAGAAAGGTAGGAGATGTAGTGACGTTACTCAAACAAGTAAGGCAGTCTGGGAAAAGACTTTTAAGAAATGTCTCTGCCTTTAACAGGTGAGTTAAAGAAGAGAAAGATGAAAGGAATGCAAAGGCATGCTGTTGCTCATACTCCACTGGAGAGAGGTTGAGAGTATTATTTGTGGAACAAGTGAAATGGTGGCTGCACTCGGGTCAGTCTTGAAGATGACGACAATGGGATTGATGACTGAGGTGAGAAAATGTATTAAATGAGAGAAGAGTTATTAACTGGAGAAACAAAGGCAGATAGAATGTAATAAAAGTTTTGCAGAATTTGCTCTGAGTATAGAAACAAGAACAAGAGGAAAAGCCTGGGCTTAACTATTGGCATAGATTTACAATGGAGGAGAAAAGAAAAGATCTAAGTCTGAAAGAGAGAAAAATACCGAACATTAAATTAACACATGAAGCAGACAGGAAGGGAAGAGAGAATGAAGAGCAAACTTATAGAAGGATAAACTGTAAAGAGTGGGAGGAAAGATGGATGATGATAAGAGACTAGTAGGTACCTATCTGACCTTAAATGAGCTACATACCATAGGAGACATCTATAAAAAATAGAAATAAAGAAGAAATATTCCTAGTGATTGCCATTAATAAATGTCAAGGGATCACTGAATAGAAGACGTATACCTTCTAAACTAGACTTCTTATGTAAAAGACTGTGTCTGACAAACATCGCATGCCGTAATCTGCCTACAGGAGAAGAGAGGGACTCGGTTGGGTATAAAAGCCATGAATCCGGCTATAAAACCTGCAAAGGTCAAATGTAAGTTTATAAAAAAACAATGCACAATTTGTCAAGGTGCCAGTATTAAGAGAAACATGCACTAAGGGAAAGGATAAAAGATACTTTAGAAAAATATAATTCTATTCAGTGGTATTGCAGACAATATGTAATGTAATGAAAAGGAATATTTTAAGATGAAATTTCCAAGACTAATCTAGATTGTATCAGAAAGAGTTTGTCATCTAAGTATTTCTGGATCTCACGTTCATTGCACTAGAGTTTATATTTAGAATAAAATGTGACTCAGAAGAATTAATAGAATACAAAGTAGGTAGGAAAGTGACTCAAAAGGGAAAAGTTGTGGAAGAAAACAGTTGTATTGAAACTACTATGTGTAATGAACAGGATTTTCAAGCTCTAATTTGGCCACTATGCTGCACTGTCTAGATGTTTTCAGAACCAACAAATGTGCATGCTTATTTCAAATAATTCCTTCCAGTATTATTTTTCATTGGTACTTGCCTGCATTCAGGGTAACCTGCCATTATTATCCCCAATCATTTTCTCTTTAGTCTTGCATAATGTACATCACTTTTAAGTCATTTTCTTGAAGCACTGTATGGAATCTTCGTTTAATTTACAAATACTAGAAGTGAGAAGAAAATCAATGGGGAAGTAAGGTTAAGAGACTTCAGTCTGAAAATACTTCACAATTAAACATTTTCTCATAAGAGTTTTAGACAGTAGTCTTAAAGACTAAATCTTTAATTTTTGAACATTTCCTAAAGAAATGGGAAGGAAAGGCTGATTCTTCTTCCTTCTACCACTTATTGAACCCTTTGGTTAAAATTCCTATAGCATAAATTAATAGCAAAACAAATTCCCTTTATTGCAGCATTTGAAAAAAATATCGTTCTCAATACCAATTATGGAGCCACACTTCACAACCAATCACATAAGAAAGATCTATCTTATCTAATTTTAACTCTGTATATAACCTTATTTTAGAGTTATCCTGATTAGGAAAAACAAACAAACAAACAAGCAAGCACCAAAATGTATTTCTATTGTTGTAGTCCTCTTCAGATTAGCAAATATGTATACGTATATGTGTATATGCATACAAACATATATACACACCCACACATAGCAATTGTTCTAAAAGTCGCCGGATGAACACTCACAAAAGCTGGACTCTGGTTTGGCCTTTCTGTGAGTTCTGTAGAAAGGAGCTTGTTCTCTTTTATCAGGAAAAATTACGGTAGGAAGAAATTAATGAGTGTTTATGAGTCAGTTGTATTTGAAAACCATAAACAATAGCAAGCGCCTTTCATTGCAGATAACGGAGTGTTTTCAGCGCAACCAACCGAAAAAGACAAAAAAAACAGACAAAAGAGAAATTTTAATTTATTTCAATAAAAAGCTCTAAGCCTTTAAAAAACTGCTGCCAGGCCCTAAAGAGGTGTTCTTCCAGTCTTACCATCTTTACATAAAGATTTGCTCTGCATGCAAACAGTAAGAAACACCCTTTCAATTTACTGTCTAGTGGTGATGGTTACCAAGCAAACCAGTGCTCAAATTTGTATCTAAAGGAAATTATAAAACAGCATTAGAAGCGTTATATCACCATTTGGTATTGCTCTTTTCAGTAACTTTTCCCATGACAATCATGCAAAAAAAAAATCAAACAAAACAAAATTCTACAGTCAATAGAAAGAGAGAAAAAATACAGATGTGTATTGATATATCACTCTGTAGATTGAAAGCATTAGCTGTTAGCAGCAATTATATTCACAAGTCATATGGCATTCTGCAAGTTTTAGCTCCAAGCCTAGAGCTTAAAAACTGGAAATGAAAAGGTATATTTCTGTAGTACATAGTCATATGCCTCTTTTTATTATCCAAAGCATTCAAAACCCAGCAGCTGCTAATGAGATTTGTGCCTACAAAAGCAATGTTCATGTTATCTGTGTTCTGGTGCCAAGCATTCAGGATTTTTGATAATCTCATCAATGTTTAGATATGGTCCTCAAAGTCAAAGTTGAAAGTGTAAGTTCAGACATGTGCTGTACTCCAGTACAAACAGTGAATATGCCCTTTGCCAAAGAAATATCCATTACCTGTACTAATTCATTATACAGACAACATAACCAAATGTGCAGACCCTGCTATTGGAGGGGAAAATCCTGAGGAGGGAGAAAAACTGGAGATGGAACAAGGTGATAACCAGAAAATGAAGTTATGAAGAAGAAAGATTTGAGAAGGTAAACCACAGACAACAAAAAGGAGACATTAATGTATTTTATATTTAATACTTAATTACAACCTTCTCAAGCACATAATTAGAGGTTGATAAGAAAGAGACCTGTCAAGTGACAGAAAAAGTTATGGACTGAAGAGGAAGACATCGCTGAAATGCTGAATGACTACATTTACACTTTCACATCCAAGGAAAAGGAGTGAAATGGATACTGTTAAAAAGGGAAGTGATGTTTTATTCTTTCAATGAAAATAAAGTTAATCAAAACATTTCATAACACAGAACCAATAGAAAGTAGCAGAGAAAATAAGAAAATGTTAGATATATTTTAAATCTCTTTCGAAATTTGACACTGTAGACATAAATCCATGCCCTTAATTATGCATCCACTTTTATAAAGAAAAAGCTGTCTGCAAGAAAATATAGAAAACACAGCAGGGCATCAAAAATCAGTATTACAGAAACAAAACTGATGCTTTAGTACACAAGAGTATCAGCCTGGACTACAATAAACTGTCTTAAGAAAAATGTCAGAGCAGATTTTTTCTTTATGGATGCCAGGTAATCTTTTGCTGTTTAAGATGAATTTAATATGAAATTAAGTAAAGATATTCTTGAGTACCTAATAAATTAATGACTTGTACAATGAAGAATATGAGTTTCAGATCATACTTCTGAAATAGCCAATTTTATAGTCAGTAGGGCTATTCTAATTTGCAGCAGGAGAGAAAATGCCTTTCCTTTCAATTCTGAAATTTGATTTATAAAGTTTTGACCTCTGAAAAAAGTTATGTATATGAAGTTTCAAATACTTCTAACTAAAAACTAACAATTCTTTAATAGAAATTGTTTTAAAATTCAACAAATTCTTCTAATTTGAGACACATTATCATCTTTTGTGTATTACAGGAAATTTAAAATGAAGATTGAATTCTACCCCTTTGAGTCTAGAAAACTCTTTGACTGGTAAAATGGACTTAGAGTAAATAAATACATACGGTTTTTGCTTTTCTACCTTTTACAAAGTGATAGGACACAAGCGATAACTGGAAAGCTCTTTTTATCTACAGAAGAGACAGAGGGCAGCTACTTACCATGTTTTGAGAATATCTATTTACTTATTTGAACATCTTATAATACTGTAACATTTTAAGAAATGCAAAAGGTCAGTCCCATATTGATTATTATATGATGGGGACAATCTGAATGTATTGCTTTCTCATATGTAGAAAGAATTCGTTCTGTGAGGATGAATGCCCTACTGTATTCATTTCATGCTGCTTTCTCCCTTTCTGCTTCAAGCAGTTTCTGCCTGCAGATGTGACATAGATTTCTATCAGTTGCTATCTGGAAAATCAGATCTAAAGCTCTGTAAACCTGGAGGCAGCACTCACTAAACTGGTATTAAAACTTGTATGAGGAATTACATAATCCTTTACAGGACATTTTATTTGCAGTGACCTTTTCAGCATGGGGAACTAGTTGTTTGTTTGGCAATGATTTCTGCTAGAATAAATGTTAATACTCATATGCACCCTTTATCTAACAAGAACCCTGTAATGTTTTCCATATTCTTCTCATATTGCACTATGCTATAGCAAGTAGATGGGTTTAATACAAGAGTATCAACAAGCTATATCATTAGCCAACTATGAAAAGCTTTTCAAAGGTGCAGCTTATGACACACTAACAGCAGTGTGCAGTGACAGCAAGATTATTTACTTAGGGACCTGTCCCAGAAGTGATCTGCTGGGCAGCAGCTCCCTGGCCTCCAAACTACATGGAGTCCCACCAATGTTAAGCCTGTCTAAACAAAGAAAATCAGGCACAAGACTTCTGTATGAGTTTGGGACACATTGACTTCTGCCAGTGTGTTTTCAGTGCTTTCCATGTGATACTGCATTTTTTTTTTCTTTTCATATGTGAGATAAGCAGTCAGAGGAAGCCAAGCCTGAACTAGGTTGAACAGAGATTCTGAGTTAAGAGATATCCTGAACTCATCTTCCACTAGTGATGACCAATGTTTATCACCAGATAACCAGAAGAGTAATTGCTCCTCTTTGTTCCCTGAGACATTACAATAACAAGGTATATTTTATTCCTTCTGAAATGGTCTGCCATTGAACTCTGGATATTTTTCATCCTTAGGATCTTAACAACGGGAATTACTGGCACAGTGTAATACAAGTTCATCTGATATTGGGAAATACCCAATAATCTGGAGTTTTTCAGAGGCTGTTGTGAAGGACAACAGATATTGCAACAGTACAAAAATATTGCATTCACATTGGGAAAGTTATTTTCTCCAAATATGCATGCTTTTTTTTTATGTATGCTGTGAAAAAGGACAGAGATGAACCAGGAGAATACATTTTCCAAGTACTGTTTGGGTGGTTCCCAGACTGCTTTGCTTCATCAGGTGAAAATCAATCCAATGGAAAGTGCCTGGTTCACAGACTTTAAAAGCATTGATTTCACCAAGGCTACAATGTTAAATATATACTGCAATCAAAGAGATCTGTATCTCAAGTAATTACAGTGTTCGGTAATTACTGAAGCTGACCTTAGAACAGATATTGTTATTACACTACAAAACAGCATTGTAATATTATCAGAACTTCATTTGAATTTTCTATATTCATTTAGTAGCATGAGGTTTCGCATGATTTTTGTGTGTGTGTGTTTTTTTTTTCCTGATTTTACAACCCATGCTTTGTTCTTGCCTAAGAATTACGTTAGCATTCACATCAGAAATGCCATTATGCCTATCTCCTTTAATATCTTGTTTCCTTGTCAAGGTTGTACTGCATTAGAATTACAAATTCAGCTCCGACGGTTTAATATCTTCTCCAAAATTTAACTGGTTTTGGTAAATGTGGGTAAATACACCTTATTAAAGTATACTAATCAGATGAAATAATGTCTTGACACTTGGAGGTAATTCCTGGTGGGTGCTGTGATGTAGAGATCACAACTATATCCACTGCCCTCACAATAACCTGGGAGCAGGGAGAAAAGGGAAATACATATCATGGAATCTTCCTCTAACTGTTGAAGAGATCAAGTCAAATTTAAGCCCTTTCTTGCATTTTCCTCATTTTTTTAAGCCCTGCTTCCTATTAATAAGGAGAAATAAACCATCAACAATACAATTTACAGTGAACAGATGGTCTGCATTTTTGGGGACTTCCAAATGCAACT
The DNA here is from genome assembly GCA_032275445.1 of Crypturellus soui. Lineage (NCBI taxonomy): Eukaryota > Metazoa > Chordata > Aves > Tinamiformes > Tinamidae > Crypturellus > Crypturellus soui. Next base: position 203,083 of record JAUBNY010000255.1, on the reverse strand, counting down.
AGAGCCTCCTATTGCATTTGCTTGCTGTATGCAAGAAATATTTCAATGGTAGGAAAGGAGAGAAAGGCAGTTTCTCTCACAAACACAATTTTTCCTCTCAATCCACCAGGTTCCCTCTCTGGACATTTTAAAGCATGACAAAGATCACTTACCAGGGCACAAACATTAGCTGTTAGCTGTTGCTTCCCCCATTCAATTTCAACAGAGATTTGTCTCCCCAGTGTCTAGACAAGTTTAGCAGGGAAGACAAAGCTCAGACACACTTGCCAGGGGCTTGGCAATACCAGGAGCAGTACCCGGCGCAACAGCACAACATAGCACTATTGTAGCCCAAAATCTTTTGAGAATAACCCATAAGATTGCTAAATACTGTTTTTGCTTATTACTCCTCCAGTCTGTCTGATAAAGATGATTTCCTGTACATTTAGCAATACCAAGAGTTTGTATGGTAAAAATGATATTTAAAAAAAAAAAAAAAAGGGAATTAGAAGTCTCAATAATGGGAGTTATAGGATTTGGTCTTTTTTACGGGGCAAAAAAAAAAAACACGAAATGTGTGAGGTATGTGGTGAAGCCTGGGAAGAATCAACCAAGCCAGGAATGATATTTTAGCAGTGCGGTAATGAAACTGGAAAATATGAGGTGGAGACAAGTTCATTTTCATAAGAGAAGAATAAAAGGCATTCAAAAAGAAGTGAATTCCTTTCTCACAGCAAAAATGCAATTTGAGTATAATGTAATTTAATCAACAGAATGTCTGCTTTAACAATAAATACAAAAATGCAAAAAAAAAAGATGGCTTTAGAAACAAGGGAGTTTCTTAGAAAATTAATTCTCACCATTTCTGAAGTGTTTTGCACCCTGCTTGGAACAGATTACATGCAATGTCACATACATGTTCTTCACAAGACAAAAACAAACAAACAAACAAAAAGAACCAAAAATAAAACACTTTTATTTCCATTCCATGTTTATAAAAGATTATTTTAATTTATTCTATTCTCCTCTTACCTCTCTCTTCTAGTCTGTTTTATGCTTTCTTATACCTGTTTTCTTTTTTCTCAGTTATTTCTTTATTCTTCACGTTTCACTTAGTCTTCCTTTCTTCCAGTTAAATAAAGCAATATGATTTACCAGGAAAAGGACCTGGAATAGTACTGGGGTATAGTTCTATATATGTCTAACTGGAAACTACAGGAGATAAGTCAAAATATTTTGTATCTGCATCTCTTGTTTTACTTAGTCTCACTCAGTTCTATCTTCAGAATTTGATCCAGAAATGAGGTAACTCAGCACATCTGGAAATTGTGTTGTTTAAAAATCTACTATCTCTAGTGTACCAGCACAGTACGCAGAGATGGGAAAGAAACTGTCAGCGCCTCTTATTCCTCTCTGCTTGAACACTATATTCCTCCTGCAAACGTCTCATTTATTTTTGCCCTTTTTAAAGCTCTTGGTCTGTTTTCCCTCTTCTTTTATTGTAGTTACCCAATCAGCCATTTCCATCTAAATTTTTTTCTGCCATGAAACAATTTACAATGAAAGAATGAATCTCCAGGGGCAGATTTGCTTTACTGTTTGAATTGGTCAGAAGTAAACTGGAGCTTTGAGCAAAGATACTAGAGAAAAGAGGGGCATGGGAGTATCTCACAAGCATACAAAATGTTGATAGTCTGTGAATTATTCTAGTCTTATTTCCAGTTCATTCACCATATGAAATTCTCAAACAGCATGTAAACAAAACTGTACCAGATCAGCCCCCAGGAGACTATGCTGATTGCATTTGTAGGCAATCTATACAAATTTAACATTTTCTTTTTTTTTTCACACATTTCCATAAGATTGTGATAAGTTGATCTTTGCTTAAAGAATATTGTTTCTGTCTGTCATCCCCACAAAACGGATCAGGGATCGGAAAAGCAAGTGGGTTCTTACCAGGTTAGGCATGGCCACCCTCAGCAGAGAAGACAAAGTGATTCAAATTCACTTATTCATCCTGCTGCTGACGTGGGAGCCCTAACAGAGTGCAGCTCGCTCCCTGGGGGCATGCTGGCTCAGCAGGACCGCGCAGAAGTAAATAATGCTGAAAGCTTATTTTAGTCTGTAAAATAAGCAGAAATAACTAAAATCACACAGGGGAAAAGTCATTGAGTAACAAAGGAAACATGTCCAACAACTGCGATTTAATTAAACACTTTACACTCCTACAATATTTGCCAGTTAGTCATTTCCTCTTTTCCCTGGAGAAAGGCAAGTATTACAAACAAGACTCCAAAATTATAATATTTCATATATATTCCCCATGCAGCTATGGTGTAGTTCCTAACTCAGATTTTCACAGATTCTCCCTGTTCTTTAAGGGAAATACCTGCATATCCAGCCAGGATCCGGATGTCAGGTTTATTTATGTATCTTGACTCCCAGCATCCACAAATATGCTTTAAAAGTTTTGAAAATTCCCAAGAGAAGAGCAAAAAGTGTACAAGGCTGGTGTGAAGGGTAGAGAGGATTGTATCCCACAATCTCCTGTCAGAATCCAAATTCTGTGTTATATTTCCACAGCCCCCTTTATTCATAAAGGATGGTCTGAGGGACACCCTTTTCCACAAAAATTCTGGCAGAACATCATGACTTCAGTTTTTCTACTGGTAGGTTGGTGGCAGGAGACCAAAAAGCAGTCTCATTGCAAAACAACTTGAGAAAATGTGGAGATCTCACTGTGCACAAGGACTAGCCCCAAAAGTTGTCCCGCTGTGGAGAAGAAAATCTTTCAAGAATTGACAAAAAACTTTCCGATCCCTCCTGTTAACTTCCTCAAGCAAACAAGGGATTGGACTAACATCTAGTCCCTTGGTCTAATAAAATAAAATATTTAAGGTGTGCTTCTATATCTGTTGGTCACTTTTTTTTCCCTCCTAAGCAACTTGTTGCAATAGGTTATTCTAGATATCAATCATTCTCTTACTTAAATGTACTCTCATGATGAACATTCAGAAAATCTTATAATAAAAAATCTTGCCATCCTTTAGTCTTTTAAGAATTAGTGCCTATTGTTTACATTCTGTCAGAAATATCTATTTTCATTAAGCCCAAACTCCACCTCCAAAAAAGTTTTTTGACATCCTATACATTGATTACTTCAGTGTATCCTTGGCATTTGCACTCAAATTTGGGTTCTAGCTCAGGAGACCTTTTTTTTTTCATGACACCCCTTCGATATTGCTTCTGAAAGGCAAAGTTTCTGAATACTTCTGAAACAGCCCTTGTCTTGCTCTGGATTAAAGACTAAGTCTGGACCTACACAGACAGTCGAGAAGTTTTAGCTTGAAAGAAAGTTTAAACTTGGAAGCAAGCTATTAGACTCAGACCACTCACAGATTTAAAGTTTAATAAGCAACTCCATTTACCACACTGTGAGACCCTTAGAAAATTATGTTTGAAAGACATGATTCATATAACTTGATGATTTCAGTTCTGACTCAGATACATGCATAATGCTACTCTATAGAAACTTAAAAGGGAAATTTGCCAAATCTTAATAAGCCAATCTCACAAAATTACATTTGAGACAAAAGTTGCATTGCCCTTTATCAATACTTTTCTTATCTCTTATTTAAGATTGAATGCTGAGATGCAAATGAATGCTGAGCACAGTAAAATTTGCTTCCTATTCTTATCCAAAACTCAATGTAGTTACTTCTTACAAAGGAACAGGATTCACTGTTTTTCTTACAATGATAAATCTCTTCAAAGCTTCTCTGTTAACAGTGCTGCCTTACATATACTTCTGCTATCAGGTGAACTTTCCTGAAATTGTTTGAACTGTTTTATTGTTATCTAGTTCCCAGGATGCCGGCAATCACTTTCTGATAGAGGTACGTGGAGCTGAAGAGGAAACATGACCTGCAACTACAGCTGAGAGGTTGGGCAAACATGGTTTGGGATTTATTATTTAGTTTTTCTCAAAAACAAAGTGTGATACATAATCATGGTGGAAAATATGATGGGCTAAGCAACGATACAATATATGAAAGACAAAGTATTTCCTTCATGATTTTGAAACTTGTCATCACCAGTGTGTGCTTGAAATCCAGTTGCTGCAAGTTGTTGTGAGCTTTACTCTTCCAGTCTGTGCTATATGAAATTCCCATGGCGCTACTAAACTTCCAAGGCCAGATTCCCATCACTGCGCAAAGTGGGCACCATTCCCAGGCATTTGCCACTCCATCAATCCACCAGACAGTCTGAAAATGGCGTATTTTAAATTCTGTTCCAGACATCTAATTCTAAATCTCAGGGGATTTTCGAACACTACTAAGCCATAAGCTTTTGATCCAGGGAAGAGAAATCAGAAAAAAATAACAGGGAGAATTGGAAAACATGCAACCATTTAACCTGTAGACCTGGGAACTGCTTTTGAATCTGCTACAATTCTCTTTGGATCAGTGACATTCATTCCTCTTTGTCAGCCACAAGGAGGTAAGTATGCAAACTCTCTCTGGTTTTGGCTGCGAGATGCATAACCAACCAGCTACAGCTGAGCTAAAGGCTTCGGTGTAAACAGGGCTGACCAATCCTAACCACCTATTTTGACAAATGGAGGAGGTCTTGCTAATTAACCTGGTAAGAGCTAGAACTGGGAATTGTGGTGGGAAGGGAAAATGAAATGTGTGCATCCTGTTCCCGGTGTTTAGCCTGAAGAGAAAAGGACAGAAGTGGGGATCCAGGGACATGGAAGAAAGGTGGAAAAAAGGCCCCTTTTGTGGAGGGGCTGTAATGAAGACATGAGAGGGAGCCTGATCATCTTGATGGACGAATTTAAAAAGATTATGAATAAAATGCAATAAATTGAAGCAGAAGAAATGTTCTGACCTACTGTAAACTGAAACCATTTTTATTGCAAGGGAAATACAAAGTATCTCTTTATCTTGAGAGCATACTAATTAAGAATCGAGAACAAGCTCAGATGTAGAATACAAACATAAGGTTTCAGAGCGATGCTCACTTATTAAGTTTATATTCATACTCCTCTGACTAACATTGCTATTTTTTCACAGAATCCTGCTTATATATATATATAAAAAGCCCCAGAGCATGTGGAAACTTTTGCGTCATGTTCTGAAACAGTATCCTTTATTACAAAGTAAGCCATATGTAAAGAAATTATCACAGGCAATCATTTCTCATATATTCAGGGCACCAGAAAGTGTTCAAGAAAATAAATAAAAAATTATTTTACTTATCACACCAAAAATATGTGCTCACCCTAACCTTGAATTTTCTGCTTAGTAAGAGGAAGAGTTTTGCAAAACATGACAGATACTTAACAGCTGTTTTTTCTCAGACATGTCAGAGTTAAATGATAATGTTATCTCAGACATTAGTGGAAAAATGTTTAAATGATGCAATAGTGTTTCAAGAGGAGAATGTAAAGACAAAAATAGAGAACTTTTTTGTTCTTTTTTTGGCATTACCCTTAAAGTTGCTTATTGTATTACCATAGTGAAAAAAGGATGTGCTGTCTCCCAGCTGCAACAGTCTTGATTCAAACTGTTTTCTGACTGAAACAGTATCACAACTTCATGAAAATTTAATAAGAAGCTACAAGTAATGACAATGTAACTGCATTGCTAGCAGAAGATAGCACTTTAAGGAGATGGTTCAAATAACTGAACAAGGGTAAAGCTGCGGTAAGCATGGCTTAAAAAGTCTGAAAACATTGCTAGATTTTCATAGTTCTCAGGAAATCATGTACACTAGCACTTGCTTTTTAGTGTAATGAAGGAGGTGAAGAACATCAAACCCTTCAGAATTATTGCCCTTAGAGTAGAAAATAGATGTCGAAATCTGGTGGTGATCAAAGTAAATTAATTTCTACTGTATTCCTCTCCTTCATATTTTAAGTGAATTTAGCACTTATAAAAGGTAACATTAACTCCCCTGTGAAGAGTGGCCCTCTGTTGATCTCCTGAACAAATGCAAATGTGTAAGATGCCATCCAAACACTGCCTTGCTAATGTGCCCCTTTTCTGCCATAAGGGACTATTACTAGGGTTGAAATAGGAGTTCAGTCACAGTTCCTAGCTTATCTGCTCAGGCAATCAAAGATCCCAGGTCTAGCTGTGGGTGCTGATGCATTTGTCAGACACATGAGCAAGAAAATGCTTTAATTTTACCAAACTGACCTGTGTAAGATCTGAACTAATCACCAGGAATGGAGAATAAAATCTCATCATTTCCTGTCAAGGCATTCATTTTCCCTTTTAACAGCAAGGAATGATAGAACTATAAATTATCCACTTCAAAACTTATACTATGTAGCACAAATTATTATAAAAGTAACAGACAGGTGCAAGTTCTAAAATGAAAATTTGGAGAGGAAATATAGTTGAATTTACAACAGATTTCATGGAATAGTCTCAATTTTATTGGAAAAATGTTTCTCCTGGTAAGTGCTGTAGAGTTAAGATTGTAAGAAAACCACACAGAGTTTAGTTTTTATTCATTTTGAAATGGAAGATTAGTTCTCAGCACTAAACTGGTAAGTTTGCTTTAAGTTTGCTGTGAACTATTTGACACTCAAACTACAAGAATTTGAGTGTTTTTTTTTTTTTCTAAAAATTATGATTTTCTGGATCAGTGTCCTCAAGGGAGGCGGTGAGGAGGATGGGGCTGGCCTCTTTTCACTGGTGGCCACCAACAGAACTAGAAGAAACAGCCACAAACTGAAGCACCAAAAGTTCCACGGGAACTTAAGGAAAAATTTCCTGACAGTGAGGGTGACAGAGCCCTGGAACAGGCTGCCCAGAGAGGTTGTGGAGTCT
>JAUBNY010000255.1:144353-161045 GCA_032275445.1 Crypturellus soui | reverse complement strand
TGCTGCTGGGCTCGGGGGCTGGCTGTGGCACCTACCTGATGACTGCTCTATATGGAATTGTATCTTGTAAGTGGCTATCTTATTTATTTATTTATTTTTATTAGATCCAGCTCTTGCTTGGAAAAATGAAGAAAGGAAGAAAAGGAGCAAGGGAGATAGAGAGTGAGGAACCAATGGCACATCATTTTCATATCAGCAGGGAATGTGGCAACAATGTCTATTTCAGTGAGAAAAGCCTTTTCCCTCAATTTTGAATTCTAATTATAATAATAAAAAACAGCAATCAAAAATAGTATGTTTGAGGTCATCATATAACTCTAACTAAACACAAAGAAACTAAATATCTCTTCAAAAATATAATCCTGATATGGTCATTAAAAGCAGCTAAATCATCTGTTAAAGGCAGTAAAACTGGCCATCCCTTCAGTCGGTTTCACAAGACCACACCACCCTGCTAAGTTTCTGATCAGTGAAATGGACCTTTCCATTAGCTGGTATACAAAAGATAAATTCAACCTCATTTCTTACCTATGCATCTGTGCTAATAAGATGCTAGTCCTCCTTATCTACACGTGGTCAGATAAAAAACTGACACTCAGTATATTTTAAACTCTAATGAGTAAGGAGGCTAACTAATACTTATCTGTATTTTGTTTTTACAACCTGGGAAAAAAAAAGAAAGAAAGAAAAAAATAAAGCTATACAGCCAGTCGGAAAGATAGGTAGCTAGTAGCACTGGCGATTAGTCCTATAGTTGAAAATGAGTTAGCAATATACTTACACATATGTTCTCAAAGCCTGATTCTCATGAAATGAATAGTCTCTCCATTCTACTTTTAACCACAGGTAAAAGGTATGAATTATGTCCTTTCAATGAACTCAGGATATGATAAACAAATCATACTAGAACTATAAAGTTCTAGACATTTTGTGCTGATCTCTCTCTTTCTAAAGACAAGGTAACCAGGCTTGACTGGTCTCCAGATATGAAATAGCTCTGGGGAAGGTCACAGTGTTCATAGTAAGGAAAGGTGGACAGGGTAATTGACTACAGAGACTGAAATATAAAGCTTTTCAAAAATGGATTGCATAAATCATATTTCTCACAACAGGTGCTTGCTGTTTCATGCCTGCCAGCTCAGCACTTATTTCCTTCTCCCTTGAAGGAGATTTAAACAGGAATGAATAGAGAATAAGTCTCTGCCTACCCATACAGAAACAAGCCAGCACCTGAAACAAAAGCCCACTTGCTTTCTTACTTGATATCACCAAGGCATACATTTGCCTTCTTCCGCAATTCTACAATTCTCTTGTTCCTTCTCAAACAGAAATGCCTGCAAGACATAATATCTGGATAAAAGTTCAAAAATGTCTCAAAAAATGGAGGAGAGGAGGAAGGCTAACAGTGTTTGATTGTTGAATCCCATTAGCTTGTTTAAACCAGCTATAAAGTCTGGATGATAGTCTTAGTTCCAACACTAATTTAAAATTACCCTACTTTGTTTCTTTAGTAGTAGTTACTACCTGTGGTGCTTTGTGCTTCAGATCCACATGGAAGAGAGATTTCCTGCCCAGAGGACTTCACAGTACTGTAGAGTTCAAGAAATTGCACCCATTAGCAAAAAAATACAGCCTCTGAGGAATACATAACAATTAGGCTAAGTTAAGATGAGTGCATAGTTAAAGAAGACACATGAAAAGTGGAAGTTAAGAGAAAATGAAGTCAGCAAAAGAATGGATGTAAAATGAAGCTGAAGCAGAGCTGTAGGTGACACTGGAGATTTGCTGAGCTTGTAGAGAAAGAATGGAGAACTTAATCATAATGCAGTAACAGCCTCTAGACATGGTGAGGGCCTTTTCAAGCAGACCTTTAGCAATGTAGAAAACAAAATGAAAAAAAAAGAAAAACAACAAAAAAGGCAAAGGTAAAGATATCTCTTCTGCCCTAGGCTTCCTAAGACTGGACTAATGTGAAAACATTCCCACAGAGATGCTGTTCTGATTAGTCCAAAATAGAAGCAAACATGCTGGTAGACTTATTGTCAGTCCAGATTTTTTCAGGTCGCCATAGTGCTTTTTGTGTGTGTGTTTTTAATTACCTTCTTTTTTCAGCAAATATTTTGGTTTCAAAATAAGTCATCTCCTGATAAGGTACAGCTGTATCTCCTATATGAGGTGCTCACTGCATTTCATGCCAAGCTTTCTTTGAGCTGAAAGTGAAACTAAGATATGAAGCCCCATTTTCACTTTGTGTAATAGTGCACTGCCACACTTCTGAGAAAAAAATCTGCAGCAAATGGTACTTTAGAGGAATCAGGTTGCACACAATACTTACTATAATTATGGAGCTTATGCTGAAGGAAAGGAAATTAATTTGCTAATATCTTAGTTCTTCCCCAGCTGATAAATACCAGGGGAAGAATTCAATGATAATTGCTGGAAACATAGACACCAGCAGCGCAAAGAAAGAAAGGAAGAAAGAGAGAGAGAGAGAGAGAATATATAATCAAAATCAATATGGCAAAATCAACATTGCACTTGCCAAGAGACATATTTATTCGAGGAAAACAGCCAAGGGAATATGACAGCCAGTCAGGACTTATTTTTCAATTTTCTTTTAGAGCGAGTATATCCTTTTAATAAAAGTATACCCTTGCCCTCAAGAATGTAAATGCCCAGACCACTGAAGCTAAATAAATCTGACTCTGGGAGCAGAGTTCTCAGTTTCATTGCTCAGCAAAGTAAATACACACTAACAAACATACCTGAGTAAATCAGGTTACGCTATAGACTTGTGGTAAATACATAAAGAATAAAAATGTAGAAGCTCTTTTTCTTCCACAGTGTCAACAACAGATACAATCAAATAATTTAAGTTCTAAAACAGTTGAGGTTACTGCCAAATGATTTCCTCTCTAAAATACCCTTTTTAACATATTATGGAACCATTTCTAATAGCCAAGGATATAATTAAACACTTTGGGTGGTGTGTCTTTTCAGTCCTTCAGTCTTCTTTTGGGATGTATATCCTAGCAGAGATGTGAAAGATTCAAGGGAGATGGTCCATTTACAGCATGGCCTACATGTTATTTAATCTCCCATCACTAAGACAACTGCCCTCCTAAAAATCAGGAAAATATGTTATCATTAAATCACAGTTTTATAAGCATGCTGCTAAATAATTGAAGAGCCCAGCTGCCACAAAGGAACAATTATGTATAGACATGAAATTCTGTGCAACATTTTGCATCCAAATATTGGAGGAAGTGAAGAGGAATAATTTTATTTGTTTTCATGATTAAAATTTCTGAGAGCCCATCATATGGTAGCACTGAATAGATAAAATTAACAATGCTTGAAGTGACAAAACAAATTTTACTTAAAAACCCAAACAAATGCAACCATGTAACTGCAGTGCTGATAACACCATGCATTTGAAGAGAACCAACAGTCTATGAATGCTGGAATTTAACATAAGCTTTGTTAAAAATTTCCATTTTTTGTTAATATATAACAGTGCAATAGGTTTCAAAGCTTTTTTAGATGAAATAGGTAGTCAAGAACATGTTTTGAATAGGGCTAGTCAGGACAAAAATCATAGAAGGTCTGGAAGTATTTTGGGGAAAATCAAGTTAACAACTCTACAATCACAAAATCCCAGGACAGTATGAATGTATTGTACTCTCCCCAATGACTAATATCTTTCTCTTCAAGTGGTCTCACTGCAATCACTGCAACAGATCCTGCTTTGCCATTGCCACTCATAGAAAAGCAGGGCATCGTGACACAAGCTTATACAAGTCCCTTATTTTACCCTTGCATGAAATGAGTACAACGAAAGCAAGAGTCAGACCCAGAGAAGCCCTTTCGGAATAAAGAACTAGCTTGAACAAGATGGAATAACAGAGGCAGGGGAGAGTTTCTAGAGGCTGTTTTCCCCCTCACTGGTACCACTGAGTAGTATAATACTTGCACAGTAGAACTTGCAAATTAAGCTGGCTGGGCCCAGCGTAGTTTTGGCCAGAGACTGGCTATGCATGGTGAGCAGAGAGGGTTGAAGCTGGTCCTTCGACTGGAAAAATGTGTCTTCAGAAAAACTTGTAAAGCACCTGGTGTCTTTTATGTGCTAAACAAACAATTAATAATGAAGACAATGAGTGAGGACAAATGAGTGTCATGAGCTACAAAATAGTTAGTTTTTTAAAGTTAAAAAGTCTGAAGAGTACCCTATCCTGATCCTTTTCCAAAAATTGGGAAAGAGTGGTTCCCAAAAGAGTTTTCCTCTAATCTTCCTCAGATCACTCAAACACTAACTACAGTGATGCTGCCGTTCCTGTAAAATGATTTTAAGAGCTTTATCACTCTGCTTAGATCTTAGCAACCAAACTTGCCTCAGATCTGTTACTTATAAACAAACTAGAATTTGCCACTAACGTGAAAATTATGTTTTTAAAGGCTGCTTCAACTGGTATGTGGTGCCAATACATATTTTATCTTTGTTGATTCTTTACCTTTTACAGAAGTACATGGCTTTCTTGGATTTCTGTTTGCAATTTTACTTTGCATGACATTTTATTTACATTTATCTTATACAAATCAGATATAGAAGTTTCATCTGGGGTCAGAAACATGTGGGTTGGAAAGGATCCTAAGTTTAACTGTCCTCTCATTTCTTCTAGTTGTAAAAGTGGTCCACTGCCCCGGGTGATTCATTCACATACAAAAGAGATGAAAAATCCCAGACTGCTATTCTTTTCCTGTCCTGTAAGTAGGGCTAAACTGAGGTCAAATCAGTTATACTAATAGGAAAAGAAAGCTCAAGTCTAGAGATCACAAATGGATTATAGTTTTATTTCCAAAAAATTGTGCAATTTTACATCATTTCTATTCTTCATTCAAGACTTTGAACTTCAAACCTACAGTAAAACTACCTACAGCAGAAATTTTACTCTCAGCCATGCTTTTGGGTTTTCACCAGGCTTCATTGAATGAGAGTACAGATTCAGAGCTGATCTGTTTTCTGAAAATACTGGAACTGTGACTGGACAAGACTGCTTATCCTAAAATGTACAGTCCTAATTAGGACTGTAATCTGTAACTTAAAGATAACTTCAGAGAATGCACGGGGAGAGGAAGCAAGCACCTCCTGCGGAGTTGCTGAGAGAGGTTAATTCAAGCAGTAGCCTCCTACACAGAGAAAATATACTGAAATGCCTAGGCCAGGGAACTTGCTATGTTTAGTATTACTTCTGTTTTTGTTTTTGTTGTTGTTGCTGTTGTTGTTCTGAACAGTAAAATTTCATCTAAAGCCAAAGTCTGAAAGAGATGCCAAGAGGCATAAATTCTTCCCTAGGGTAGTTACATAGTCCACCCATTTACACTTTAATAGAAAAAAAAATAAATAAAAATAGGCTGGAGCAAGGCAAAGCAAGATATTGGTTAGACATCTCCCGCCTCATTAGCACACCAATTGTACTGTGACTTTCTGAGGAAGTTTTTGACAGTTTTTTGAGGCATATGGAGATTATAAAGACAGCGGGATTGCTTCAACAGCTGTACAGCATACATACATTTCTCCAGTAGCTGGTCCTTTTAAGAGTCACTCTGTTTTAAAATGGGATTGAGCTTCCCTGATTCACAACTCAAAGCTGAAAGGCATTGTACTCTCTGTAACAAGTACTTTGCGTGTCATCCTCATTTACCTGTCACAGACAGCATTAACATCAGTCCAAATTAAAGGACATTTTCCATCACTGTTTTAAATAATGTGACTTTTTGTTGCTGTTGTTTTAGTTACTAGTTTCAGGATTGGGAGCTTAAATCACAATTCTTTGAAGTGTCTTTTCTTGCTCAGAATTGGTAGATTTGATTTTTTTCTCTCCTGGGCCAAAACGGTGGGGTGGGTCCCTTCTCCCCAAGTTAACAGTGCAATGTCTCAGTTGCCTAGGAGTTTCATTCGCCTTTGGGCACTCATTCTTGTCATCAGCTATAAAGATATCGCTACATTGCTTGTAGGCTTGTTTATTTTTAGAAGGATATTGACAGTTTGAAAGCTCTTCAGGGGAAAATATATAGCCAGGAAGTAGTGCTAAATATGACTATATCATTTCTCAAATTTCCTGAGTTTGCCATGTTTTTGGCACCTACACAGCTTTCTCAGGTTTGCAGACAGCTGTGGCTGTGCTGGTCCTCAAAAGAAAGATGGAAAATGAATTATTAATAATATGGATAACTTCAGTTTGTGTCAGAGTTTCTCTCTACCTTTCTGTGCAGCATAAGTAATTGTGCACCGGTCAGTGAATAACACTACCAGTGAGATGAGCTAGGATTTCTCGGTTACAGTGCAGCCTTTTTTAAAATACATGAGCTTACAAACAGCAAATATGCAATTTATGCTGGTCCTCCCCTTTGCCTCTCTGGCCCTCTCCCAGCCCCTTTCGGTCTTTAAATGACAAAGTACTATATTAAATAAAAATAGACAATTAAAACCCAAAAGCTATAGTGCACTTTTTTATTAGGCAAAGCTATAGTGCACTTTTATTATGCAGCTCCTTTTATTAAACAGTATGAAAACAATTCAAGTTAACAGTTTTTGTAGTATAAAAGATTAAAAACAATCTTTTTCAATTTATATCACTTTTTAAGAAGGCAAATAATTTAAAATACTCCATGAACTTTTGTAGCATGGATAAGAAACAAGAATTAAAAAGCAAGATCACTTCCTGGTCTTACGTTTTTGCTTGTTCATCCAGTAAATCTAAAAGAAAAACACATACTTGGCTATTTTTTTTAATTTATTTTTTATTTTTAGCACCTCTTCAGGAAAAAAAATGCTGTTCTTTTCTTTAACCAAATTTATGAGGTCACTGACATTTCCACAAACATGACATTTTGAAGAAAACATCAAGAACATTTTTATGATTTTAGATCAGTTCTAGACTCTAGTATCTATGTTAAATCATAGCAGCAGATTGCCTGCCAAAAGTTAATTCCTCTCTTTACCATAGTACTTCCTCAGTTCATCCAGGCAGCTTTGACTGTCTGAATTACAAATCAAAATCACTAAAACATTTTTGAAATCTCTGAATATCAAGAATGTTTTCTCTTCTATTTCTGATCTGATAATTTATGTCTGTTTGGAAGTCTGTAAGCTCATACTGACACTGGATGCATTTAATGTTCAGCTACTTAACAGCTTCACAATTTTTGGCAATGAACTAATAAAACCAAATAAAATGTAGGGATAGGACTTTTTCTACATGCATACATAGCAAATAGAAAATAGCAAACACAAAACTGCTTATAAGGCTGTGTGAGAGCAAAAAATAATACAAATGATGGTAATTTGGAAATCAATTGTGGAGCTTCAGTATGTGAAATCATATGAACTCTATAGAACGAAGGTTTGGTAAGAAGGAGGCATTAGTGTGCAATGCAAAAGGAGTCCTATGCATCAGGAATTTGGTAAACAATGCAGAAATGGTATATTTCCATTCCATGAGACCTGATTTCAAACACAGCATGGTCGCATATGTCCTTTTCTCAGTGGAGGTCCTTTTCTCGGTGGAGGTTCTTTTTTCACACACGGGACAAGTTCCACATGCAGCACGTAAAACTGCAGATGCTGCAGAACTGGATCTGTGTATTTCTCATTTCTGGGAACACTGCTTTTTGTGGCACCAATACTTCTGTCTCTTACCCAAGAAAGTCAAAAAATGGCTTGTTTATACAGAGGAACAAGGCAAGTCATACAGCACTTCTCACCCTACCAGTATTTGCCTGCTGCTAGATATATTCCACTTTGATACTGAATGCACTCCTATCAGGAGTTACTCAGTGTTATGTGCATGCATTGAGGATTTAAAAGTAAAAGTTAGAGGTCTGTAAAGAAGCTTGAACACAGTAAGCTAAAAATTGAGGCTCTGACTTACATTTAAATCAAACAGCTTAAAAATCATGTCATTTTGCTGATTAAAGAAAAAAATGCTATGTCAAAGAAATTACTCAACCAAAAGGTCTGCAAGCTGTACTGACCATTATTTAAAATTGAAAATGCTTGATTGAAATAGCAACTATTAAAGGAATATGCTTGGAAATTTTCTGTATTTTGCTGATATTGTTAGACACAGCAAAGATCTGTGTGTTTGAAAAACTGATTTGCTAGTCAAAAATTATTTTTTATGAAAGTGAGGAATATTAAAGCTTTCTCACAAAATGCCTTGGATAAAAAGTTCTAGGCCATCTCTGTAAGATGCTTCAAATATTTGAAGTTTTCCTTGAAGTGAAGGTACTGAAAGATATGACCAAATGCTTTGTGATCTACACTACAGGCACATTTTAGAAGGATTTTTTAAAGCTTTGATTTTTTTGATGATGATTTTGGGAGAGTATTCTGGAACTATTTGCCCTAGTTAGAGGTGCAGGCAAGACTTTTTCCTGACTTTTCTTATCCTATCACTTCTTTCCATTCTTTCTTCAGAATGCAATTTTTTTTTTCTGAGAAATTATTATGTCTCTTCATTAAACTCCCCTAGAACATGGGGTGAAATTTGGATTTAGGATAGTTGACTTCCAACTGTGGGTGCTTTTGCAGTGTTGCAGTTTCCACTGTGGAATAATGGCTATTCAGAAAAATGCTAGGCAGAGAGAGCATATTTCATATCACTGAAATTATTGTGAATAAGAAGAGACTGCTGTATTAAAAAAAGGCATCCACTTTTATTTTTTTTATGATGACAAAGTATAACCAGTTTGTCATTAACCTTATAATCCAACAAACCAGTTGTTAGGAATCAGTTGCAGTACAAACTCTTCATGCAGATCATATTCAAATAAATCTGTTGAACTTTAATATCCCCACTGCTTTATCACCGTGCCATTATAGCGTTGACAGATAAGGTTTTGAATGATCATATTGGCTGTAAACAGCTGAATTACCACAGATGGCACTTTGATTTCTATGGTGCTTTGAGACCTTCCTGCTTAAGGGCTCAATTTTGTGTTTCATTTTGTGCATCTTTGCTATTGTTTTCTGCTTGGAATAAAATTGAATTATTAACAGGATGAGAAAGTAAGGTCATCAGAAGAGATGAAATGATTAAGAAACATATTTTTCCCAAGTGAGTTGTACTTTTAATTATAAAACAATTAGTTCAGAAAGACCAGTGATTTCTCTCTTTCCATTTAACTCTTATCTGTTTTGATACTGTAAGTCTTAGAAATACAATGCTCTGGGACAATTTGTACAAATCTCATTTAACTCCGTTGAATAGATGACAATAAAATTTATTCATGCAATATGTTCCTAAACAGTTTGTCTGCTCAAATTCCCTCTTCCTTCTCTTTTCAGACAGATGCCTGTACATTTTGGAGCACATGGATATGTCTGATTGTCTCTGAAAAACAGTTTTCAAATTATTTTTTAACTTTTACGTAGTTTCATTTATATAGTGATGTCAAGCAAAAAGAGAAGTCCCCCTTTCACCAGGCTTCAATTAAGAGTCAGAGTGTAATATATATATCAAATAGACATTTAAGACCATGTTTCACTGGAGGTGCTTCCTTTTTGGACCATTGAATTCCAGTTTTGGGAAGCCTTGATCATCCTAAGACACCAGGAAAGGGCCAATAACTTTGGAAGTTCATTCCTCCCTGAGAACCAAAGGATGAGTGGCTGAAATTGAGCTCCTGTGTAGTGCTACATCCCAAATTAGTGAGTTCTTTTAAGAATAACATTTTCTAAATTGATGTTATCTTCCTAGGTCCTGCATTATCTGATCTTACTACTTTCTTCTTTATTATTTAAAAAGCTGGCATTTGGAATGTAAAATAAAAAAAAAAATAGAATGCAAATATGTCAGATGGATTTAAATACTATGAATAATTAATATAGCAAATAAACAAGAAAATTGTAGTGTAGTAGGAGACAGAGCACTGATAATGGTTTGCATAAATGAATGTAGATAACTATTTGTGCTATTACTATACTGCTTGAAAGAACTTTGGGATACCATGAGACTCTTCTGTCCTGAAAAAGGATCCTGTATATCCAGATGGAAACAATTTTTTACTTAGCCTGTTCTGTAAATTCTCAAAGAAAGAGGTTTGACGGCATTTTCACGTCACCTCTTGCAGAGCATCACTTCTGTTTATTGTGAGGATTTTCCTATCCAGTCTGATTTTTATCTGTTGCAAATTAAGCCTAAAATTGTAAGTGCAAAGTGAACAGCATAGTGAATACTATCTTGTTTAGAGCACTTACAATGAGTGCGCTAAAAAATTCATGCTGTATACTACCCAGCCTGCTCTGGGAATATATTTCTAAGCTCCAGAAACTCACCAGAGGAAAATAATTTCCTTTTGTAGACATATGATGAACTCTTCTGAATTGGTTTCCTGGCATCATATTGCAAAGTGGGTACAATTTAAAGCAAGTGAGTTATTTGAGTTAAATTGAATACAAGTCTATCCAGGGTTTATACAAGAAAAACTTCAGTAATCTCCCAGCCATCCAATCTAAGTGCCTGTTTCCAACTCTCTCTTAGTGGGGGAATTGTTTTAGGCACAATATTATTGTCTTATTATTATTGAATCAGCTGAAGTCATATTTATAAAAGAGGAAGCTGTGTGAAAAAGCTGGCCATAAGCTAATGAATAATTAAGGTCCTAGCACACATTTCCCTACTGATGCTCACACACAGGAAAACAGTGATAGGAACAACACAGTTTTATGGTTCATGGAGCAAGCTGATTGCTCCCAAGTGCTCCTTGATAAAGCAAAGGAGCTGCTGTTGCCTGAAAAGCGAGAGCAGGAGCAGCAAGAGGCATGGGGGAGAGTCCAGGCGGACACCGCAGTCCCCATGAGCAGCAAGGCTGCTTGTCAGCCCATCAGGGGCTAGCCCAAAATAGGAAGGTAGATTAATACCTTTGGTATGCTAGGCTAATGACAATGAAAATTAGTCAGTTTCTGGACTGCTTCAATCAGAAACATATGAATGAGATGATATACTTGCTTTTCCTTTGCTGTACACAGTTTCCTCAGAGTTCCTCAACAGAGCAAAAAAAAACCCCGGTGTTAATCTTTTAAAAGCACCGAAAGGGACAATCCCTCCTCTTTCCCTCTACGTTGTTCACTGAGAAAGGAATCATACCCCTACACTATTTTTCAAATCAAAGCTCAGGAGGTTCTTTTTTAACTTTGAGAAAAGTGATTTTGCTAATCAGTATGCTTCAGTGAGAAGAACATTATTTGTTAGTATCAAATTAAATCTTTCTTCCTAAAAATTTCTGTTTTTAATGATAAAACCATTTTTGTTTGTTTTCATCTAAGTAGCATTTTCATATCTAAATCATCATAATTTTTACATAGGATTAGAAAATTGCATTCTTTCCAAAGGAAAGGAAACATATAATTTCAGTTTAAATATGTTTCATTCTTTGATTCATTAAAAAAAAGCATTAGGGTATTTCCTTTTTGGCTTGACGTTAGCTAGACTTATAGATGTTTTTGTTTAGCCAATGAATTAAGAGTTCCATTGTTTTACTTCCATACATGCTTAATTAACAATCTGGAAGTCATTTTTCAAAGTTACAGTGCCAAAGTTCTCTACCTCATTGAAATCTGGAAATATGATAGGACCCGTCATATGACCTGCTGGAAGTAATAATAAAAAAAAAAAAAAAGGAAAGAAAAAAAAAATTGACTCATTCTATCCTGTTTCGGTTTAGTAGCAGGGAAAAAAAAAACACAAAAAAGACAGAAAACAAAGCAAAACAAACAAAAAAAATATGGAAAAAAAAAGTTTTGCTATGATATCGCAAAAATCTCCCAGACTTTTTCTCAAGGTGCAAACTGAACTTCAGTGATCATATTTGTGGATTATTTACAGTTTCAAGGGAAATGAAGTTGAATGAATCAGCGAATTCAAAAGATGATGTTTTGAAGAGCAGGTATCTAATATTGTATTTGGATACTAGCTGCCTCATTAATTCTGATTTGTTTACATCACCTGTAATAATGTATTAATTGTATGGATTTCCTTTAGAATACATCTGAAAATGATGATCGTTCTTGACAAGACATTGATACCTGTATTTTGAATACATCTGTGACTTTGATGGTAAAAGTTTGGCTCTGTTATCGTAATTAATGATTTAACTACAAGATTTTGCAAGAGATTGGGGTTCATGCTCTTCCACATCTATCCGGCAACTCTTCCCTGACATCACAGCTGTCAGAGAATCTGATTTGTGAAGTATTTACATACATCTATGACTGGGAATAGAAATGGGCTGGTTTTGGCTTTTTTTTCTCTTCTCTTTTTCCTTTATGAAGCATGCAGTTGTCCCCAGCATCCCAAACCACTTGACATGAAAAAACAAGTGCTCTTGTGTCTTGTATAGTTATTTGCACAAAAATTAAAAACATCTGAGGTGGATGTAAAGTGCTGTTTTTCTGATTTAGTACCTTCTTACATTTATTTTGCCCTCGTTTTGTGTAGGCATTACTTGGGTGGCTGTGCAGAAGATGGCAATGAAACAGGACATGCCTGATTATGTCCCAGCCTACAAACACATGCTTTCCTGTGACCTTACCGGGCTGTAATGCAGTTATCTGTAGTCAAATGTCTGCGTCACGGACTGCAGGCCTGGAGCCTTGCATAGCTAAGAGTAACTGAAATGGTTTAACACCCACAGTTTTCACCAATGGTAAACATGCTTATGATTAAGAGAGTACTCTGTTACAAATGGGTTTATTTCAAGTACTTTTCATGAGTTTATTAGGTCATCTTTTTCCATTATTTTCACACATTTCATTGTGAGCATTATTTCTGAGATTGGATGAAAAATAATTAGCAGGTGTTTATTCAAAGATACAAATTAATAGTTTTAGGGATGGTATTAAATATTTTTTTCAGAGGATCCAGCATTCATAAGGCTGACACTTTTCAGTTTTGTGAAGTTTTGAAAGAGGAGTTCAGCTCAGTTAATAGCCTTGCCAACAGCACTCTCTATAGAATACTAATTTATTTCACTTAAATGGCTTACAAACACCTGATCCCAGCTTTGGAAACTAATTAGTGAGCTAGAGATTTTACATGAAATGGGGAATTTTTTCATATCCAAAACTGCGCTGAATCTAAATGTCAACATTTTTCTAATTATAAAAAACACAAAGGAATGTCACAGGGTTAGAAAGCATATTGTGTCTTTAACTGAGATAAAATGACAGGCAGTGTATCATTCAGACACATATTTGCTTATTTAAAAAGATCAGAAAAGCTCATGATTAGTTTTATTTTCTAAAACTAAAGAGTTTAGAGATTAAGAAGGAAAAAGAAATTCTCACTTAGCTTTAACGGAAATAGTCTTGTAGAGATAATCCTGGATCAGCTCCTTCATTCCTTGAATTTCAGGCAAGGGAGTGGGTGCTGAGTTGAGGGTGCACAGTGCCACGGTGAAGAGCAGGAACCTGGGGAGGGGGCGGTGAGGATCCAGCATTGCAGCAGGCAGGATTTGGCCCCTGCACAGTGCTCCTGCAGTGCTAATGGTCATGTCAACCACCACTCCAGCCAGCCTCCTCAGGCCACCTTGGAAATGCGCTGCCGGGATGTAGCGTCCTCCTCCAGCCGCTCAGAGAGGATAAAATAATTGCCGGAAATCATGGATATTGCCCTCCTGTGCAGAGCTTGGGTCTGAGCACTCTTCCTTTGGGCACAGCCTCTTCCTTGGGTAGGACCGTAAAACATATGTCTGTAAAACATATGTCAGCCCTGATGTACTGAGGGCTTGAATCTGGGCCTATTAGAGCCAAAAGAAGCTTTTCCACTGATTTTGAAAAGCAAGATGTCTCAAGGATGTTAATTCCAACTTTGACAACTTCTGAAGTTTCCGGAAAAAATGTTTCTTGATGAGAAAAAAAAACCCACAAACTTTTCTGACAAAAGTGAAACTGCATCAAGAAGTCCATTTTGACAGATTGGCTCTAGGCTTTCATTCTCTTTCTTGCTTAACAGAAATGACTAGAGAATGGGCCTCAGTCACTGCCTTTTGAAACTTCATTGAGTTTCCAAGAAGTGTTTTGACATTGACTAATAATATCAATATTGTAATATCAAACAGTTATTAAAATATTCTGACCAGCATGACACTATTTGCACTGTGTCACTCCGAAGCATACATCACTCTAATGGGATTATCGTTAGCTAAACGCTCCCTTCAGTCTTCCTAGGTGAGAGGCTTCATAGAGCTATGAGTGAGGAAGTGGAAAGACATACAGAAGTATAAGATGAACATCTCTCCCCTGGCAAGCTTCTTACACCACCAAAAGGCCGATTTAGGGAAAAGAGGAAAATACTGTGTTCCCTCCATCAGTTCTCATAAATAATGTTTTTTTTTCAGGAATTTTTGCCTTTCCTATGAGTTAGGAAGATTTTCTTTTTAAAATTCTTTATTTACTTTTTTAATTGGCATCAAAACAATCAGCTGCCCTGGGAAGTTTTTGTTTTTCACTATAGTATAGTTAGGCCAAAAGTCAGAAGAATTTGAAATGTACTCAGTAGCACACAGGCAGGTTTTGGTCATCAGAGCTTGTGGCTGCTGTCCAACGAGAGTTAAAAAGCCTAGGAATCAGCTTTCAAAAACAAGAGACTTGACATTTTTTTGGCAATCTGTGTGTCTTTGAGAGGAATTGAGACCTACAGAATTCATACCATTCATTTCTATCATGAGGCAAACAAGTAAGAAGGAGACATTGCAGACTCCAGTGGGAAGAGTAAGGGAAATCTACCTGAGTTTTGGCTTATACAGTAGGACACTAGATATAGTTAGAAATAGTCCTGATGATATATTCACTCTTCAAAGCTTGATGAGAGAAACTCAGCCCTGACTCTGCCTCCAAATACTGAGATTTCTGGATGAAGGAGGAAATTGATGAGGGCACTGATGTGAATTTTCTTTCATGCTATAGATATGCTCATTACAATAACAGGCACAATGTTCCCAAGTTAATCCTGAGTAGTTTGATCACTAGCAGTGAGTAAGTATCTGCTCTGTTTACATTCAGCTATCATTCCACAAGGATCACATGCTTGCTTATCTACTATATATAGACTTAATTCACTTGTAGCTTCAGGATTGAATAAGTGGTTGTTAGGCACAAAATACAATAGTGGCTTACAAGAGAGGAAATGAAGAAGAATTATATAATCAACTGAAATTGTCACTTCTGCTTCAGAACTTATTCTTCTTCTAGATGAAGCATGAAAGAGAGTGCCAGTCACATCGTGTAGGTGTTTTAAGTATGAAAGTGCTATTTCAAGTTTTATTTTGAAGCTCTTCTGTACTTCAGTTCTCTTGGGGCCAAATTTCCATTAAGTGCATGAGTACACAAATCCTCTGACTGTGAAGCAAATCCTAATGGAGGTTTATCTGTTTGTTTTTCCTTACATAATCACCCACAAATCATTCTGTAAAATGAAAGTACAGATCTTACCATATCTAATTCAAATGTCTAAGTTCAGGCTATTTCATTGCTCATACGTAGCAATACAGCCTATGCACAACTTTGAGGACACGCTAGGCTATGGGGTATTGTACCTCAGTGTATAATCAATATAGTAGATACTTTTTGTTGGTAGAATCATTGTAATTAAAAACAACAGTAGCATAATAGTAACATGATGTAAAAAAATCCAAACATTTATTTGTCATCTGATTTACTAAGCTATCATACAGAAATGTCAAGTCCACAGAAACCACCTTTTCTTTAGTCTTTAATTATATATACTTTAATTTAATATATACTTTAATTCCTGTTTGTGCTGACAGTAACTGCACTTTTGCAAGAATCATACTTAAAAGTGGAGCAAATAAAGACATACTGTTTGACCTCAGAGCAATTACTGCATATTCAACATTGATCCATGCATGGTTTTCTGCCTGCTGTCTAGGGGAAGTCTGCAGGCAGAATTAAAACACTCAATTTGTGAACTGAGGGTGTCCGTGTCCAACATAATTCCTGTCTCTGCCATTCCAGCTGCAGAAACACCAAGTGAATGAATCCATGGAAGCATGCGATACACTGCCAACAGGGACAATTTCTCTTTCCTATTCAGCATGAACTTGGGATTCTTTTCCAAATAATCCTGAGGTTATGCCTTTGAGAAAACCAGCTCCTGAAGATCCATGCAGAACAACATATCTGTCAGTCAAATCTTTGTTGAGTATTATTTACAGGCCAATTCTGGCTTCTGAAGACATAATTTTCAATATTCCTTATTGAAAAGATCTTGTTTTCCTTTGCTAGGCTTCCACAGGTTGTCTTCTGCCCTGAAAAGTTCTGCCACTAGAGGACAGAAAATTTCATCCTACCCCACTGATCCACTGTGGACCACCATTAGGTACTCACGATATCATAAGTCCTGGCTGGGGAAAGCAGTTCCTTCTTCAGGAACACCCAACCTCATTTGTAATGATGTGCTGCAGGTTAGTGAATGGCTGCTATCTACTTCTGAACTATCAAAACTAACATTAGTTAGGTGCATAAAGCTGAGCTAATTCATTATAACTTGCTGGAAATGGGGCAAATTTACAACTGTTTGACAAATTAACACTGATGTTTTTGGACATCCAAATCTCAGTACCTGCACATCCATTTTTACATGTCTACACTGTCATGTGTTGCATCTCCTT
>JAUBNY010000255.1:124050-138718 GCA_032275445.1 Crypturellus soui | reverse complement strand
AGAGATGTTTTTTGGAGAAGCTTATTTAGAACAAAAAGCAAGGATTAAAATCTCCAAATGCTGTGCAGGGACACAATGATCAGGCATGTCGACCTAAACAAGATTTGCTTCTTGCCTTCTTCCCTATCTCAAGGGGTACACATCAAAGATTCTGTGACAAGAAGAAACAGTAAGTCAGCCTGACCACACAACTGCATCTGTTGAGACCATGGACAGGTCTTGAGGAAACTGGATCTGAAAGCAACATGAATCCTACACTAAGCAGAGTCCTGAACTGTGGACAATCTGGCAAACAGCCAGAAGGGGCTGAGATTTGCAAAGGGGTGGCAGCGACCCATTTACCTCTGTGTCTGACGGTAATGGGCTTTGAGTCTGAGGACTCAAAGGAAAAAAAAATGACAGCGGTTCTTTATCCCCAGTTAGCAATAAACAAAATTACATTTTTGACTTTTGATTTTAAGTAAGCTGGAGAAGTACAAATAAATGGTTAGTAATATAGTTGTGAGAAATCCTGATGATGCATGATGAAAGAAGATGAAACTGGATAAAAATTTGCTCCTATTCAAAACATGAATTTTAACTTAAATCCATAAGGCAAATAATTCTGGAGCAATTTTTATTTTTCTTTTACCATTTTAGGTTTTTTTTCCTATTTATTTTAAATAGATCCTAATTCAACATCTTATTACTCCATTAACAGAATTCAACTAGGAATGCAGTGATGAATCAGACTCAGTATGTAGCAATTTTCCCTTTAAGTACTTTATTAATAGTAGCTAGACAATTTTTCAGGAGTTATAAAAGCTTTGATGGGCAGGTAGTTCACTTAAAGATCAGATGGCTCTAAGCAAAGTAATGACGTATAATATCACTGTTCCTAGAAAGTCATGGAAAACAGGGTAACAAAAAATCCAACCTCATGGCCATGTATTCAGGTAACTAGATCATATATTTTAACTGAATCACAAAAGGTAGCAGAAAGGAAGTTAATAGTCAAAATCAGTATTTTTTGCAGAGGTAGACACAGATCTACCTCTAGCAGCTCAAAGGATAAGACTCAGCTCACATTTTCAAAAACGCCATTTCTCAGCAGAGCAGCTGCTCAGATTTTTGGAGGCTTCTTTTGTAGGATGTTGATAGCCCACTTACGGGGTCACAAAACTGTATTAAACTGTAAATTAGCAATTCCAGGAATTGTGTAGGGTTAACTGGTCAAATGCATGCACAAAAGTTTTCTCTGGCAGTATAGGGACAATGCTGTTTTTTCAGCAGATATTGTGCAAAAATAGTTTGTTAAATTGAATATAGAAATTTTAAGTTGGATAAATTTTGAACCCATCCTATTCCACTCAGATAGTTTTGCCCCCTTTTTAAGAAAAATTGAGAACCTGGCCTTTGATTTTGGCATCTGAAAGGACATTTCAATACTTCTGATGGTGATTTTAAGTGATGAAATTTTAGTGGTAGGACTGCTGGAGATGGTATCAGGTAAAAGTAACTGATTGCTGGTACTTCTAAGTCTGTGAAGAACAGAAGTTTTGAGGTCTGGTAATTGTGATTTTATTGCAGAGTTGTTTGCACTCTATCATACTGTCTTTCATATTCTTTTACTGCTCTGTTCAACCACAGTTTTCATACATAGCATTCCTGCACAAAATAAATACAGAAGGAAATCCAGAATAAAAATGCAGAAATTGTGCAGATCCTGTATTCCACCCAGATCCTGCATCTTCACTGACACACCATTCTCCATTTCTGCCTCTGTGTAAACATGTCTCGTTACTATGGTAACTGCTACATCAAGTGTTCCTTTTATTAAATGGTATTTTTTCGCGATGGAACGCATTCCGAGCAGGGAAAAAACATACTGCATTAGCAGTATTCTTCATAATTTGAGAAGGAAATATGCCCAAGAATAGATAAAATCAGCAGGGGTTGGAACACTGGATTTTTGTTTTAAAAGTCTTTGAATTGAAGCTGCTGCTCAGAAAATTTCCACTGAAGTAAGGCTTCTCAAGGAGATATCATATAAGACATCAAGATATGTTCACTTCAAGGAAACTTTGCCATGCACTAAATAGGCTTCAAGAAACTGATGCACATGTTGCTTATGTTGATTGGATGATACAGACCTTATAGACCCAGGTATCTCCAAAATCATGGGATTCCGGGAAGCTTTAAGAAAACAGGACTCCAAGATTGTGCAGATATTTTCATGGCTTGTGACTCTCAGCTAGTGGATTAATTTGTGCAAAAGTAAATGGGGAAACAAGAGAGGAAAAAAATATTGTTTCTGTAGCCATACTGCCTAATGAGAGGTATGTGGTGTGATCTACCCTCACACCCACACTATTGTTTCTATCTGAATGGGAGTTATGTCTATATTCTGGATCAGCACTGCAAAGTGAACCAGCATGTACTACTGATGTCAGCTGGGAAGCAGCATCGCAAGAAAGGATCCACTACAGGTTTCTCTCAGCATGGTTCAAACTCTGCTTGAAGCATTCTTAGGCCTTACCCATACAATCCGCGCAGCAAGGTGTTCAATAGCCTTTAGGAAGAAGACTAAAGCATGCACCCGCCTACTCTCTCCTAGTGCTTGATACGACAAAGAGTTTTCTACTTCTCCACCCGCTGTAACAGTTTCGGTATGATATTTATTTCTCGTTCATCAATATAAACCACACTAGGTCTACTACAACATTATTTTGACTGGCATTAGTTGCTTTACTATGATTTAATCCCTTAATTCCTTAATAATTGGACTTTATATCAGCTTAGACCTGATTAAATCTTTGGCAGATGTCAGGCTAACAGCTTATTAGTGGGAAAAAAAATGCTGCCATTTTTAGCCAGTACCAGCTCTTCCAGTCTTCTGGAGTGTATCTGCAATTTTTTTTTTAATAAATTAAAGCAAAGACCTCCTGGATTTGGACATGGACAATTCTAAAACTGCATTTATAATTTCTTTTCCTGCTTATAGTATATAAGCCTAATTTATTAAATGGTGACAAAATACTCCGTCTTTTTTATGTTAGTGTGGTAACAGAGCTAGCCAGAAATTTGAAACTAAGAAACTCTTTACACTGAAACATGTTAATTTGTTGAAAAAATAAAAAATGTGGTACAGAAAGTTATTTACTTGAAATATATCCGAGATCTTAGCTGAGCTGTTTACTCTTCCTGATTTCTTCCTGATCAGTTTCATTCTGTACTTTCTGGGCACTGGTAAATTAGTTAATTGCAATTTTCTATTATTAAGAATAACTCTCTTCTGTTCTTCCAATCTGAATCTGAACATGTAAAGATCTCCCTCAGCCCGTCCACACTGTCTTGTCCCTCTTAATCCTTTCCTTACAATTGGCCTTCATTTTTGTTGGGAAAAATTTCAAAAACTAACATGCAGTAGTACCACACTATTCATCCTGCTTTTGTGTTGGATCTTTGACTGTACCTGCTGCCTCTGTTTAGGATGCAAGCTCTTAGGGAAAGGAAATAATTATAATTTCATTTGCCAAAATGCCTAGCACAGTGATAAATTGCTACTTATCCAACACACATCCTATTCCTTTTCATTTACTCCGAATATGAAAATGTACAGAAATTTGCTTGCTTTGGTAGGTTTTTAAGAAACAAAAGTAATGGTGCCAAACATAATGATGATGATGTTGACAACAACAATAATAACTATAACAATATCAGATTTTAAATGAGGATTTTTCACATACAACTCAAATGAATCTTCCTGTTAAATTTCAGTAATGTCAATTTTACTGCACCCTAAAAAGAACTTATAATCCTTCTGAACATAACTCGAACTCCTAGCATCGAGTTTTCTTCTTCTTTCTTCTTTTTGTTATTTTATATCAGTGCCGAGATCAGTTGCTCACATAGGCCTCCTTAGCTACATAATGACATTCCTGTATGCTCCAGCTAGTTGCTATTTTCCACTTACCATTTTTTTTTATCTTTCTCTTCTTTCTCCTATTTGACTTCCAGATTCACTCCCCATCATTTCTGGCCTGTCCTATTCTTCCAGTATTACTTCTTTACTTTTCCATAAAACTAGTATTTTCAGCTTCCTGTAACTTCTGTGGAAAACTCATCATAGGATCTCTACCATTTTCTGCCATTTTTTTCTCATTTTGGACTCTTTTTCCTCAGCTCATTTACAAACTCCCTCAAATATTTTATTAGTAATGTCACTCCAACTGATGCCATAGGTCCCAATGTGTGTCAGCACTTACAGAGGATTTTCATATAACTTC
This sequence comes from Crypturellus soui, assembly GCA_032275445.1. NCBI lineage: Eukaryota > Metazoa > Chordata > Aves > Tinamiformes > Tinamidae > Crypturellus > Crypturellus soui. Next base: position 134,450 of record JAUBNY010000255.1, on the reverse strand, counting down.
ACTTTTCTGTTGAGTCTTTTTATCTAACAAGCATTTTAATTCCCCCCCCCCAAAAAGTATTATCATTTCCTATTGCTATCAAACTTTTAAAATATATTCTCTGAATAGCTTAAGCACTAATGGATCAAGATAAATACCTTCGCATTTGCTTTCAGAATGGATTAATTAAATGAAGATTTTGTTTAGGGCTGGTACAGTTTGTTTTCTACCATTAATCACCTTAGTGCCCCTAGAACATTCTGAACGCAGACCTTGATGTCTCTAATTGGCAGTGCTGTGGTATAATTAGAAAGAGATACACCCAACACTATTGCACTGCAGGTGAAATAGATCATAGGGTAACTTCAGGGGCACTGCAAAGGAATAGACTGCAGATGCAAGCTCAAAGATTACCAAATTATTAGGAGGAATAAGCAGCATTTGGAAAGGCGGGTAAGCCTCTCCTACATAGAGAAGAGGAACAGTAGAAACCACCTCAGTGCAAAGGGTATGCAGAACTGAAAAGACATGATTTCACCCAGAATAGTCAGGAAATCCACTGCTCCAAACACAAACAAATCAAGCTTAAATGATCAAGCTATATAAATTGCTATATTACAGTTTTATAGAATCCATAAACAAGAGACATTAAAACTAACCCAAGACACTTCTGATTTTAGAGACCCAACCTATGCTCTGTCTCAGAATTCCCAAATGAATCTCTATGGACCCTTGTGACTTCACCTCCTGACAGTTTATGGAGCCCTCACATAAGCCAGGCACTTGCTGTCTTATTTCTATAGCACTTACCTACTTTGGCAATAGTGCATCCAGTCATCAACGCTGTTCACTGTCAAAATCCACTGGTGAGGGGAATAAATGGAAGAGGTATTGGATGGTTAGAACTGGAACATCATTTTGCTTTGAAATGTCAAATATATCATGTCTTATTCATACAGCCTTACTCATTCATTCATCATTTGATGACGACACACAGGATGATGATACCACATATAGACAAGCAAGATGAATCAGGTAAAAAAATGAGATCAGGCTAGATCAGACTTTCATACCCAAAGAAACCCTAATTTCCATCAGCAGTGGGTTGTTACCATTCCCATTTGAAACCTTTTTTATAGAAAAATACATTAGTATATATAGAGTATATAAATAGTATATGTATAGTATATAAAATATTAGTATTGGAATATTAACCACATATGAAGTACAAATAGTAGGCAATCCTATTGCAAAGGTAATCATGAAGGCACAAAATGCTTTCATGGCACATTAAGTTCTCCCTATATAAACACAAACTAAACATCTAGGCTGGCCACATTAACAGTCAATTCCTGTGGCCATCAATCTGCAAAGAGGATGAAATTTGTTTTGATAATAATACTTAGTTAGCTTTTAACCCTTTATACGTCATCTTTCCACAGCTCGTCATTTATGTGCTTTCCACAAATGCATTCCTGCGAGGCCTGTAGCAGAACACAGGACGGCACATTACTCTGAAGTGGCTTGGCCTAAAGCTTTGCTTAATGCACTAGCATGAAGTAGCTGATTAGTCCACCTATTGTAGTCAAAAGCAACAGTGCCTTTCAAGTGTAACAGGTCAAAATGACTTCTTTTTGTCAAAGCAGGGGGACTGGCACCTGGTCAGGTTACTATAGTTTCCCTGCATGTCCCTGACTGACATGTTTAACACAGGCCTGTTGTGCCGATGATGCTCTCTTAAGGCAGGCGCAGCCCAGCAGGCAGGAGCAGCACCCAGGGAGCAGGAAGGGGATTCGGCTGGAGGTTTTGCAGGTTTAAGGAGGTCTGACTTTGCCATCTGCTACCACAGGTAAACAGATTAGGGGGGTCATACCTCTTATCTCCATCAGCTCATTTTTCTCCCAGTAAGTCACTGACATGTTATGTAAATCCAAACACAGCTTTAACCGATTTGGAGTTGGAACAATATCTTATCTTGCCACACAGGCAAAAGTGATAACATAAAGAGTGTTTCTCCTATCCTGTAATTGACATTTCATAGCCTCTATCTGCAGGAAATTATCAGTTCCGACTCTCTTCTGCACCTGTCTTCCAGTGTTCTCAGTCAATTGGATTACAAGGAGAAATTAATGCAATCACAGAACATTTGAGATACAGTGGTATCATACCTAGACTTCATGGACAAATCTGTAGAAACTATCATCTGAAAACAGACGAATGGAATCTTTCCACAGCTTCAAATATTCACGTAATTCATATAGTTTTAATATAGCATTGTAATAAGCAAATAATCTTTTTTTTTACCATTTAAAGCACAGTCAACTCAGTCCTGATTAGTGGTGGGATTTATTTTAATAGTTCCTTAAAAAAATCAAGGCATTTTTCTTAATCACTGTGACAATTTGACATTGCACATATGAGGACCTAGTTTAAGAAGCATCCAATGGATTTCTTCCAAAGAAGGTCCTCCTTTTTTGAGGTTGACTAGAACCGTAGTAGTCAGAATGTTCTCCACGTAAAAAAACACCATCTAATGCACTCACTACCCAATAAATCACAACCTTTCCTAAGGCTTGCATTATATTTCTAAGCACTTCTTTGAAAATAATCTGTAAAACAAAACAACTGCTAAATATATCTAGTAGTTGCATGATTTAGACCCACAAAAATTAAGGATGCTCATTCCCTGTAAATGGCTCGATGTGCCAGGATGCTGAATGCATACCACAGAGATGTACTGCCAGTGCAGAAATTCCATAAGAAACTAAAGATATGTGCTTCCTGCTAAAATGGCAGAGATCAGCTGGTTTATCCTTCCCCACATGGCGTGCTTTGAGCACTACTACCACCATCTACAGAAGAAGGATTCCTTTGTAAAAATCCCTTCCCAAAGGTGAGTTTTACTTTGACTTTCAAAGTCACATCAAATTATTCCACTCTGTGTCAGCATAGTAACAATTACCAAATTTCCAAATTTCTTTATATCCTTTAACAATGGAGTGATCTTTCTTCATTGTTCATCTTCAAAACACTATAAAAGGATATTGTAAATTGCTTAGGTAATTCTTTACTAACTCCACTTGAGTAATATATCTTTCAATAATGTCAAACACGGTTGGACTTGATGATCTTGAAGGTCTTTTCCAACCATTATGATTGTATGATTCTGTGCTCTGTAGCTCTCCCAATCACCATTAGATTTTCCTTTGCTGAGGTTTTGGGGTTCTGCTTTATTCTAAGAATGCTACAGTGACTGGCAGTGAGCCCAAAATCAGACAGATTAATGAATCCCCTTTTTGTGTGTGAAAGAAAAATCAGGTGTTTTGTGATAATAAGTCAGCCTAAAGAGGACATCTGATTTCCCATTGAAAAAGGGAGAGTTTCAATTCTGATTTCTATTTTCCTCAACAAATGACAGCATGTAAAATTTCATTCCAAGAAATGGAATATTCCTTTACTTTCCACTGAACTGAATACAATGCAAATCTTTAACAGAATGAAGCTATCAACTTTCCCCATCAGGAAGTTGCCCAAGGAGATCAATCAACTTATTAAAGACAGTTTACCTTCAATAACTGTGAACACTCAATGATATGATGCCATTTTGCAGCAATCATCTTGATGGTATATTGGAAGACTTAGATGTGTATACTCACCTACAGAGTAGAGAGAACACAGATATTACTCTATGTTCTAAAAAAATTACAAGATATGCAGTGCAGCTATGACTCCCATGAGAGTACTCTTGGAGGGTCATATTTTCATTTCCTCTAAGGCACTATAAAAGAAATGCATTGCACAGAAGAATTCAGACTCTGTCTTACTGAAGATTTCTGGTATATTAGAGGAAGAACAAAATAAAGAGAGAACCAGAGGAAGCAGGGAATGCTACAGGTGTAGTTTTTAGAAGAAATAAGCAGAATCTGACAGGAAAACAAGAAGAAAGTTTCTACTAGCTGTTGCTGAGCAATAAAGGAGTGCATATAGGGTGAAGCCCCATCAACAGAAGGGTTGAATACAAAAAGGTTATATGCTTATAGAAGGCAAGAGATCTTTCAGAATAATATACTTAGCTATAGGAAATGGTAAAGATTCTCTCATTACCCAAGTTGAGGAAAATCATAAGAGACTGATTAACCAGAAATGTAAAAATTAGAGATTTAGGGGGAAGATTGTGCTATTAATTTATGATATACATGTCATTTATTGCTTTTTAGACATGTATTTGCATTGTTCTGAGATCATACACCAATAAAGTTGTTAGCAAATTATTAATTCTGTGTATAAAGACAAGAAAGAATTTAAAGAAAGAATAAATTAATGGAAATTATGATAGCTTTATATATGTCTCAGTGAAATTTAACTAAACTAATCATCACAAGGGAATTCTAGTGATTTGGTTCTCAACGCTTAGCAGATGTTTGGTCTCAGTCATTTTTATACTATTTTTATGTTATTCAGATATTTTCCTTTCACTATTTCTCATCCTTACAGCTTTCATTTTGTAATACTTTTTTTTTTCTTTTGCCCAATTCACACAAGGAAGCAGCATCTCCTACAATCAGATGCACAAATGTTATAAAAAAAAAGCTACGTCAAATCAAGCTCAAATAAGGTTTTCTTATATGTAAGTGGTATCCCTATCAATTTACCATTATAATTTTCTTATGTTAATCATCCCTTTCCATTTTATACAGAAACACTGAGACAAATTGGATCCTTTCTATGATTTTTTTTTTCGGCAACCTTGTTTCATCAGCTATAAAATCCCTGCTCAATGATAAAAAAAGAAAAAGCTCCCAGTACAGGCAGTATCAGGACTCCACCTTTAATACCATGGATGCCTATCAGTGGTCACCAAGATGCCAGAGAAAAAAGATAATAAGATCTGCGTCTGTATTTAGATGGCTATGCTACAGCTCATATTCAAAATAATGTTACATAAATATAAATAAATTATAGCTATATGTAATGTCAGACTATCTGGATCAATGTCATGCTTGAATACCAATAAATACCTACTCAGAGGTTCTTCCTGAGTAGATCCTCACATGTCTGCTGTCTACTGCAGCTGCTCCTGACCTTTACTGCAGCTGCTTAGGAGCTCATTTCACTTCCATCTGGCAACAGTCCCGCTTCCCAGTGGCTGTTCATTTACCTGCTTGCCCATCTGCCCTGGTTAGAATGATACATGAACCGAAAGGGAAGGGGTGGCACATACAGCTTATATGGGAGCAGCAAAGCTGAATTGCTGCACTGAATGTGTCCAGCAATTCAGCCTGGGGTTCAGCCTTTCTCCCTCTGAATAGCCCACAAAGTGCAACAGCAATCTTATCCTCTGAATGCTCACCTTGGCAAGTGGGCATCTTCTGGGAGTGTCCTGATCATGCAAATAGGGATGGTTTGGAAAATGTCATTGACAGTCACTGCAGAAAGCTAAGCTTAGACACTAAGCCTGCAATAATTCTCTAGTCCCTTGACAGGCAGAATTACTACAGTCTTGACAAGAGAAGACCGCAAGAAAAATAGGTGACATTTCCCCTCAATACTGTCCTCATGGGCTCCTAAAGTGCAAACATTCTGTTTCTTCATATACTTTGGCATGCTGGTAGACAGCAGCATGACAAGAAAATGATGAATTTGGCTGTTTGATCAATCAGCAAGAGGTTGGCCTACCTTTAGCCTAGTGACATAACTGCTCCCAGCTCTTAGTGACAGATACTTTATTGAGGAGAAGGACTCAAGCACTCTTTGAAAGTTGCAGAGATTACTAACTTTCCTTGAGCAAACCTCTCCAAGTCTGCTTTAAAATTTTATCTCTGCTGAACAATCAGCTTTGCTCTTTAGACTGCTCAATTTTAATTTTATTCTGGCAATCTAAGGAAGCTCAGCTATGCAACTGATAAAAAATGTGCACATTTTACTCTGCAGTGAAAGAAATGCATAATGAATAAATACAGTATAACTAGTAGGTAACCACTTCATGATAGATCTTGTTATGATAGAAGGGATTTAATATCGGTTGCTAGCCAGCAAGGGAGGAATAGCATTGTCTCAGAGATAACTACTGAGCTAGGCTGCACTGCTTAGAAAGTTCTGGAATATTATCCATGATATATAGAAAGATACCTGTAGCCTTTAAGAATGGTTTCCTAGACTTAGTTCAGTGATGCTAGCATTTAGTTTACTCAAGACCTGAGCCAAAAGTTCAGTGTGCAACTAATTCCCTTTTTGCTGCCCACTTGTGTTCCGAAAATCCATTGGAACACATACCTATGCAAGTAAACTCAGTCTGCAGCGAAGCCAGAAGAACCACACACTGCATGAAATTGGACATAGGTAAGTAGCTAGTATAATTGCATTTCAGATTATCATGCAGTAGTGTTCTGAATTATGTCCAAAATATGTGATTCTTTTATAAAAGCCTCTAATGTTGTAGTCAGTAGAAATAACTTGCTCTAATTCCTAAATGTAATGGCATGTTTATTTGGTTGTGGAGTTCTAGAAATATTAGTGCATGAAATTGATTGTGATGTTGTGGTTTATGGTTGTCATTGTCTCTCCTTATAATGTCATCAGAGAACTTTTTCTCCTTCGACATTTTTTTAGACTAAAGGGTAACAAAAAAGTGAACAGCCTATGGCCACTTTCATACCCACTCTTCTGAATTATTTATTCAGACGTTAGCAAAACTTTTAAACTCTTCAGGTCAGCCTGAAGTCACTGTCACTGTAGCCTAGAGCCATTTTTTCTTTTTGAATATAAAGTATTTTGAGAAAGTCACAGGAAGTATATTCTAAGTATAAGATGATCAGATTGCCTCATTACATGTCAGTAGGTTCAAGACTTTCTTAATATATGAGGCTAAGACATGGAAACAGCAGTTTCATGTTAATCATAATTTTTATTATTGGTGCTTTGTTATTAGCATTATTATTTTTTTTTAAATAATAATTTACTGTTAAGATAATTTTCCTAGTGAAGAGTGTGGGAACAGTGAAGGGAAATACGATCCTTAGGAAAGCAGGGTCAGCCACTTCTCTTAGAGATACGCAGAGAATATTCTCATATTCTCAGAAATTTCTCTTGTCATATGTTCTGTTTCCAACTGAATTAATTACCTTACTCATCCACTGCAAGGTTTTGGTGAGGGTGCAGATAGTCTAGGGTCTCCCTTTGCCTTTTGATGCCTAAGGATCATTTGCAGGCCTTTTCCTGCCTTAAGCAAACCACTTTCACTGTGCTCCCCTTCAGCTTCACTACTAAAAATTTGCATAACTGTCCATATGGAAAAGTATGTTATGACATTTATTCGGATGATCAATGATCCAGTTCTGTTCACCATGATTGAAGAATATGTTTTGAAATCCATCTGCTGCTACAAAAACAACTGCCCTTTCTGGTGGTCAAGTAGGAGAAATGATTCAGTATTTTAGAGCTAGGTCATAGCCTCTTGGCTTTATAGGCAAAATTAAATCTTTTGATTAATTTTGTGCAAAGGAAATGTTGAGGCTGTGAGGAATCAGGGGTGTTCCTGAGAGGCAGAATATGGGGAAGTAGATCTTTCTCTGTCCTCTGCTGGATCCCTTCCTCTTCCTAGTTCTGTTCAGGAGAAGAAAAGACTGAGAGGGAATGTGATCAATATGTATAAATACCTAAGGGGAGGATGGAAAGAGGATGAGGCCAAACTCTTCTTGGGCATGGCCAGTGGTAGGACAAGGGGTAATGGGTACAAGTTGAAACACAGGAAGTGCCATCTCCATGTGAAGAACTTCTTCTGAGAAGAACTCACTTCTGTGAGAGTGACAGAGCCCTGGAACAGGCTCTCCACAGAGATCGTGGATTCTCCTTCTCTGGAGATTTTCAAAACCTGCCTGGATGCCACCCTGTACCCCGTGGTCTAGGTGCCCCTGCTTGAGCAGGGGAGCTGGACTAGATGATCTCTAGAGGCCCCTTCCAACCTCAACCATTCTGTGATTCTGTGTGGTTCTGTGGTTACTAGACAGTTGGGCCCGAAGTTAGGGAACTTATTACCCAGCAGGAAAAGGGCTTCTCTCCAGGTGTATCTATGGAGTACAGGTAATACTCTGCAGAGTTTGGCAGCCAGCTTAATTTCTGATACAAGACGAAATGTTGTAAAGGGGCCACACTGCCTGGCAACAAATAAATAAATAATGCTTGACAAGACACTCTGAAAGGGAATCTTTTGTGGAAGCTGAGCCTGAGAGAGTCTTGAAAACAAATGAGGTGGTGAAATGACAAGTAATTAAGGAGCAAAGTATGAAAGCCACAATGTCTGCCAAAAAGCAACAAACAAACAAAGAGCTGCAGCATTGTTAATCAGTGTTTGGATTAGAGCACAAGATACAGGAATTCATTCAAGGAAAAAGAATGTGACTTTCTCCAGATAAAGCAGCTATTGTTATAGAGTGCTTTTTTGTTTTTATCCTTCCTATTTTTTCCTCACTAAGTCTTCACAAAACACAAGCCACAAAAGCAGAGTTACAATAATGTCCTCTTACATAACATTTTCCCTTTCTCTGTCTCTACTGAGTAGTCAAAGAGTTTGTGTATTACGCATTTGATTTTAAGAGGTGCCTTACTAAACCCTACATAAGGTTACTTGGAATTAGCAGTAATCGGTCTAGATAAAGGCACCTCATTATCATCCTCAGGAGGTCAATGTGAAATAGTCTCTTTATTATGCTCGGCAATTCCATTTATAACAGCAGGCCTCCATAAAACATGATTTCTAATGCTGTCTCCCTCACTTTACAGAAAACACAGTGTTTAGAAGGTTGTCAGATCTCATAGGTTTTTATTGGACAGTAGACATCTTGTTTTAAGACAGGTGAAGTGGACATGCAAAATCCTTGCCATCCCTACTGGATGTACAGTAGAGCCCATCCCTACGGGATAGGCTTGTTCTATTGTGACTGTGACCTGTTCGTCACCCAATGACATCTCATCTTTTACAGCCGTAAGCATATTAGAAACTATGGTGAGAGTCTTCAAGTGGACACAAAACTAACAGTTCTTTGTGTTGCTTTTTTTTCCTATTAAGAAACCCTCAAGGACTAACTGCAAACAGATGGGTAGTTATTAGCAGTCTCTGACAGTTTTAATTTGCACGAGTTCCCTTGCAGCCAGTCATTTGCATCACTCTCAGGGAGAACATAAGGAATCCCATATAAATGGCATAAAACAGCATATGAAAAACATGCCAATGATCTGGTCCACAGGGCACCACATTCACCACAGTGGAGTAGCAGACTTAACTGCCACCCTGTGTTGGCATGATGATTTGGAGAATTAACCTTTGTTGTGTCTGTGCAATGTGAGGAATGCTTCAGCCCAGCTTCACAACAACATTTAAAACTCAAACATCTCACTCAAATGAATGGTAGGTAAATGCTCCAAAACTTTTATGAATCTACTCATTACAGTATACTTTTTTCAGGCTGCCAGCTTCATCTGTGAGTACATAAGCCTTCTCTTTTTCCCTCTGTCTTTTATGCCTTACATTTACAAGGTCCTATCGCTGTTAAAAATTATTGCAGACCAGGATCTGTAAACACAAAAGGTATGTGCTGAAAACAAAGTCTAGAGGAGTTTTTTGAGAAGATGCTTCAGCCTAGCTCTAAGCTGAAGTACATGGGACTGAATCCCCTTATAGAATGAGTGCTTTCAGTTTTCTCGTAGATGCATCATGCTTCATCCAAAAGGAATCCAATTCATGTTCTTTGGGATAGCTCCATGATGTGAACCAAAGCACACTGAGTAAGTATAACTGGGAGATTCACTTCAGCAGGGTATGCCTCATCTGCCCTGAAACACAAATATAAAGGCTCCTAAGGAATGCCATCATGGATCATAAACATGCTAGTATTAAACTGACATAGCTCAGCATTCAATCCAGGTACACTGGATGATAAATGAACTGCTGGGGGAAGATGACTTGTGAAGGATCACATAGCTGTGGTAAGCAGGTCAGTCAGCCAGAAGTCTGGGTTCCTCTGCTGAACTTTCCCCAGGAGTTACATGATAAAGGGACTGAAAAAAAAATAAAAACGTGTCAGCTCATCCATTTGTCTTCTCCAGCCATTGGAATCAGCTGAAACAGGGATGACTTGAAAGGAGGGAGACCTTGCCCAGCTGTTTGGAAATGACTCCTACAGCTTCCCAATAGCAGAGTGAGCTGGAAGGAAGAGAACTTAGAGTTTGGAGAAGGGACAGGGGACACAATGATCCTGACATGTGTTCCTCTTATAATGTTTTGCATGTACTTACACTTCATCTTTTAAGCAATAAATGGCATGATGTTGTCTGCTCACTGCACTTCGTAGTTGCATTTTTTTTCTACCTGTTTCCTCTCACCTGCTATGTGATTCCTGAGGAGCTGCAGGTTTGCTGCCAAGAAC
>JAUBNY010000255.1:102424-123950 GCA_032275445.1 Crypturellus soui | reverse complement strand
GTCATAAGTAAGTGGTCTGTGCAATACGAACTATTCAAGATCAGACAATGCTTCCTTAAAACCTGAAAATTTAAGGCATAGGGACACAAAAGGGATTAAACAGGAACTCCCAGGCAGTATCAATGCAGAACAGCCTGGCTAGACTTGCCTGGCTAGGCAAAAAAAGCTTGGAGATTATTGCTAAAAACAAGAGTATTTATAAGCATTGTTTGACTGAGAAGAATGGATGCTTCCAGCCTTGGAAAATCTCTTTTCTAGTGTACCTACAATCACCTGAATTTATGGAGCAAATTCTTCCTATACTTAATGCCTGTCTTTGCAAGGCTCTTTCATGACTGGATAGACAGAGTGCTTCATTTTCTTCACAACTGTGAGTCCCACAGTTATATTTCCTTAGCTTTTCTTGTAATAGTTGCTTCAGTGGTAGAAATGCAGTTTACAGAAGTCCAGAAGCACCTTCTTGGCTAAGAAAATGAGTGAGTAGAACTATCTCTGAAGAATATATCCTTGCAAGTTTATCACAAGTTCCTGATCCCAAATATTTGTCTCTATATATACACGTAAAATTATTACACTGGTTTTAGAAGTCTTTCCCCTTATTTTAACCCTGAAATACACTTTCTTTTCCCCTAGTAGTGTATTTCAAGTGACATTATTTGACATGAGGTCTTTCAGTAACATGACAGAAAGGATATAGCTTAATTTGAAAAGATTTAATACTTTCCATGTAAGTAAATAGAGGCTGAACCTCAGTGGCAACTGTGTTTCTGCCCAAATTCCTGCCAATTCTGCCCAACAAGGGGTCTCAGTTCTCTGCTACGCAGCTCATGTTGTTTGCTGGACCAATCTGAAAATAAAGCAAGAAGAAGCCATCTTTTACAGAGTGGAAACAAAAACAGGTTAACCAACTTGCTCACAATGTTTTTATGACGTGAAAGAGAAGTCATGTTTTTTTTTTGTCTTATAAATTGCATTTTCTTTTCACACTGAAGCAATAAATTCTATTTTAAAAACAACAATCATGCAAGTTAATGGTAGCTGTGTGGTCACCTTCATAAACAAGCCAGTATTTTTCTTCGTGACTCAGTTTGCAATGTTTGCCATGGGAGGAAACATATATCTTAATTAAGGAAATGTGCATTTTTATATATTATAAACTAACATATCTTCCTGTTATTCATAACCACACAGATATGTATATTTTAACAAGCTGCATTCACTTAGCGTGACAGCTGAATGAAACAGACAGCACATTAACTGCAAATAGGTTTTACTATGTAACACAAGAAATTAGTACTATTCCATGAGTTAGGCAGTGCAGTTAGCACCCTACACTCCATTTTCTGTTTCTTTATTTGTCTGAAAAAATACAAGGTGAGCCAAGACAAGCATTAGACATACAGAGGTTACCTTGCCCAATATGGTTACTTTGGATGGAAAACTAAGACTGCAAGTTGGAAACGGTGCTTTCTCGAGATCCTGACAGCATGATAAGGAGTTACATGCTCAGACACAGGAACTCATGTGCTCAAGTGTCCTTTGACTTCTCTTGCAGATTGACTGTGCAGAAAAGGGAGGTGAGACCTGCTCAAAAGGCAGTCAAAAGGCAGACTGTTGGCACCGAACCTTTTAGACCAGGGAGGCTTTACCCCTGAGAAAGTTATCCATCTTGTGAGCCAGGTAAAGCCTAAATTAGATTTTGCTAAAATGAGAAAGTGTTTTGTCCTATGAATATAGAGTACCCACTGCAGCTTGCTAGAAGGGGTTATTTGTAACAGAAAGAGCCCTAATCCAAGGGATAAAGAGCCTCCTGGAAAGAAATCTGTTTTTCTAGCAGATGAAAATGTAATGTAGCCTGTCATTGATTTGTCATAACAGAAAAAAAAATCAATAAGTGGAAAAAGTTGCAAACTGGGAATTTAATTTAGATGGTGAACAATAACAACACTGAAAATATTTCTATACAGCTGGAAATCAGAGCTGGCTTGCAATTGAATCAATATAATGAACTGTAATTTAGATGGATAACATCTAATATATATAGCTTAACTCTACACTCTGCTTCGGATCCTCATTCCCATGTTATTTTGAATGCCCCAAAGGGCTCCCTTCACATCTGGTGGCTCTGACTCAGACTGTTTCTCTGTTGGATAACTATTGACATATTCACTATAGGGTAAATTCATTAAGTCAGTTTCCAAAGTGGGGCTACTGGAGTGGCTACCAAGCAGCTTTCCAGCTATTTCCTGAAAATGTTGTCATTCTGAAGGTTTGCTTACCTGTCTTCAGGGGAGACACCAGTAAACATACCAATTCTCTGTATACAGACTGCTTTTTCCAACTTGGTGAGCGTGAAATCTATATCTAAATTGGCCCCTTTTGCCTTTGACCTGTTCATGACAAGTTTCCTTCCAGATAGGTTGTTGCTGTGGGAAGCTTCCATACATTAGCCTATACCCTATCTTATTACCCTTTGAAGAAGCTAGCCACTAACACTGGCATGTCATCTCATCAAAAGCTCTGGGAATATTTCTGCTTTCCCCAAAAGCCAAATCTTGTTCTGTTGCAGCATACCTGTAAAGGAAAAGGAAACAAGTAATCCAGAATTTCCCCCTTTGGGCCAAACTTACTATTCTGTGAATGTAAACACGTACCAGAAACTTATAAAGGGTTAATAACTAGCTCAGAGATACTGTAATGTATAGTTTAATTGCCATTAAGGTTGAGGAAGTTAATGGGCTGCTTATAACCTGCTACTACAGAATCTAATGCAGTGCTTTCAGTGACCTCTAAAATATTCATAAAATGTTCATAGTAATTATTCAGTGGGTTTTCTTATGTTTTATAATCTCTTTATCCTTAACACAAAGGATAAAAAGTTGAATTAATAAACTTCTAAATTGCTTTTATTTTGATAGCAAGAAATCTGCTGAAAAGTAATACCGAATATACATGGCAAATAATCATATGTTCAGTAGCTACCAGAATTTCACAGAACAAACGCATTGCCCCCTATCTTTGATTGGTAAGAAATCTAGTACAGAACCTAAATCTGCAAACTTTTGTATGGACTGAACTCTCATTTTAAACAAGGCACATATAACAGAATGACAGCTCCCACTTTGTAAGCTTTCAGTAAAAATAATGAGTAGGAAAAAATCCAGACAGTGCTCTATTACTGACCCATCTGTTTTATAATACACAAAGATTAGATCCCATTTAAAGCTGTAGACCTATTTTCCTCCAATGTTTTCATAAACATTCTCCACAGCAACTACTGTTCACAGATCCAAAGTGTGTTCACAGTTTCAGAAGTAAACAAACATTGCTGGCAGGTATGCTAGAAGAAATTTTTAATTCTATGTCCTCACAATTAACCACACAAACAACATCAATGAATCATTCCCAGCTGCATTATTATTATTGTTGTTGTTATATGCTGTTATTATTATTGTTGTTGTTGCTGATGATGCAGAGAAAAAAAATCAAAAAGTAGATGACAACTAGCCTGTGTAATACAATACTTAAAATCTTTGAGTGTGATTTAACCATCTCATTTACACTAGCAGATATCTAACTCAAATGAAACACAATTAGCTAGATAATGAATGCATCCAATATGCATCAAAAAATTATGGTGCTTGTTTATTGCAGTTATCTTTGAAGTAAAAGCAATTCTTCATCTGTATTTTATAGGCATCTAAACTTACACAGTGTTGTACTAGTCATCTTTTCTTCAGGCGGCAAAATTACATTTGCCTTTTTAAAAATAACTATACACACAAAATAGAAATTCAGAAGATAGACAAATAATTATTTGGTTAGCTGATTATTGATCAAGTGAAAGGAGAGTGGAAAAGGTATAGATAAGCCTATCCTGAGTTTGATGAGTTTGACCCTGTAAGATTTGCTGTTAGAAAATATATAACCCGCTACTGTTTAAGTTTCATAAAAAAAAAAAAAAAAAAAAAACAAGAAACAGTCAATATTTCCTTATAATTTCTATCTGTATATGACAGGACCAAATGCTCATTCTGTGAGGTTTTGCATGCAGAAGTTAATTAGTTAGTTAGGACCCTAATGCTTTGTTATCTTCTGTGTGCAAATAGGCTTAATTAGTGCAATGACCCTAACTAATCATGGAAGAGTAGCACTAAGAAACTAGTGGATATTTACAGACTAGACATTAATGACAACAGCAACAAACTAAAGCAAACTTCTCTGAGAAGGCGAAATATGAGAAGAGGTTTGGCATTGAAAATACTTGTGAATGAGAACTTTTTTTCCTTCCTGGTCTTCGATATCCCTTATTCCCTCTTGCAGAGGGATAATGCATTTTCTTTGTAGGAACACTGTCCTAGACAATCTAGAATCCTACCTCAGAGTACATGCTCTTTAAATTAATTAAATTTATATGGCTGGACAGGCACCTGCTAACTGCTGATTTCAACAGCCTGAATAGAACAGAGGCAGAATAGTCAGACTGTGCACTCTGAGGGTGAAAGAGAGTGAAATACGGAAGACAACATTTTGGGTATGAGTGCACTGCAAAGGGCAGCACCACGCAGGTAGCTATTGCTCTCACTCTGCGGTGAGAGCACTCACATAGCTGCTTGTGCTGCCTTCTGCTTAGCTTGCCAATAAATTAGTCAGCTGGGTCAAGGGAACTCTTCTCCTACTCTCTTGCCTCTGGAGTGCTATTCCATGCCTGCAGAGGAAATATTGTAATGTGATGTGTCCACACCTCCAAAGGGTGTAGACCAGTATAAGGTCTCTTGGTTTCCAAAGGTTAAATTCAACGTGTCACTGTCATATATGGTGGTTTTCCTTGCCATAGAGATAAGTACCTTTAATCCCTAACTTCATACCACCATAAATACAGCAGTTTCAAGAAGATCGTAAATTTTGGCTGCCTGTTGACATACTGCCTAATTTTTGATCAGTCTGATTTTCAGACTCTTTATGCTTTCTCACAATCAGTTTTCACATGGATGTCTTGAATGAAATATTTAGAGAAGTAATAAAATGGTTTCCACAGAGAGGCATCCAATATTAAGTAGCAGATAGCTGAGCTGCAAAATAGCATTTAGATCACAAGTTAATTCCAATGATGTGGCTGCAAAGCTTCACAGCTGGAACAATTTTTGAAAAAAAAAAACTCAGTTGATAGTTTTACTTGCATTTAGATTGCATCTTCTGGAAAGAGCAAATATATAAAAAATTATATGAAGGAAAGGTCAGTAATATCCCAATACCTTATTTCCTTTAGAACTTTATCATTCTATCATTCTGTCGTTTTACACAGATTATGAATACCACTGACATGTCAACAAGAAGAGCTCTGCAAGTTTGTAATTTTCTCTCTAATTCCAACTGACCAGATAAAATTTCACATTCTTTAAGCAATTCCTTTGGTTTATGTGCAAGTTTTATCTGTGAGAGAGTTAGTGATTTTTGAGTGATTTACATTACATTTAATTAATTAAAATGTTGACTAAAGGTACAGACAACAAATGTTCAGTTCTTTACAAAACAAAACAAAGCAAACAAGCAAACAAATAAAAAAATAGAGAAGATACATGCCCCAGAGGCCATGTATCTACATGAAAATATCAAATAGAGCAGAAAAGTGCAGGAAATTCTGGAAAGAATGGTTGATTATTTGAAATAACTTTAAAATCATTAATTTTTGCAAAAAGGAATTTAGAAGTCTGGTAAAGTGGTTCATTATATGAGTATGTTCTTCAGTTTATGGGAAAGTGAAGAGAAGAATATTTTCTCTGCAACACAGGGGAGTTATTCCCCTTATTTTTTTTCTCCAGAGTTTCCTTGACTTGAGCAAATATATTCATCAAAAATAGGCCACCTGTACTGGCATAATTTCTGGAGGAAGGAGGTCATTCTGTTTTAGCAGCCTACTCAAGGTCTTCCTTTGCCCTCTTGCAAGACCTGGAGTCCTTCTTTTTAGATGCTTGCAGACTTTGGAATTTATTCTCAAGGAAGCATATGTGAAGACATAAGCTTGAGAAATTATCAGGCCACCCCGCCTTTCAGTCATACACTGTGCCCCCTCTTGCCTGTGTTTATGCCTTGTTTCTTGGCCCCACACACCAAATACAGGGAGCTAGAAAGAAACTGTGACTACTTTTTGCAGTTTGCTCTGTCCAGCTTCTCGAAGTTTTCTTGCAATAGTTTCTGATGTAATTACAGTGAAAACTTTGATCTCCTTTATCATTACTTGTGATTGTATCATGTTTCACTCCAGCAGCTGAGCAGTTTTCTTAAACTTCATTGCAAGTTCAAATCTCATTGATTCTTGATCAAGTTAAAATCTTTTTGATTTCATTGATTTCTTCCCCTCTTCTGACTGAAACAATCACACTCACTAACTTCTACTTTTATGGCAGTATCCTTCTTATGTTCATCCATAAACCTATCTCATTTCCGCCTAGCTTTTGAAAAATGCAGTTAGAAAATTAATTTTCTGAATGTAAATAACTCCTTTTCATTCTCTATCCATTAGATAGCCTTCCCTCCACCATAGAGCTTAATGAGGAATTAATTAGCTGTATTTTATTAGGTATATTTACAAACTGTTAAGAAGTAAAATGTTTGGTTTAGAAAGTCTTTAAGAATGTGTGAAAACTCATGATTCTGCACAGGTCTTGTAGTCTGAAATAAAACTCAGTGTGGTTTTATTCTGAAACCTGAGAAATACTAAAGGACATACTAAAAGAATGACATTTTTAGGGTATTAGAAGACTGCTCTCAAACAAAATGCTGTTTTAATAATAGCGAGATGCTGGAAACCTCAGCAATAATTGAAGAGTAAATGAACAACAAAACAGAAACCAGACTCATTGTAATCACTGCAGTTTATTCAATAGGGCAATCCTCTATGTGGAGGAAAGAACAGATATCATTTTTATATAAATATGTGCACACTTTCTCATTAAATATTTGCATCATGCTTCACAGGTAAGGACCATATGGAGTGGTGAATTCCATAAATATTTAGCATATATAAACTTGAGATAATCCATGAATAAAATATGTCATTGAAGAGGTTGAATTCCAACAGAAAGTGTTATTAAAAACTGATGCCTGAAGGGTGTTCTTCAACTTTAAGTGGAATGGCTAGTAGTGTTATGATAGCTACTCATCAGAGCTATATTTCTCATAAACTATTTCTCAGAAACTATTTGGAAGGCTCCTTTTAATCAAGTATCCATTATTGTAAAATACCCCAGGTAGCCTGTAAAAGGTACTAAAATGTAAGTAATGTCCTTTTCTAGGAATGATAGAATGGGGTTTGGATCTGAATTATCGTGGGTGTAATGTGCCTGACAGAACAGGTCCAGTGGTTAGTTTTTCTCTTTATTTTCTGTATATTGCTGTTGTACTCAAGAGGAACATTACATTTTTGAATTGATCTCCACTGTCACCTCTCAAAGTGTCTTCTCTACCATGAATTCCCCTCAATTTTAAACCTCTCCTGGGATGCATTCTAGAATAGGCTTCTTAGATCGCTGCTATCAACACTGCCAAGTCCTTGTAGTAAGCATACAATCATTGCATACTGTTTTAAAGCTCAGTACTTTGTAACAGTTCATCATACTACTGTAGCAATTCTATGATGTCCCCTATCCATTGCGACACTGGAGTAAGCTAGGTAGAGGATATAAGGAAAAGATTATGTGCCACTTTGTAGTACATGTCATTCATGGAGTGTCCATACAACTTTGTAAAATGGAAGAAATAACCTAGAAGAGACAAAAAAAAGCCTTAAAAGTGCTACCCGAACATTTTAGTGCATACTATAAATATCAAGAGGAATTGTGGCTTGAAGGCAGAATGACTTTGAAAAAAATAAGCTTAAATGCCTTTTAAAAATTTAAGTTAGCTAACACATACAGGACAGGAGCCTGAACAACATCTCATCTTTTAAAACACTCTTTCTTAGCTTTGGATCCAATTTGAAAAGCTCTGCAAGTTTCCATCATTTAAATTAGAACCTGATGGATTTTTTAAGGTGCCTAAGGAACTTTGAAGGTCTAGCTCTTTATTCTAAAAAGAACTGTCCTTTAAGGGTTGCTGATTTTATGACCAAGGTCTGTAGTATAAATAGAAGCTGAATTATGCAAAGGCATTTCTACTTAAGTGAAAAAAAAAATCAAAGTTAACTTCTCCTCAGGAAAGGAAATGACTCTTAAAGAACATATGATGCTTGTCAAATTGTGGAAAGACACAGTTACAAATGAATCAACATTGTTTGGATTGGTTTCTGAATTGTTAGGGGGAGGGACCCTCAAAGTTTCTTTACCTAGTCTGTGTGCATGCTTTAAGCCTTGGAAAGCACCTTAGAAGCAAATCATGAGCCTGAGAGGAATGATTTGGTGCCTCTTTTGAGGGAGAAGTGTTGAATACGTTTGGCAATAAGGTTATTAACTAATACTAACTAAATGCTTCCGCTTTTCATCTCCTATTTTTTTTGCAAAAGGGTTTACCATTAGGAGATGACAACGGTTCATTTTTCTGATGCATGATGCACCTGAGTCCGTTTGTGCCTCCTACAACCTTTCTTAGCAGTTTTAGGAGTGGAAGATGGACAGCGTAAAATACACTGTGGAGGTTTTAGGTCTCTCTTGTAGTAGAAAGGCATGGAACAGAAAAAAATGTGGCTCTAATGACTACTAACTCTACTAAACCCTAATCATTTAAATCATCTTCTATTATTCCTTAGCAAGAGTTGAGCTAAAATTTAAATTCATACATTTTCTTACACATGCTTCATGATTTTGATGGATTTTCTTAAGTATTTGGGAGCATCTTTCACTTTCCACAAAGACTTTGAAGGGAATAGAGAACATACAGTTGCATTTGCTTTCTAATAAAATTCTTTATGTGAAATAAAATTAAGATCAAGGGACAATGAATAGCTAGTGAGATATATATGGGTTTGATTTTTATCATTTCAGGATTCATTTCTCCTTCCAGTTATACTGGACTGAAACTGTCACTGAAAGAGTAAACTGTCACTAATTAAAATTAACTTTTTCCCTTTTGCATATTTTCATTTGTGAAACTTGATGTTTTCCCTAAGTTTGTTCATTTCTCAAGTTCAGAATGTACAATTAGGTATGCACTGTGAAAGTAGTAGCACATTTTACACATCTTTTCCAAGACAGATTTCTTCTGTACTTGCCAAATTTACCCAAAGAAATTTTTTTTCGTAGTTTTAACAACCTTTTCATTTTATCTAGATTTTTCAGAGAAAGGTGTAGTGGAGGAGAAAAAATATATCTTCTGAGCATGCAGAGGAAGCATTTTTCATTCCTACATGCCTATTTATTATCTGTCTTTTGCTTTGGTCAGTGTTTATGTATGGAGATACGTGGCACAGACAAGAGAAGCCAATGAGTGGGTACCAATATATCAACGAGACTCATACTAGAATTAGATATGTAACATGTACCACAATCTTCCTTTTACAGTCTTACACATACAGTATGCTACTCTTTAGTTGGGCAAGTTACTTCAGAAAATTTCACAATGGGACAGACTAGAGCTGTGTTCCCAGTGTTTGGGCTAGAGCCCAAGCTCTATATCTACATCTAAAGAAACCCCTCAAAATAGTCCAAAGCCCTGAAAATTGTATTCTCACTATTTTACTCCTTCAGCACTCCTACAGATCAATTTACACATCAGATTCTTGAAACACAGATACAAACATGCTGTTCTTCTCATAGATTCATCTATTCATACTTTGATAGAACGGATGATATCAACATGAAAAATGGAGAATTATCAACCCAGATGATCAGTGTAGTTTTCAGGCACATAAATCTTGTTTCATTTTTGTCCAGGTGTTTACTAAAAGTGCACATAATTCTGTGCCACACCAAAATATTACTAAAAAGGAATGTTTTAAATTCTAACATAATTAAAGCAAAAGGTTTGAAGATGTAGAGTATATTGGAAAAATCCTGTGAAATCTGTTGTTCATAATTAAAAATTGCATCTGGTAGAAGTTTCTCTTTGGGGTCATTCTTTTAATATTTATATTCAAATTCAAGTAAATATCTGAAAATACACAAAGGTTGAAATGCAGCATACTGCACACGTGTTATTCACTTTAAGATAACATTTTGTTTCTAGGCAGTCCCCACAAATTCTCTGGTAATGGACCAGGATATATATATCTTCAATACTATTTTCTGTGAATAGAAGAGATCTGAATATGCCTTTATAAAGTATGCACATAGCTTCTGAAAGCAAAGTTGACTAGATTTTATGACCCTAAATGATTCTAAAATATTCAAGCCCTTTTGACAGTATGGGCATGTATCCTTAATATGACGAAGATAGCAAAATTATACTCACGATAAGTATTAGTACAACAAAACTCTCAAATATCCATCATTCAACTCCTATCCCTGAAAGATAATGCTGTGCTTTGAATTATTTTTTTTCTCTGGAAGGGATTGGTTAGAACTGTTGTACAATATCTGTCACAGACATTCCTATGGATAGATGGATAGTTTAGATGTAATTGATCTTGCCTTGAGGCAAGCAGTTGGATTAGACATCTTTACAAGGTCCCTTACAGCCATAAATTTATGACTCCTTGCATCTATATTTCAAACTTGTTGAACACTAATCAGCAAATTTCATATACGTAGGGCTTCAGCAGAATGAACAAAACCGCAACAGGCCTGATCCTGATGAGCAGTATTCCAGTGCTGCATCTTAAAACTAATGAAGGCTGATATGTTTAAAGAAGGTAAAAAAAGAGCTCTGCGGGAGATAGATAACTTGTTTTGTTTAAAATGTCACTGCCTACATTTTCTGTCACATCCTCTATACTAGACCAAGATGCACAAAACAAGCATTGTATAATTACTGCTAAGGAAACAAGAGGTAGTACATCTCAATGAGTAAGGTTTTCCTGTGAATAACTGTGACATTGGAATTTCTAAATATAATTTCAAATTAAAGGTTTTGTAACAGACAACTTTGCAAGAGTCATTTTAAAGTGAAAAAATACAGTGAGTTATCTTGGATGTGCTTTTCCTCAGGCCCATTATTAACTTACTTCAAAAGTTGTTCCAACTGTAGGACATGCAGTATAGGATGTCTGATTCTTATTCCTGCTGAGATTGCTCCCTACCAAAATCAGAAAGTGATAACCACTACTGAGACCTGGTTGTATAGATGGTCAGATACCTTTTAAATAGCTAAGGTCTATACACTAAGAATAGTACAACTTTGCTACCCTATGAAGTAAAAAGAAGCTTTGAGGATAATTTTGAAGTTAATAGCTAGTTTTGCTTTTTGTTGGGGAAGAGCAAGAATGTTATAAGCAGCCTAATGTTGAAGCACCTTGCAAAAAAATATTTCTGTCATTTTCTCTGTTTTAAAAGTAGAGAAACTGAAGCAAAAAGAAACTAAGGCACAGAGCCAAATTAAGAATAGGACTTTGTCCACATCAATAGTTTATATATTAGGTCATATTCTTATTGTAACATGACTTGCCTAAGTAAAAGTAAAGGATACAGTATACTGAGACTTAGCAGAATGCTCTTTTCCTGACTGATATGCAGCAAATTAGCAGCCAGGGAATAAATACGTAAATACACTAAGTTATTACAGATATATTGACTTCCTCTGGTTGACTGTGCCATCATAAAATGCATCTGGATAAACTTAATTAACCATCAGATATGTGTCTACATAGAGTCCAATTTCAGGGACTTAGGTCTGGTTCATGAGGACATCAATCATGAAGGCAAAATTTTCCCATTGATTACTGGAAGCAACATTCAGCATCTGAAAGTGAGAGAGAAATCCAGAAGAAAAATTACTTCTAAAAAGTAACTGGACCGAGTTTTTCTGAGAGATGATATATTGATCCTATTGGAAAAAAATGGGTTGGAAAAAATCCTCTTTACTTAAATGCAAGAAGAAATTTGTTTAGGACTGCTAAGGAGAAGGTGACATGTATTCCAGAGTACACTTAAAATAAACAACCAAAATAGTCATCTGGAATAGAAACAGGAATCCAAATTTCCTCTATTAATTTTCAGAGCCCTAACTACAGGGCTGTAAAAGGATCAACCTCTTATACTCTTCCTTTCCCTACTTTGGTCCAATAAATATTTAACAATTTGAAGCAAAGTAGAATGGTTTTGATGAAGAGAAATAAAAAGGCCTTCTTCTCAGGATACTGTATGTCTTGGAAATCACAAAATAAAATTAGGCATGTTCAGGCAAGAATTAAACCCCATTTTTTCACAGCCAGCTAGTCACTGGAAAATATGTGAGGAGACAGAAGTGTATCTTGCCATAGTGTCTTGTGAATAGCTTGATTCATTAATTTAACCTGAACAAAGTCTGAGGGATGAAGCCCTCTGGTTGAGGCCAGAGGCCTAGAGGAGAGCCTCTTTTTTAATTCCAGCAAAGCTTTGTTGTGTTCAGCCCTGTGAGGCTTGGGTTGCTTCTTGGGAGGCTGCAAGAACTTCAATATTGGGAAGGTGAATCTAGTTTTTGATGGTAGATATCCCAAGGCACGCCTATATCCTTAAGTTGAGTTTTGCACCCCCTCAGTTTCCTTGTCTCTGAAATGGGGATTATTTTCTTCCTTTGAAGAGAACTACGAATATTTTAATGTGTTTATTTAGCTCTTTATTTTTAGCCTATGGAAAAAAATGTGAAAGAAT
This sequence comes from Crypturellus soui, assembly GCA_032275445.1. Taxonomy (NCBI): domain Eukaryota; kingdom Metazoa; phylum Chordata; class Aves; order Tinamiformes; family Tinamidae; genus Crypturellus; species Crypturellus soui. The sequence goes on along the minus strand of JAUBNY010000255.1, from coordinate 111,231 downwards.
TTTACTCAGAACCCTTACTCATGACATTTCATGCCTTCGTTTACCCCTTTCTTGCTTTTCACAAGATATATTCGTATAATTTCACTTTTTACTCTACTGCCAAATTGCATCATTTTCTTTTTATTTCATTGACTCCTTGAGCACAGAGAGATTCCCCAGTATTTTAGGGAAATCGTATTCTTACCTGATTTTTATTTTTTCTTATCTGCAGCATACCAACTCACCTATCTTCCAAAAGAGAATAGGTTCTTTTGTTTTCTTTCACAAATTAAAATTTAAACTGCCTCTGTGTTACAGCCACTGAAAAGTTTCAGATTAACTTTTAATATACCCTCAATTAGGACTTAAGGGACTAACCTCCATCATGAATTGCAAGAACATAGCTCAAATGAAACACTACTGACGTGCCAGGATTTATACCAATGTAACTGAAAGCAGGTTTTACCTGACATACTTTATGCTTTCTTTGATGAAACAACAGCTTCCCCATGTTCTTTTTTTCAGTATGATATATTTTAACATGCTTTTCCATCTGCTTTTTCTCCTCTAGATAGATATCTGTATAGATATAGATGATATAAATGATAGATGATACAGATATAGATTTAGATATAGATTTATTTATGTATATATGTGTGTATACAAATATTAGACAAGTCTTACGATCTAGTCCTGCTTATCATTTGTATACTGCCTTGTTTTGTCTTTTTTTTTTCTTGATGTTTTTCTCAAACATAAAACTGTGCATTCACTTTCAATTGAATAAAAAAAATATATTTGTAATCATGTTTCAGATGGATTTGGGATAATCCCCTGTCTACTCTCCTACCCCTGCTGAGAATATGTCTGTTCCCTTTTGTTGTGATGGCTGCAGAGTGCTCCTTCAGAGTGCATTAAGAAGACCTTTAAAATTTTATACAGAGATGTTGCTATTATGAAGAGATTCAATATGGTTTGTCTGACACTCTTCACCATCGCTTGAAAACGTGTTTATTCTGCTACACTGCAAAAGGGCAATTCCAGTCAGTAAGAGAAAATAACATAATCAAATGAAGGAGGATATATTTGCATAGGCGGGTGTTTCTCACTGCTGTTAATGATGTAAAATAGGGTAATTATCAGTTCTTAAAGGTAATATTCAGGCTGATTCATTCATTCAAGGGTTTATATGTCTGTGCCTTTCCGCTTTTCAAGCAGAGCACCACTGACTACCCCATTCAAACAAGTGACACCCATGATTCAGGGAATTAGGACTATCTAAAATCAGAGAGAAAATAAAATGGGCAACCTAGGAAGAAAATTAGTCAACTTTTGAGTTGCACAATGTAATTTCATTATGAATTGCAGAATGCAGACTCATTATTGATTCATTAAAAGCTAATTGGACCTGACATGCTTGAAGTACACGTTACTGAAGTTCAAAGATAAAGCCAAAAATACATTTCACCTGGATATCATTCTGGTACTTCATACTACAAAGAGATAATCTCTAGCTCTCTTTGCATTGATCTTGTGTTTTTTTTTTTTTTGTTAACATAGACTTATCAGAAGCAAGGATAGAAGGGGCTCCAGAAAGTTATTCAGATACCTTATCATCTGAAGTAGATTAACTATAATCAGCATATTCTTCACAGACAACAGTGCAAAATTTTGGAGAAAAACATGTAATAACTAGTTGTGTACCAGGAGAAAGCAAGTGGGATCTTCTCTAAACAGAAACTAACGAAAATCCTACTACATAATAATTGATAGAACATATATTTAATTGTATTAATGGTTATTTTAATAAAACAAGGACACTTTAATATAATAAATATATCCATAATAATAATATAGGATTTTATAAACTTGTGTCATGCTAACTTGCATGCATAAACTTGTGGCTTCAGATGATTTAATCCATCTGCTAATCTCATTTTGAGAGTTATTTGGAGTCAGAGGTCATCTTTGCTTTTATTTAGATAAGGTTTTTATTTTATTTAGATAACTAACATGTTACATCTAAAATACATTGCACAGTCATTATAAAAACACCTTATTCTCCTCTCTGGTTTTGACCTAGTTAAGTTTCAGCAAATAAAAATCTTTCTCCTTGAGATTTCCAAAGGCATGCCTGTTGTCCTTCCTTCCTTGATTTACCAAGATGGACACCACTATTTTGCTGTGAGATGTGTAAACGGGGTTGAATTTAGATTTTCTAAGTCTTATGTACCAAGGATTTCTTCAGATTTTCTTAGTTATGGCTTCACATTGGAGGCAGAGGGGCAGTTTGTGAAGTGGGCTGGTCTCAGACCTGAAGATCCTTTCAAAGATGGGAACAGGCAAAGCAGATCTTGAAGAGAGTATCTGATATGCTTACAACAGAGTACTTCCCTCAAAAAATAAATTTAAGATATTATATCTCAGGTTCCGGTTGGAGACAAATGTTGAATATCTTCCCAGTGCAGTGCACACTTGCAAGAGATTTTTCAAATGGGAAAAACATCATCTCCACTTTCAAGCAAAAGAGACTGAGCCTTACTGAGCCTTGGTGGAAAAACAAGCCTTGAGGAAATGTCATTGGTATTTGATCATTCAGAAGGAAATGAGGGAGTGTAATTACCCTCTAGCCCTGGTAACAAAAACAAAGCTGCAAGTAATCACAGGGCTCCTGTGTTTGTCAACCTGGGCCACCTTGTTTTTCTCTCTGCTGCAGTTCTTCCTCCTCAATTGGAAGGAAAACATGACAAAGAAACAAAAATAGGTCAAGATGCATCTTGCAAAGTAGGCCAGGCGGATGTGTATGTCCACTTCAGGATAAACTGAATAGCTGTCCAGACTCCACAAGTACCAGTTTGCTCTCCATGCATTATAAAAGGAGTTTAGATACTAAGCTCAACGTCCATGCCTACTTGTCAACCTTTCATTTATATATTTCAATCTGTGAGCTGAAACTCATCTGAATCATGTCTATAGGAAGCAGAAAACATAATCTTTTCCTTCTCCCAATCCACCATTAAATTTCTTGGCAGTCTGACATTTACATATGACGTACCATCCAACAGTGTAATTAGACAGACTTTTAAGTTCAAAAGAAGTTTCCACAACCGTGCCCTGAAATGAACTGGGAATCAAGAAACAGCCTCCACCGTAGCTGTCAAGAGCTATTGATACCGACAAAAGAATGTAGTTCTGAAATACATATAGTATTTAGCTTTGAAGTAGAGCTCTGGCATTTTTAATTTAGTCATTGGCAGCAACTTTCAGGCTTGCATGTGCTCACATGATTTCTTGACTGAGAAATCAAGAAATCGCCATACAGTGCCATAATGGGATTTTGATCCCAAAATATATCTAATAAAACATACCTGTCCTTCATGGTCATTTTGGTATATTCCTTTCTAGCAATGTTTCATAGTGAAAGAATCTAAAACAGCAATGCCCTAACAGAGTTCTTGAATATCTATAGTGAACATAGTCTATGAGAAATAATAACTGATATCAAACTCATCATTTATGGTGATTGCATTGTCTCTAGAAAAAAATCTTGCTAAATAATGACAGACTAAAATTGTTCTTACTGTCATTTTTGATGTTTCAAGTGTAATCATTTTTAATCTCCTACACTAATAGACAAAACAATCTGCATGCTCCTCAATGATGTGGTAACAAACTCAATAATAAGCAACAAAAAAGCACAGGGATAGTGAACCATTTAAAAGAGGGTGAACACAACAGATTTTCTGCATGTTTTTCACCTGAGTTGCTAACAATTAATTTTCCTTTGTCCTGACTCCTAGGGAGTACAGGTTATGGTTAGAAGGGGGTTGAAAAGTGATTCATGTAAGAACCATAACACTTCATAATATCATTCAGTTTGGATAAATAAATAAATAAATGAAGTGCAGTGTGAAAACTCTGAGAGAACTTTGCTCTGTGTTCCTCTTTTATACAAGCCTTTAACTAAAGTGCACCCATAGCTTCACTCAAAAGGTAAAAGTAGAAATATAAATAGTTCTCACATGGCATAGCATAATTCAGTGCTTTTCAAGAATGCAGCTGATTGAGACCTTGAGTCAGGAGCATATCTTTAAATGCTATTTAGGATGTTATTAAAGCAATAGCTAAACTTGATCTTCAGGACCTATCTACAAAAGTAAGACACTGCTCTTGGTTATGATGTAGGGAAAAAACTCATCCCTATGGCTGCTTTTAAGCTAGTCTTACAGTGTCGTGTTCCAGGTTGAAGGAGCAAAACAGACTGAGGACTTCACATGCTGGAGTCACCTTAAGACTTAACTCACAAGGTCCTTTATATGTACCTAGACCCATAGAGAAGTCCAGGCATCACTGTTCATATGAAGACCAAACCAGTTCCCTTCACCCAGGGCATGCATAACATGGTAACAATCTTCTACACTGACCAGAATTTGAATTAAGGCTGTAAGATTAAGGGAGGAGACTGAAGTCTGGACCCAATATCACTGCAAACTTCATGATGAGGATTACCTCTGGCTACCAGCTGTTCTCAGCTCTTGATGCTACTTTTTGAAAAGGGAAGCAATTTCTCTTTAGTTTTCAAATCTAGAGAAAGCATCGCTTTCAAGTGAGTTACCCTAGAGTAAGTAAGGGTTGACGATGGCCCATTTTTCCTACTATTCATTTCCCAACTACCCAGCCCCTACCTTTCTAGTGTTTTAAAAATATATTCCAGCTATGATTAAAGGTTTCTTTGTGCTGCCTTTCAATTATGTCTCTGCAAGACCGTAAATGCTTTTATATGAGAATTGTAAAGCACAGAGCATGCATCTGTTTTTAAGCTTGGGAACTATTATAGTCATTAGCTTCTTTTATAATTTGCCCTTTTTATACTAATACTTTCTCAGCTTGAAGGGCATATTGCTTATATATTGTTTCTTTGTGGTTTCATGTCTCATTTATCCAGAGTGGCACAGCAGGTTAGGTAAATTAAGGATTAAACAGACAAGATACTTCTCCTATCTCTCTTTTGTATAAATTTTCACAAATACAAATGAAATGTTTAAGTTCACAGAAGGTATAAAGCATCCATATGTGATCTATGTATTTTTTACTCTTTTTGGGGGGTGAGGGGAGGGATGTTTTGCAGTCTTTAAAGACTGATTTCTTGCAAATCAAGGTAAGTCAGTGATGGGCTTCAGTTTATAGGTAGATTTAAAAATTCTAAATCTAACTTGTGTTATTTAAACTTATATACAATTCTGGAAGAAAGGTGGCCAAAACAACATGCTGATAGTTCTTATCTCAGAAAGTTCCATATTCTCATCTGTGTTCAGACCTCAACAATTCTCCATCAAGAGCAGATTTAGCGTGGAAAAGACCTGAAATCTTGCTTTCTTCTTTGAATAGCTGCTTTTAGTTATGACAGTGCAGAACAATGTAGACCTTTGCAGAACATTGCAGACCTTTTTTGAGAATAAAATATGCTATACTACATGGAAAAAAAAAGTATTAGACTATGTATAACAGTGTCAGCTGATGACTGCTAACATAACAACGCAATTACATTTCTGTCCCTGCAAAGATACTGCAAGTGAAAGCTTTTTACCCAGTACCTGCATTTAACTATAAAACAAACCCATGAAATAAATATTAGCTGCAATAATAATGAATATGAGGCATTTTTTTTACACCTTCAATAAGATTTTCCCTGCTTTCTCAATTGCTTTGATCCTAGATGTAAAGAAAAATAGTGTCTTATACATTCCCTTATACATTACACAAAGAACAAGGGGATAGTGCAGGTGAGGAAAACAAGATAAGGCTTTCTTCCTGGTAAATATGAATGTTCAAAGAGACTAAGGAGCAGTGAATTGACATCAGAGCCAGTCTGGATCATTGCCCTTCATGATTTCCTGGCAGCATTCCTCTCTTCTTTGTGCCATTTCTTTAAATAAGCACAGGGGGAGAAAAAACATGTGGACAATCTGAGCTTCGGGCTAGTCTGAACCTTGTCGTTGCAATCTTACCCAGCACACATGGTATTTAAAACGCAAAAGAAGGAAACATGAAAGGAAGACAGATGAGTAGGAAGAGCAAATAAAAATCTAGGAGAGAATGGAGAACAAGTGGTGTAAGTGAATATGAAATGAATATGGGGATCCCTGAAAATAGGGATGAGCGACTACAATAAGAGAGAGAGTCTAGTGAATAAAATAAACTCAGAGAGGAATAGTCATCATGTGAAAGAACAGAAAACAGAAAAGAAAGTCAGAGTACTTTGCACAGCAAATTTAGTAGCAAAGTGAGGAGGAGGTAGGTTGAAGAGACAGGTGTCGTGTAGACATGTGATGCACCCCTGCAGGGGTCTCAAGGTTTCTTTTGGGTTCTGCGTTTATTTGAAGTGAACTCGAGGGATCACCATCATCAGCCACGGTGCACCCAGCCTTCATTAGCTCGTTGGGGGCACCCCAGAGGAAGCCCCTCTTCTATGGACTGCCCCATCTGAAGTTCCATACTCGCCTGTGTGGTTCCTGTCAAGGAAGCAAGTCCTTTAAGTCATACATCATTGCTGACCTATTTTATGTCTCCTTCAGGAGGAGGTATAGATGTCTCAAACCTGACTGGGGCTTTTAGGTGCCATCATCATAACAGCTCTTAATATTAATAATAGTTATTATAGTTGTTTTTCTGCTGAATGCTAAAGCTTGCTGTACTTCTGGAGAGCCTGAATATTTGTGATGAAAAGGAAAGCTCTGTGTGTTTCAGTTCTACTTCATTTGATGGAAAACTGACAGGCTCCTCTGCAGGATCTCAGTGTTCCTAAATTATTATGGAAGAAATAAGAAGGAGAAGGCTGATCTCCCTGCATGAACTGGAATGAAAGTTTAACTGGACTTGGGTGGTTTTGTGGTATTCACTGTGGTATTGGTGCAGTGTGTGTCCTTGCAGAGTGATTGCCGCAGCACTGACCTACAGCAGGGCTTTAACAACCATTTTCTTCTTCTTGAAAGGAATTGGCATACTATTCACACAGCTTGGCATGCTGCAAGTTCGGACTGTTTAAGTGTGTTGCACCATGCATAAACCATGATCTGTGTTTGGGAAGCGAATTTGGTAACTGCAGTCTCTTCTAACTGGTGAGCAAATAGTGCATGTGCCATAAGGTATCTGTGATAGGGGCCACTGGAGAGAAATGGCATTTCTGCATCTCTGTTAACTTAAAAGTATTCAAACAAATCTGGGTACCTTTGTACACACTGAAGTTCTACAAAATCAGACAGTGCTATGTAATGTGTTACCTAGCCTAAGGAAGAACAAGATTTTTCCTAAAGGAGGCCAGCTTTCCTTCTGCCCTTGCCTCTGAGTGACTCTGTAACTTGGGGGGAACTCAGTGAACTTTTCTGCACTCAAAATCACTCTCTGCAAAACAAAGGTGCTTCCGGCACTTGCTTCCGCAGAGTGCTGTGAACCTTAATTTGTTAAAGTCTTTAAATAAGTCTCAGCTTGACAGATAGAGGGTTTGTTTATTAATTATGATCTACACTTGTTAACAAGTGATTCATGTATTTGGATGATGTCAGCTCTCTAATTAACATGGCAAGAGCAGAGGAAATATGATCTCCTCTTCAGGTGGAATTCCGTACACTTACATTTAAATCCGAAAGTTCTTGATTGGGGCAGGGAGCAGAGTAGCTCAGCCTCACCTAACAAAAAAGCTGCTGCAAAAAGCAGACAGCCTCATGCTTACTCCTTCAGAGAGTAAGATAAAAGAAGACGGCCCTGAAGAACTCTGTCAGCAGCTCAATGACTGAGGAAAGCAAGCTGATATGCAGAGAAATACTTGCAGGAGAGATGTCCAGACATTTCCCTGAAGGAAAGAAATAGAAAAAAGTTTTAATAACCTAAAACATAGCTTAAATAAAGCTCCAAGCTTCCAGCTGTTTAGCTAAATTAGATCAAAAAGTGGTTTTTTTTTTTCAGTGTTCATCCACTTTCTTATCTATAATGCTTATAGAATACACAGCTTGCCTATTTCCAGCTGAATTACCTTTCCCCTTTAAATACTGAAGGCACCATTCAACACTGCTTTGAAATTATGTGCAGTCATTTACACCTGTATAAAGTGAGTCTAAATTTTCTACAATCAAATAGATGCAGTGCCTACCTGCTCAGTGTAAGTGCGTAGAAATAACTGTTAGATGCAAGCCAGAGAACAGTTCTCTGTCAGAGAATATTGCTATAGGAAAAGGACAAAAGCTTGCATAATCACTGAGAGAAATACAAAATTGCTCTTTATATTTTAACTATGATTTGCCACCATATCATGCACAGCTGGAGTTATAGTAACATAGTCATCAGCAAACCATCAGTGGGCCTGTCTCCAGTAGTTAGTATTTTTCTCAAATCTCAGATTTCGATAGTGGGAATTATTAGGAGGCTTCTGCTATACTCTCAGATCCTTCATGGTGATATCCTCTGAAACATTCACTCTGACCTTTGTCATTCCTCCTACCCTGCTTCTTAAGCATCATCTTGACCTGCTGAGAAATCATTGGGGGAAAAATACCATCATTATGGTATGTTCTTATAGGAAAAAAAAAAAAAAGCAACTACCTTAAAGAAAGACCCTCGGGAGGATAAAAGACGAGTGTCACAATATGAATAGTACATAATAGATCAGCTTTTAATCCTAATTTCTTAGATTCAGTGGTGCCATTAGCTGTACCATGTATCAAAATAATAACTCAGAGTGCTGTTGCATACAGAATTTACCACCAACTTTTTCCATGTTGCATAGTTTTCCTCTTATTTCTCCTTTTTTCTCTATTACTCTTTTTATTCTTTCA
>JAUBNY010000255.1:88774-102324 GCA_032275445.1 Crypturellus soui | reverse complement strand
CATACAGATTTGAAACACATCTTGTGTACTCGACTGTACTATAAGAGTAGGCATAGCTTCTTTAAAGTAAAATGAAGTGTTCATTAGCCAGTCACTCAGACTATCTGCTATTTTAAGGTTCTCTCTGGCTGGAGCTGCTGTCTTCAAACCAAAGTAAATTGAGTGTGTTGTTTGCCATCCATGTTGTTTTCCATCACTGAAAGCTGAGCTTTGAACAGCACTCCCTTGTTCAATGGAAACCAGATAGTCTAGGATATGATTAGTGGAATGCGTGAAATCCTTTTTCAGTGAATAAGAAATTTGACATAGAGATCTTTTCATCCTGAAAATATTTCTGATTTCTGCTCATATTGACCGCATGGGGAAAACATTTAGAAAGAAGCAGCTTTGACATATTTCATATCCCACAAAGATATGAAGATATATACTTTATGTTGGTGATTACTCTGAATCTGGGTAGAGGTTACCACTAGGGTACTCACCATAGTGGAAAGCTCTTCTATAGAGACACACGAGGGATCCATCATATGCATGCATGTCAAGTTTGTCAGCCTGTGTTACATCCTACGTATGATAGGAATTATTCCAGTTTGAGTGTTAAGCAGTACAGTTATATCACTTCATTGGTAGTGTATAGCAGGAACATACTGTAAAGAACAGTGTTCTTGAGGCTGTCAAAGGATGGAAAGGAGGCCTTTGTACTAAAAGGCAGTTTTTTTAACAAGATTATTTTATACAGCTGGAAAAGTGGACAAACCACTTCAGAGACAGAGAAAGCCAATAAAGAGTCTATTTAAATGGTGGATCTTAAGTACTTGAAATGCAGTCACTAGGATACAAGGATAACATCATTGTAAGGTATATCTGTATCTAAAACAAGGATTAAAACCAAATCAGAAAGGGACTAAATCCTGCAGTATATTCTTTGTATCTCCTCAGAATATCACTGAAATCAATGGATGCTAAGTAGAAAATGGGGTTCATTGTTGCTGGTTGAATTTTAGGATAAGGGCATTACTGGGTATAAAGCAGAACATCATTGCACAAAGCTTGGTTTGATTCAGCTAAGCACTGTTTTGTAATATAGAGTATAATTGGAATCTGAGGCTCTCGTACGTGCTAAAGAGGAGTTCAGATCTCTTGACCAAGATCTCTTGGGAGATTTCTGGTATTTTCTGATTCCAAAAAGTTAATAAATTCAGCAAACAGAAAAAATCTTTTTCTCTCAAGGTGAAATCCAGAGGTCTAGATAGAAGACAAGATCATTAAATGCTGGCTTGACTCTTAATTAACAGAGATTAGTAGGTTGGTGGATAGGTAAGAGTGTAAGTTTGCTCTTGATCTTTTCCTGAAATTAACAGATAACGAATATATTGTGTTTTCTTTTTTTCATGGCTTCTTAATGCTTTAGTTCAACTGAATGCAAATTAAGTCCAGAGAGAACATGATTCTTTTTTAAATCACTGATTTTCCTTTCTTCAGCATCTATTTCGCTTACCTATCAGCTTACTCAGTTTGTCTCCAACTACTCAGAAAAAGATCTTGATAACAGAATCACAGAATGACACAATTCCTGAGGTTGAAAGGGACCTGTGGAGGACTCTACTCCAACACCTTTCATCAAAGTAGGTTCAACTAGAGCAGGCAGTCCAGGCTAATGTCTAGTTGGGTTTTCAATATCTCTAAGGATGGAGACATTACCTCTGGGCAATCAGTCTCAGCGCTGAACTACTCTTACAGTAAAAAAGTTGTTTGATGTTTTTGTTTATTTTCTTCTTTTTATGTTTAAACACAATTTCCTGTATTTCAGATACTGTCCATTCTTTCTTGTCCTTTCACTGGATACCACTGAGCAGAGCTTGGATCCATTTCCTTCAGTATCCCGCTCAAGGATTTATGCTTATTGATAAGATCTCCCCAGAACCTTCTCTTCTCCAGGCTAAATAATGCCAGTTCTCTCAACCTATTCCTGTGTGACCGATGTTCCTGACCCTAATCATCTTCATGACCCTTTGCTAGACTTACTCCAGTAAGTCCATGACTCTCTTGTAGTGGGGAACCCAGAACTGAATACAACACTCCACATGTGGTCTCACCAGTGGAAAGTAGAGAGGGAAGCGATCCAGTTCCCTCGACCGCTGGAAGCAGTCTGCTCCATGCAGCCTGGGATACAAAGAAGGGACCTCTTTGTCATGAAAGCACAAGTGACTTGTGCTATTTTTTTTATTTTTTATTTTATCAGGACACCAGGGTATATCCTACAAAACTGCTTTCCATCTAGTAGGTCTTCAGCCTGTACTGGTGCATAAGGTTTTTCCTCCCCAAGTGCAGGACTTTTCATTTCCCTTATTCAAACTAATACATAAAGAGACATTAGTTCCACTGTCCCTGATAGTAATTTTACATATCTTGAAGAGTCTTCTTGAAATGCACAGTAGCATCTAGATTTTGCTTATGTCCTTGATGACAAAGTTCTTAACAGTACACACAATACAACTACCATGTCACTTGTACCACAGCCAATGTGCCCAAAGAGGCAGTCTTGTCATAGCTCAGTTCAAACAGGATGGTCATGATATGGAGCAAAGACATCCACTATTGCTCCTCTTCCTTCTATAGGAACGGGGCAAGCACCTCCATCTACCATATTGCTCAAGAAGAGCACTGCTGCAGTATATCAGCAGGGTATAGGGGAGCATCAGGACAACACTGAGTAGGAGTGAATAAAATTGGTCAAGAAGGCCAGTGGGATCCTAGCCTGCATTAGGAGGAGTGTTATCAGCAGGTCGAGGTTCGTTTCCATATGAGGAAGAACAACTTTGCTTCTAGGGGGTCAGAGCACTGGAACAGGCTGCCCAGAGAGGATGTAGAGTCTCCTTCTTTCAAGATATTCAAAACCTACCTGGATGCAACCCTGTGCCATGTGCTCTAGGTGCCCCTGCTGGAGCAGGGGGGTTGGACTAGATGTTTTCTAGAGGTTTCTACCAGCCTCAGCCATTCTGTGTATGTTCTCATTCATTAGTCTTGTATATTGGTTTCAAAATTGTATACATCTTTCAATACGTTAAATATCAATATGTTAAATATTTTTCATTTGATGTGGAAGACTAAGAACAGAGCCACAGAATAACTGAAATCAACACTGTTGTTTTCCAGCAGATAACAATACTCATTAACTCTAAGCAGTTTGTTATATTGTGCAATTCCCTGCTGCTTTATTATTTGAATAATCAGTTTACATAATGAGATTTGAGAAATTATACAAATTGTACAAAAAGTTTGCTCAAATGAGCACTGAGTGTTTAACTCAAATTTGTAACTATATTTCATCTTACTAATTATGATTATTAGGCAATACTGCATATCAATGTCCTGATGCTTTGTTTATGATTGCAACATTAAAGCATGTACATTATAAACTTCTCATTCTAAATGTCAGTCAAATACAGGCAGAGGAACGTAAAACTGTATTTGGGCTGACAACAAGTTGCTAATTTTAAGATGCATGAGACCACATTTGTGCTTAATGCAAAGGACTGGCACTGTTCTTTGAGCAACAGTTCATTTTTCTCTGGGCCTTTGTCATGGTTGAAAGGTGGTTGTTACTTACTGCTTAAGTTCCTCTCAAATTGTTCCACATGGCAAAAAGGCATTCCCAGCTGTGCTTGGTCATTGACTGGGCACATTTTTTCATCTACCAATTCTGCATAAAGTGTCTCTGATAACAGTGATCACAGGATACACCACTCTGTTGTCTTGGGTCTGGATCGTCACTGATGATGTTTAATGAGCATATGCATATGCATTATTTCTTCTTCCTGAGAAAAAAAGTGGCATAATGCCAACAGTATTACTAAGATATATGGGAATATTTAGCAGACTCCCTGGCCTTCTTGTAAATAAAACTTTAAAAAGAAAAATTGATCTGGCATTGTTTTGTTGGATGGAGAACCACTGCTGACTCTCTTCTCCAGCAAAAACTTATAGGATGCTCAGGTAAACACTTACAAATGTTTCCAATGATCACTGCAGTGATCTCTCTCTGCTCCTGAACATATTCCCATTAAAGATCATAAGGATGTTGGTCTCCTCAGGACATCATGTGGCCCATTTTAACTTATGCCCATTAGGAGATATTATGAAAAGGTTTACTTTCCCTAGATAGAAAAATGGCTTTTTCTATAGTCCCTAAAGCAGAATTTTAACAGCATAATGCCTAAGGAATATCTGGAGACCCTTGGGCAAGGTGTAAAGGCTACAAAGTGCATGTGAGAGCTCAAGGTAGAATAAATCAGACTTTGTGTGATCATCTTCAAATAGCATGTTAAAAGCAAAGCCTGGAGCAAACTGCTTTCCAAAAAATTTTCAAGTTTCCTTCCAGAGAAGAGTAATCAAATATTATCTAAACAGAATTTGAGACTGTCAAAAACTATACTATGTGGCTGACCATGGATTTAGTACTCTAGCTTGTTACCTAGTGCCAATTTATTATAATGTATAGACACATCTGCAACCAACAAGTATTTAAACTCTCTGTGGAGCCCTTCAAGATTACTCAAACTCAGGCAGACAACATCTACATACTCTACATTTCCTTGTTTATCTATTAAAACATGCAGAGAAACAAGTGGAGGTCTTGTAGAAAGAAGATTAGTTAGCAAGAATATCATAAACAAAATTAAGGAACCGTAACAGAATCTGCCTCCCAATATCAAGTCAATATCAATATTTGAAACTAAGGGCTGCTTGCCAAACCTGTACTTATTAATACTATTTTTATCAGAAATAATCAGTGCAGCCTACCACCAGAAATGCAAAACCAAGCAACACCAGAAGCGAAGGCAAGCCCTGCTGCCTTCAGCCCTGGACCTGGCTTCCCTTCCCATCATATTGCTGATCAAGTTTGGTGGACAAGAAGTTGACCATGAGCCAGCAAGGTGACCAAGAATGAAAATTCCCACGTGGTATGGGAGAGGCACCATAGGTTTCTGACAACCCAAAGACTCAGTAAAATGCAGCCACATTCAAGGGAGGCCTTGAAAGGCTTTCTGCTTATACTTTTGCTGTTGTTTTGACCTTCTTGAAACAGTGGGTCCACTACAGCAGTGAACAAATCAGAGGTGTCCCTACTTATTTTTAGCTAGGCTGGCACCTTACTACTCATTGCCATTGCTGTAACCTCTGTGGAGGCTGGGATCTCCTGGATAAAGAGGACACTCAGATGACCGTTATGTCCAGAGTAAGATCAGTTGTGTGTGAGTCCAAGGGGCTCCATTTAAGATGGTGATTCAGCCTTGGCTGAGGCTTTTTCAGCAGAAACACCTGATGGAGTACTATTGCCATTTTGGTGGCAACGCAGAGGTTTGCATGCCTGCTATTCCGCCGGTGCTGCAGGCAGCTCTGCTGCATGTGTATCCTGACCCTGATGCAAGTAGTGCATCTGATGGGCACCTTCCTGATCTTAATGGATAACCACCTCCCAGCAGAAAGCCTTTCAAGCCTTCCCTGTGGCTCACTTTGCTGAGCCCTTTGGCTGCCAAAAAGCTATGGTGCCTCTCCCGTACCAAGTGAGAATTTTCATTCTTGGTCACATTGCTGTCTCATGGTTAACTTCTTGTCCACCAGGACTCCCAAATCCCTCTCCACAGAGCTGCTTTCCAGCAGGCCAATCCCTAATCTGTACTGGTGCCTGGGGTTATTCCTCCCCTGGGGTTATAACCCCCCCGGGGTTATTCCCCTCCCTCAAATGTAAATTAAAAGCCTAGATACATGTATACACTCAAATACATACCAAAAAAGACACACATTGGTCTCTGTTTCACACAAACCTCTGCTTCAGTCACTGTAGTTTGCCTACCTCATAATTACTACCAGTTTCAACTGGGAAAAGCTGCTGGAATTAGTTACAGAATTCAAACAGGGTAAGACTTCAGAGAGGAGCAATAGATTCAAAAAAACACTACTGCTGGAAAGAGGTTATAATTTTTGTCAGGACAGGCTTGACAGAAATGTGTTTGTGGTGTCAGAAGTCAGGAAATCAGAGTAGAGGAGTTATTAAAAAAAAGTAGCAAAGGAGTTCAAATTTTCAAGGGTAGATGTAACTTGGGAGAATGGAAGATGAAATCCGTTACGGTGACAGCATACAAGTTGATCTGAAGTCATTTTCATGTTGTTTATATAGATTTTTTTCCTGTTGTATCAAAATAAATGTAATCGGGTGCAACTAATTGTAGGTTACTGTAACTAATTTGACTTAATTCACTGTAGTTAGATCCATTGCAACATCTGCAAAGCCCGGGAAGTTTGGGAATACTTTCTGCTTAAAATTCTTCACAGCCTGCTAAATTAATGAAGTGAAGATGTTTCATAAAATCTTGCAGCTATTAGAGAAATTTAATTATTCAAAAATATTATCAAAACAGAGAATGTCCTGCACAAGCACAGGAGCATCTAGGGAATTAAATAATTTTGCCAAGTATACATAAAGTATCACAGCATCAGAATTGCCTCAGAGTAATAAATTAAAAGACTGTTTTTTCTCTGAACAAAGAACTTCAACAGACTTGCGAGGTTATTCAATCATTACCCTTGCTGTGCAAAGGAAATATTAAGTAATATTTTCATATATTTGCCAATTTTTCATTTAAAATCAATTGGATTTCCAGTGTAGAAAGACTATTTCACAACCTCTCTTGTCTGAATCTTAGAAATGGAATACTGACAATCAGTATGACTATATTTCTGGTTACTTGGCTCCTCTTTTCTCCAGGCTATACCATTGGTTGTTAACATATAATAATCTTTTCCCTCTTTTTCCTGTGCATTTCCCTCAATTTTCCTGTGCATTTTTAGAATGTTGTTTTCTCAACTAAATAAAACATGAAGGCTCTCAGCTCCCCTGAATTTTTAGCTAGTTTTTCTTTGAAAGACGCAATTCCATTAATCTTCTCTTTTAGTCAGCTGAACTTTGAACATCTTAGATCTACTGTATTTCATTTTTCTATAGAATCAACACAAGTTGTATGTAGGAGTATATCAGACTATTCAGGTGACTTTATTGCTTTCTAGTTCACTTGTTCCATGTCTTTACTTATTTTTCCCTTTCAGACTACTAGTTGATGACCCCCGGTTCAAAAGTCTTAGTGCAGAAGTCAAGAAATTGACAGGCCGTAAGAGTCCAGGCTTCGTGGAGGCTGGTATGCACTTGCCATTGCCTTGAGACTAGCTACTGATGGATAACATAAAAAACTTCCCTGTG
The DNA here is from genome assembly GCA_032275445.1 of Crypturellus soui. NCBI lineage: Eukaryota > Metazoa > Chordata > Aves > Tinamiformes > Tinamidae > Crypturellus > Crypturellus soui. The sequence goes on along the minus strand of JAUBNY010000255.1, from coordinate 95,066 downwards.
ATCAGGCATCGCCAAACTTTCAACCTATTGAGGTTGACACAACTTGAGGTCAGTATAGTAATCCCATGTATCCCAAATTAATCCAAACCAGTTTTGAATGCTTTGATATTGGAACAATTTGAATTCTACACTGAATCCAAAAGTAACTGGGGATTTTATAAATAATCTGGATTATGTAAAATTGCATTTTACCATGCCATTTTGCATGACGTATAGAAAACACTTTAGTCCATAGAAAGGTTCTTCAGTTCATGAATACTGGACTAATTTATTCTGCACGAGTTTGAGTTTTAAGTGCTATATATAACTGTTTCTCATTTTTCATGTTTAATCATGCAAGAAGAATTAACAAAAGCAGGTAAACAACAAACTCTATTCAATGTATTCCATTTTATTACTGCCTGGGATTTTCCAAGGAATCAGGGAAGGAAGTTCCAATAAATCACAGTAGGATTTAGTAAGCTAGTCTAACCTGTTCTCTTTGAAAATTCCATTTTTAACTGAATCACTGAGATTAAAAATCCTTGTGACAGACTTAGATCAATGGGAAGAGATATATCATTTATCCCTGAGGTCCACTACTTCACAAAAAGAGTTTGAAACTTCATTATTTCTCTACAGTTAGGACACAGTCAGTCTTTCTGTATAAACAACACAGCCTGTGGTGAGCTATCACCACCATCAGACGAGATGGTTGGTAGAGTAATCCTGGGCTTTTAAGGTTTTTGCACAAAAAGGGATGGTTTAATCTAGGCTAAAAAACGTCTTACACTCCAGGTAGGTAAAACACCTTTGGACAGTAGAGAAAGACCAAAAGTATAAAATATAGATTTGATAGACTCCCACCAGTAAATGGGAGTTTAAGGGTAGTTGTGGTCTGAAAGTAATTTTAAGATTTGTTTCTGGTTTGGATTTGATGAATTCAGTGACAAAATGAAGGGTAACTTCACAGAAGTGCTGAAGTGAAGGAGTCTTGAAGCCTTCATGCACAACATCAAGTAGTTGCTTGCTAAATTCTCATCTGTAACTTCTACACAGTCTTTCTGCTTTTGATGACCAGTACCAGTTGTAGAGGACCAGTGGATATAATTTAAAGACAATCTAAGGGCAGAACAATACCTAGTGGCTCGTTTGCACTGCATAGTCTTTATTGCTCATGATGACCTCTGAAGAAGACAAATCTCAGCTGCATTTGTAAGTCTGGTATTCAGAGGCCTGGAAGGTTAAGGGTTGCATAGTTAATATAAATGCATTCAATTGCAAAGATTCTTTTTCAAAAAGGACTGAATTCTCAGCACCTTTTTTTTACTCTAAAATATTCTCTGTGAATCCTATAATACGTTATTCCAGCTTTAAAATTTTAATAGCCTCACCAACTTTTTTGTTTGTTTTTTAATAGATTACTGCATAACTAATGTACATTTAGTGAAGGAACAAATATTATATAAACTTAATTTCTGTTTTGTCATCCCTTGGAAGGTGGCAGGTGTTAAGTCCATATTAGAGCTTTAGTTCATATCAGCTGTGAGTGCTTTTGAATTTCCTCTTCCAATTGCCTCCATTTTCTACATTGGTTCCCACCAAAGAGTTTTAGAGTACATAAGGTGGTTTCCTTTTCAGATGATACGGAACTGGAAGATGCTCAGTGACCTCTAATGGGAGTTAAGGCCATGGAACCAAATTGGAGTGTTTCACCCTTAAGACCTGATTTTTCATGTCACACTACAATATGTATGTAACCTTTACACTTGTAGTTCATGTGCTGGCCAGCTATAAACTGGCTAAATAAAGTAAATGGACTGACAGTTCAAGGTACTATCCCGAGATAACAAACTGTAACAGGCTTCCCTATGGCAGTTGAGGATATCATAAATGAAGGAGACACTCTGAAGTATGTCATTGATTTCATTTTTGCCATTAATCATTATTTGTTATGTCCTCTCAAAATCTTGAAAAATGCTTTCTTCTACTTTTCTCTGTGAAAAATCAATTACCTTTTTCATCGCTGGAAGCTCCTGTTGGACTGAGCATCTGCAACACATTTCTTTTCATTCCATTCTTCTTTGTACCAGCGCCATCAATTCTTGGGTCTCTGAGTTTCTCTGTACTTCTTTTTTTCTGTGCCTAGGATTAAATTTTACAAGATGTTTTGAGATCTGTGAGAGTGAAATCGATTCTAAGAATCAGAATTCCCATCTAGGCATAATTTAGTCTAAGAATAACAGTCATTTGGAAAAATTACATATTGAGTTGCATCAGATTTCAAATTACTTTAGGCATGGAACATAAATCAGTATATTCCTATTGTCCTCTTTTTGGTGAATTTGAGTGATGCTGACCATCAGGAACTGGTAATAATAATCATATATAGCATTAATGACAACTCTTCTCATGTAAGATTCAGGCTGGTGTAGACACATGAAGAATTTGTGGCTCTTCTGAGGCAACTAGCTTATTCAAAGGAACTGGCTCTCACTATAAGGAACCTGTTCTTGAGACAGGGCAAGGCAGGCAGAACACAGTCCCTGCCTGCAGCCAAGGCATGGAACTGAATGGTGTAGTGCAAGTGCAGTGTAACTTAATCCCAAATGGCCAGTGAACTCTGAAATGCCCACCTTATTCCAGACTCTTAGGCAATTTTCTTTCCTCTTGAGCATCCTGGGAAACAAAGCTAAAACTTCATATAGGTGAGGGTTTTAAGTATTTAAGTATTTTATGTATTATTATTCTGAATTCTCCCACCTTATTTAGGGTTGTGAAAGTGTAAATGGGATAGTTGGTTGAATGTGATCTGCAGGTCAATAATAGATGTTTTCTAAAAAATAAAGATGGAATAAAAAAGCAGGGAGAATGGCACCAGGAATCTCTCACTATCTCACTACAGGAGAGAAATCATTAATTCTCCCTGTTTGATATATATTCTCTGCAAAATTGGAATATTATTAAATATATACAATCCTGTGATTCAAGAGGACCAATGTATTATTAATTCTGTGACATGTGGATATTCAGAAGAAAGTATATCCAGTTTCAAAATACACTTTAAGACTTCAATATTGGAGAAAGCTTTCTTCCGACAGCTGAAAATAGGGAGTATAACATCACACAGGAAGTAAAAAGCAGTGAAACAGACCTCTTTTCAGGATAAGAGCGGACTAGAGTCACTGCTCTGCCTGATGGTTTAACAGATTTAAATGAGCCAGTTTTGCACCAGCTAACGTGGCTATTGCCTGTAATTTTGTTATAGCGGTATGAAGTTCATGTAGTAATGAAAAATTACTTAAGAAATGGAGGAAATAAGCCTATGGATAATCCGCACTGACCTCTCTGCTACCAGAGCTAACAGTAAGTGCCAGGAAGTTCATAGGCTATTTACAAAGTGAAAGTTTCCAATGATGGAATCAGGAGGATGAATGTTCTGGAAACTACAGAGATAGAAGAAACAAATATTCGGAGTTCTATTCTATTTGTTTCTCTATGAAAGCATTATTAATTGCAAGAATTATTTAAAGTTTGTGTGAATATTTGATTTTTTGTGAATATTTGCATTTTTAAAGGCTTTGTTAAATAATTAGGAAAGTTAATATATGCTTCAGCAACTCCTTTTTGTGAACAACAGAGTCATTTAGTCATTTTTACTATACATATGATCTCTGATTATATTTTGTCTACTTTAATCTGGACAATCTCTGCAATGCCACATTCATCAATAATTTAGCATAATGATAATGTAAAAACTCTTTGTTGTAATAACCTTTGTCAAACACCATTTCTCCAAGCTGTCATTGCCATTCTGGTCCCTAAAAATTCATGTTCAGCTAGAAGTAAAGAGTAAAACAAGCAGATGTGAACAATCTATTGCAGTTCTCTCTGGTGAGAGAGCCGAAACTTCCTTGGGAAACTTCTGCTTGGGAAAAGCAGAGATGTTCTTCAAAGGATGGAAGTTGAATTTTCTGTGAATGGTATATTAAAGGCAATACTCTGAAGCACAGAACAACCCAGGGGCCAAATCTATATACTAAGACTTCTAAAGAAAAATGTTAACGCCATACTCGCATCCATGTTTGAACAGTGCCAATTATCTAGTGGTTCTTTCTTTGAAACTGGAGTAGCAGGACTTCGATCTCACCACCTACAGCATTTCTTAGGAGTCTGCTTGTTAAGTGGATGATATTAGTGCCACTTTAACTTTGGATGCTTCAAAGCATCTCTCTGCTAGTTAATGCCGTTTGGAAGTGCATATAGATTTCCTCAACACAGCTTGAAATATTCTGCATCTGCTGCCCCTGTCAGACACATTTCTTTTTTTCTTTTGCTGTTGCTTGTTTGCCAGTTTTTACTGATAGTAAAAAGAAACAAAGGGGAGAGCTGAAGTCATGAGTGATGTTTTGTTTCACCTGCTGCATTCCCTTAGCACAGTCCTGAGATTTGAAACTTTCCATGGTCCCAGTCTGTGATTTCAGAGACGCCCCTGCAGACCTACAGAACAAATCCTTGTTTTGATCTTATGGTGGAAGAGGCCATAAAATTTGAGAAAAGATTTTGGGACATGGCATCCACCATACAGCCTGCTCCCTGTTGTCTTCAGATTTCTGAGAAAGAAGGGGGCTGGGCATCCTGAAGGGTTGCAAAGGGTCAATAAACTAGAGACAGAAACAAAAACACACTTTGTAGTACAGACCACACTTTCTTGTGTTGATACAGCCAACTAATCAGATTTAGTAGAAAATTTACCAGAAGTTTATTGAGTCCACTTAGAGAAGCAACATCTAGTTCAATGGCTATAGCCAGTCGGAGAGTTATAGGCAAAGACCTTTTCCCACCTAGAAAAAGGGTGGTTCAATTTCATTTTTTTAACATACTGGTGAATTACCACATATTTTTCACTTGTCATACTGTCAGTTGCATGCAGGGATCATTTTTTTAGCTTCCTTTAGCTGACCTTGTGACTATGTTGTGCATTAAAATGGAATCTCATTTGAAGATTACATTTTTCATCAAGAAGCAGTTTTCTATTTAACCATTTTTTACATTCTCAAATCTGACTGAAATTACAATTATTTGAAAAACTTCTGAATGAAATTTTTTTCCCTGAAAGATTTGCCTGTAAAATACTGAAATGTTTTAAATTCAACATTTAATCTTATCTCTTAATAATTTTACTTTTTTATGAAGTGTTAGTATTATGCAATTCTGGTTTTACTAGGGTAATAAATGTTTAATAATATAATTCAAATGTAATTCAACTAGTTTATTTTGCTTTTGAAATCATAGTGTATAATTGCTCTTTTATACTGGAATATCTTCTGGATTGTATTTTAATGATGCATTTTGACAGTAACAAAATAAAAACAAACAAGGAGACACTTTACAAATATCCCAGAAAACAGCACATTATTGAAATATAGATAATCTAAAATAACAAATGCATTCCTTTTTAAATGAATTCTTATTCAAAACTAACAATTCGTGAATCCGAAAGGTATGCTTGCACTCAAGCACACATGCCCTTGGGAAAGCTACCTTGCAGGAACAACAGAAATATTTGATGTGAATTCAATTTAAAATATAAGCAATTTTAAGAGTTCAGTACTTCCAATGGAACTGAAATTATGAGCATGGATAGATTTAATCAAAGCACGATCTAATCAAAATATCAAATCATTTTTTTGCTCCATTTTTTTTTAAGACTCAATATTCATGGTGTCTATTCCCTTTGGTATAGATTTTAATTAGTTCTTGACTAGATAGATAGGTATAGGTGGCCTGCCTAGTGACTCAGTCTTGATTCACTTATGGATAGGGAAGAACATGTTATTTCAGAAAAGAGGAGTTTTTTTCCCAAGCTCAAACAAAACTGGACCTTTGGAGGAATATAAAATTGTTAGTTAATTAGTTTTTTATTAGACTTCATTTTAAAATGTCTTTGCATGTCTGAATGCTGCTTGAAACAGAATGAAGAAAAGCAAAAAAATATGAGTAAGAAATCTCTTATTGTGTTGTTTCTAATTTGGTTGCATACAAGGTGAATAGTATTTGTCACCTGGAAACTTTCATTACTGCAGACTGACAGTAAGTCTGAGAACCTAAGTGTTGCAAAGACCTTTTGTGGAACTTAATATGAACAAAACCTCCAAAGTTTATTTGGGTTCCTCAAAGCATTTTAGATCATACGGGTTTAGAGATAGGATAAAGGGCAGAGAGCTCCATCATGAGATCAAGTCCATTGTTGGGATATGTATGTGGAAAATGAAAACATTTTTGAGAGTGTTTCTATTAAAAGTATTTCCTT
>JAUBNY010000255.1:66271-84052 GCA_032275445.1 Crypturellus soui | reverse complement strand
CTTCTTGAGGATATTATTAGAATCTAGACAAGTACTTATAATGGAGATGAAGTAACAGACAGGAGAATTGCCAAACTCACCTCAGCCCTTATTATTTTCCTTATTAGAAAATTAAATTATTTTAAGGGGTAGCAAATGTTGAAAAACCTAAGATCATGACAGTTGCCAGTGTTTTCAGTCAGAAAACTAATTGCGTTAAATATTGCATAGCTGTTAAACTAAAAGACTAAAAATACCAGCATGTGTAAGTAGAGCCATCTACCAGTCATCCTTTCCTCACCAAATCCATACTCCTCCTCAGTATTTGAGGGATTCAGTGTTCCTTCACAGATATGTAAGTGGGGATAGTCATAATCAAAATGATTTTACAAATGAATAATCTGAAACATGAACTGTGTGAAATCCACTGCTATCAAAGTTGAGAAAATTACTTCATTCTTGTAATAGATAATTTAATGTCCTACCCATTGAACCATACTCTTTCTCTGAGATACAAGTGAATTACAGTGCTTCGGGTGCTCCTGAAATTATTCACTCATATGCTTTATATGAACACAAAACAAAACATATGAAATGTTTTGTTTGATAATAATGCAGAGGATTCTAAGAGTACTGCAAAACCCATTTGGATGTTTCTGCTAACTTTGTCATTGAAACTTCATGTGGTATTACGGGCATTTTAAGCAACTGCTTAAAGTTGCATGTTTGTCTTTCACAGCATATAGTGCTGGCTGATATTTTTCCAATTGTAACTAACTCTTATGTATCAAAGCAATCTTTTTATCTCCTTAGTGATAATTATTTTTAAAACTGTATTTTGAGAAACTAACAAGTACTCATTATAGCTAGTTGCAGGCACTCAGACAGTCACTGTGCTTGCAAGGATAGAAAATAACATCTTTTACAAAGCAAAAGATAAATGGCAGAAATACAGAGCAGTTCTGCCTCTGTTTATTATTGCTCTTTTGTAATTTTCCTGTTCAAGTACCTAAAGACTAGGAGTGGTAATAAAGGAAAACAAAGAGAGCAGGAAGACTAATTGAAGGGACAGAAGGAAAAGGAGGCAGACAAATTAATAATGAGAAGAAACAGCCATGCTGGGGAACAAAGCTAGGTGAAGCTTATGACTTGACATAATGTAGAAAGTCAAGTATCAGAGTATTCATACAGGTTAGTTCTTCTCAAGAGGATAATCTTGCCATCTCCAAGTTAATTCACAGAAAGACAAAGAAAGATGCTTTTTTCCCACCATATGTTTAGTTAAGAGGCTCCTAGAATATCAGAAGTACAATGTGATTTTTATGCCTTTTCATTATCATTCAAACAATCAGAATTGGGCAAAAGCTGCTGGCTCAGTTTCATCAGATGTCGACAAAATCTCCTTTTTGTGAAACAAGACAGAATAAAATTGTGTTCTAGAAAAACAGATAAAGTTTAAAATACTAGGCAGGCATTTTATCTTCATCTGAGTTTTTGCTGGAAAATGAAAGTCAGGCATAACATACACTCTCCAGAGTTGGAGCTCTCTAGGGGGCTTGCTTTGCTCATCTAGACATCTGATTGATACCTGCACAGTTAAATATATTTTAATGCAATTTACAGAATTGTGCATGTCACAGAAAGATCAAAAATAATTAAGAAAATCTCTAAAATATGAGATGAATAATGAATTCATTAATTATTGTTGCTTTACATTAAAAAAGTAAATTTTGTGCCATGAGACCTCACAGATTCTTGGTTTCAAAGAGAGATGGACATTCTTTAGTCCTTCTTCTTCCTCTTCTGCTTCTTTTTTAAAGGAAGCAAGTTGTGAGAGTGTTCTGGTTGTTGGAACTCTGGCAGCCTAATTTATTATAACACATTTTTATTCACAGAGAAAGAAAAGGTTATTGCACATATCATATCTTTATTAGACCTGACAAGCTGTGAAGCATGTATTCTGAAAGGAAACAGAAAGTGATATATCAGATTACCTTTCCATTATCTGCAACAAGAGCTGAGATGGTGGATAGCAAAACAGTGCTGAATGGACACTGACTTTCTTTAGTCATTGCTTCTATTTTGCATTTTCTTCCTAGTAGAAAAAAAAAAGGTAAATGCACAATTCTACAGGAAAACTTGCAGGTTGATATAAATGGTATCCTCATAAATGGGAAAATGTTATCAAGCTATTACACCACTGTTTGTTACACTCCTTTACCCAGATCTAACTGGAGAGAAACCTTAGGAATATAGCAAAATCCTTGTTAATCTCAACAACACCCTTCTTCATACTCCACATGAACATTTTCTACCAAAATTGTAAAAAACTCGGAAGTTTTGTATTCCTTCCCCAACATTTTCAAATAGAAACATATTTTTCATTTAAAAGAATTTCCAGTATAGAATGTGCACTTCTTTTAGCAAAAGCTCTATTTTGATTATGATCTCTGAATACTGCAGTGATATTAATGCTTTCATGGAAAACAGCATAATAAAAATACTGCGGGGTAAATGTAATCTCCTTGCATATTCCCACACTTCCATGCAAAGATAAACTCATGTAGGTATCTAACAAATTCATAGCTTAAAAATCACCAGTGTATAAAACCTTTATGACACTTGGGCCTGTAATTCTAATTCTGTTACCTTTAACTTCAATAGGAGAACGAAAGTCCTGCTTTAACATATAGCCACAGAGCGTAATGAATATTGTACATTATACTATTTTAATAGTGGGACTGGAGAAAGCAGTAGAAAGTATTCAAGATACAAATAAGGGAATTCAGACATGAGAAAGTTAATATCTAAAAACTGACTTGATTAGAACTGAGAGAAAGCATTGTTTTTTATAAAAAAATGAAATTAATAATAAAGAAAAGCATGTATGCTAAGTAGTTTTAGGATTGATAGACATCAAAAAAAAAAGGAGAAAAGAAAGATTGGTCTTTCCCAATATTTCATCTGTGCAGTAGAACATTTTATTATCTGAGTTTTATGACCCTGTTTGCAATAATGAAAAGGAACAGCACACTGCCTAGATTAGTAGGCATCAGTGCTATCATAAATCATTCTAAAATATGACAGTTCTTCAAAGAAACACTAAACCTATCAGCAGTCTACCTTTTAAATAACATATTATATTCATTTTAATGCCACGGGAAGAGCTCTTAAAAGCAAGCATTTCTGCATGAATAATCAGATTTTATATAATACATTTAAAATAGAATTCAGAGACTAAATCTATATCCTTACTAGTGTGAACAAGCCAGACCTTGTTGTACTGGCAGGAAGAAGAAAAAAATATATATTGTCATTTGTTCTATTTGTCTTGGTTACAGTGTACCCTGGCATATCACCAGGAAAAAGATTTGTAAGTACACAAAACTTTAAATAAGAAACCTGGACTCATATGTATTGTATAGACTGAAAGTACTGCGAAAACATCCACATCAACATTTTTATGATTATGTGACCCTGTTACTCTACAGTCCTACAAAAGCAGAAGACTCATTTTGACTAGTTATATGTACTGATCCATTGAATTCATCGTAAATGCCTATTAAATGCCAAGTAAACAAAAGAGAACAAAACATGAAGTCTCAAAAAGCCAGACTCCACAAACACAGTGCAAATCACATATAAGACATGATTGATATGTGATGACCAGAGAATGGCCCTAGAGCCATAAAAACACTGAAGGAAATAATGTAGGAAATTTTCTTCCTGCCCTTTTAGATTAACTGAAAGGATATCCAAGGAAATGTTGTGTGAAAGATTAAAACAGAATTCGCTACTTAATGATTCTTTCTCCTTGCAAAATGTAAAGGGTAACATTTAGAAAAATATTAAAAGTGTTTAGTCTTATGAGAATTCATTCTTCTGGAAGGTAAGATAGTTCCTTAGGAACTTAGTACCTGGAATTGGTTTCAAGAAATCAAACAGAAAAAGAAATTTCTGCATTTGACTCATTCAGATGGTCAGCCTTTTCTCCTAACATTTTCACTGTGTTGTGAAGTCTTCAAACACTTTTGAACACTGAGTCTATAGCATCTGGAGGGTGGGGTTTGTCAATACTATTCAATCACACAGCTGTCATATGGACCTTGGGCATTGTCATTCTTGGCTCTTGAACATATATTTGAATGCAAAAGAACAAATTGGCCCCTGTGTGTATTATATTTGGTATGATATAATTTATAGATGCTCATCATAATATTACATTTGCAAAATGTATACCAGTACGGCACAAATAAATCACCTTGAGTTGCAGTCACTGCATTGTCTCTCTGCTGGTTTCTACTGTTTCCTTTTATCTAGTGACTATAACTATATATCTATATATCTCTCTATATATCTATAGTTGTGTGAACATTTTCAAAGATCTCTTCCTATTTCTGTTTATAGACTAAGAGGAGGTTTGATGGCTGTGGCTATTAGGAGCCAAACTATTTTCTTGTAGAATGTCACCTCCTCCAACCAGCAGAGAATCAAAGGGGAAGCCGATTAAAACGAAATTGCCTCTTCTCAGGCGCTGGGAACCCATCTTGCATTTTGTAACTTCTTACCCAGCTGGGCTATTTTGGCTATTTGGTTCACATCCTCCTGCAGTTGTGCCACTGTGGTGCGCATGGGATGATTTGTTTCTCCATCAGTTTTGTTCTCTGCTGCTTTCATCCACTGTGTGATATGAGAACACCTTATAAACCCCAAACTGATGTCATACTGCACTGAGTTGTGCTGAGCTGTTGTCCTGAGTTAAACCTGTTGTCCTTCACCTTTCCTTTTGCACTTAGTCACAGGGACTCCAAAAAGACTGGCAGAGACAAATCTTGAAGACGAGTAAGATAAATATATTTTATTCTTAATAAAAGGTAGATAGAAATATCAAGCTTTGTTTTAATGGCTGTGACAAGCAAAACCTTTTAGTACTGTCACTGCCACTTGCCAAGACAAGATAATTTTAAACCAGCTTTTTGCTGACACAAATGACTACCTGCAGTGTTTAATGGGACAGAATTCAGCTGGATCTGGCACATATTTCATCCTAGGTGGGGATGAAATCTGGGAAAGCTTTTTTTCCCAGCTTTCTGTAAGTTCCGTGAACCTGTCATGGACAAAATATTTAGGTTACTCATTATCTCAGAGGTTGGGATGGCTTCCCTCAGGGATATATGTGATTAAACTTTACATGCAAATAAGCATCACTCACTTGTGGCAATATTTCAGAAAAGATGCATGGTAACCATGGTGTTAATGCGTTCCAGTTGTACCTAATCTATTTTTAATTTTGAAAATCTTTGTCACTGTGTTGTTTCACTTGGGCTTCTGGTGTTTTCTCCGCATATATCTTGATTTAGGTATTTGAAGGGTTAGTGGCTGAAGAACTTCGTGTTCTGCCAAAGCTGCATGGAATGGTTGCCTGGTAACAATACCTGTGGAATACAAAGTATTGCATCAAGCATATGCTTGTTCATCCCTCTTTTAGGGACAGCAAAGGACTATAGAGAAGATAGATTTTATTTAAGTTGCCTAGAAGATCTTCAACTGTTACCTGAGACACAAAGCTGAAATAGAACTAGAACAGCACTGAAACCCATATATTTTTTGAGACTGCTGTCAGTAAACCAGCACAGAATTAAACAAACTTCCATTTTAGCACTCTAGGTAGCTGTCCTGGGAAAATAATCAGCTCTCTGCCGCATGCTGGGAGTCTCATCCCAATATGGAAGCAGTGAGGCAGACAAACGCTCTGGAGAATAGTTAGGAATAGGGGCCTTCTTAGTGTTTTGGCCTCAGGGGAGCATGGCTTGCCGATGTGTTTAAATGTCAACCAGCTAAGGCATATGTTGTCTGCAGCTTTAGTGCTCACTATGCACGTGCTGTGCTCCTTTCCAGAGGAAACAGGAGTGCTATGCAGCAGCCCGAGTGCTCCGACTGCTGCTCAGGTCTTTGCAGAAAGACAAGATTGTTGCCTCCCAAACCTACAAACTTACTGAAGCTGTTATCAGTTGGCCAGATGAGACTTTTATTAGGGCTCAGCTAGGGATGCATGAGACCTTTAATTATTGTCTCTCACTGTTTTCTTCATTCCACCTGTTTTACGGGTACGTGGTTTTTCTTGCATCTGCCCATTTGCAGGCTAGGGGAGTAGAAAGGTGTTTTCTTTAGGGCTGAACACTGAATAAGTGGCAGAAATGCTCAGATTAGCAGAAGGTGCATTTTTTCCTGCCCACTTAGCAGCATCATAGGTGATTGCAGTGGCTGCAGATGAGGCAGATGGTGAGGCCTGGTGGTCCTTGTGGAAGGGCGGCCTTCACAGCACCCCCAGTTCTACGCAGTGTGGTGGTAGGCAAAGATCTGCTGATCCCGAAGGCTGAAGACTGCTTGGGCTTGGGAAAAAAAATGTCCTAATAACACTGAATCACAGAACAGGAAGGGACCTCTGGAGATCAGCCAGTTCAAAGACCCTGCTCACAGCAGGAGTGGCTACAACAGGTTATTCAAGGCTGTGTGTCATCCTGATCTCATTGAAACACTAGTTTTAACTCTTTCAGGTAATCGCTTTGGTTGTTACAAGTTTGATATCAGATGTGGCCGAAGTCAGATGGGGTGATGTTGAAAGGAACAGTTCAGGTCTTCTCTCCAAGCCGCCTGTTTATTGCAGTTAGCAAAGTTTGCCTATTAATCGTGGCATCAAGTCCAATAGCCTCTGGTTGATTGCAGCAAATCTTTTTGGCTGACATTTTAATCTTGATTTTAAAGTAAGTGACAAAGAAGCCAGAACACCCCGTGGACAAATTATTCCAGTGATTAATTAACCTTTGTGATAAAAAAAAAAAATCTGAATTTAGTTTCCAGGGCAGATAAAAACTTATGGACCATAATATGCATGCTCTTGAATAAGCGATATCCAGTAGCAGTCCTAATGTAATATTCCTAAGTTTTAACAACTATTGAATCAATGTTTTGCTATGCCACTGTGCAAGTAGATATGACATGATGCATCACAGTGTATTCTATAAAGAAGCATAAGCAATGTTGGTAACTTAATGTGATGAGAAAAAAAAAATCTACCTCCTATGGTAAAGTTTATTCTGAAATCTCTTGTGGCCAGATTTTGTATATTTTGTTGTCATTAAACAGAATCTTAACCTTGAGAATAAAGTGATTTCAGATAAACAACTGCTAAACACTGGAGAGGCAGAAGGTTGTATAATGCACAATGCTTGTGTGCTCGGCTCCAGCAAAGGCTTTATTTATTTTTTTATTTTCTAATTCCAGGCCCAGTTTAATACATCCTTACACATATTTTACAATTATGCAACCTGAAGGGTAGAAGGTTTGTGTATGAGTAGAGCTATACCCGGTCCAGTGAAATGACACATCCAAACAGTAACACCAGCCCAAAATCTATCAAACCCCATGACTGGCACTAGCACTTTTTTTGGTTCCCTCCCCAGGCTGAAATAATTCAGTCACATCCTGAAAAAAGGTAAGACTGGAAATATGTTAAAATTATGACAGCAGAGTTCCTGACACAGTCTGCTTTTCCCTTTTGAAGGAGCTAAACATGGCTCTTCCAATGTTCCACAGTTCCAATTGCAAACTGCAGATTTATGGCACCAATACTGTGTTCTCTTTTACAGAACTGAAGTCTTCATACATCAGCAATAATATACATATATGTATATATTTTCCCTTCTGGAAATAAGTGCCAGGTGCAGAACACTGGCTACCTCTTTTGTACAAATTTCAACTTCTGAAAAATACAAAAATTATGCTAATCTAAATCTCTGTTTTGCTAATCAAATTCTTATTCTTGAATATTTGAATATTTCCTTATCTGAAAACAAGACCTGCATGCTTCTAACTGAGAACAGATGCTAGTTTCTCCCTAAATATTCACAAGCAAATAAGGATCTCACAGTAATTCAAAACTGCGAACCTCAGTATCAAGCAGTGAGTGTCTCTGACAGGTGACATCCTTTTCCCTGCCTGAATCCTGGCTGGTTTGAGCTGTGCTGCATGGCTCTCTGGCACCACAGAGCAGCCAGTTTTTGCAGGAGAAAACTCTCCAGCATCTACTCGTTTTTGCTGCTGGAGGCAGGAGGGGATATTCTGACCTACCAGGCCTGCATACTCCTTCTTTTGCAGGCCTCTCTAAAACAGGTTTCTGAATACATCAGGATAATAGCATGCTGAAACTCACTGAAAGCAGTGAGAATTCCTCTGTTAGCCTCAATGTTTAGCCTTTAAAAACAAACAAGGAAATTAATTAAGCTTGCTCAGAGCAAGCTTCAGCAAATACCAGCTGATGAGCTGTACTGGTAGGTTCCCTGGGCCATAGCCTGCTTCCCTCTTCAGCATCTGCATCATCCATATGCAGTATCACAGGTAACCAGAAAAACACTTACCTTTGGGAAATCAACATGAGCTAATTAATATTTACATTCTCAATTACAGGTGAGTAGGAGTAAATTTCTCTACAACTCCTTTTTTCATCCTTACCTTATAATTAAAATATCAACATTGTTTTTAAGAGTGTCTCTTCCCAGCCTATAATACCCAGCCTAGTAGAGCGCCATTAACATTTTTTCTAGCTGATCACATGTTGCTTCCCAGCTGTGCTCTCTGCAGTACATGTGATGGAGGTGGTTTAAATAAAAACCACAGGAGAGAAGCGTAGTAACCAGCGTGGAATAAAACACAGTAGGGTGGAAGACCTGAGGCACTTGGCACTGCCTGGCAGCAGCAGTACACATAAATTCTACCATAGCTGAAGTCTTCTTCATGAGAATTGAGATATTTTGACAGAAAAAAAAAACCATGAAAGAAGACCTCCTAGGGACTCACTCGCAGTTGTTCATTCAGGCCAGAGGTGGAGCATGTATGCCCTGTTTAGTATCTTTCCCCTTTTCACATAACCAGGCTGAGCAGTGTGCCTGGCCTCAAACCTGTATTTAGGGTCAAGTATCTCTATATATTTATAAGCACACATATATATGCATATAAGTACATATATACAGGTATCTCTATCCCTAAACAAGTCTTTTTGCTTTGCCTTTGAACAAAGACCTAGGCACCCAAGAACTCATCCCTACCACCTAGGTTAGATAAATATAAAAAGTATTTACATATGAAATGTAAGTTTGTTTTGGTTCAGAAACTAAAATGAGGACATATTGGGTTAGGCTTCTTTCCTCTAAAAGAGATTCAAGCTAAATCTCAGCACTGAGATACCAAAAAGAGTTGTGCTACAACAACAAAGAAAAAGTTCCAGCAAACACACTATTAAAGCCAAGAGATTGTTCTGTTTTTCAGTTAGTCTTATCTCTATTTATTAGGGCTTTTTTAGAGATTAACACCAGGGATCAGATTTACCAGAAAGTTCAGATTCCTTTGGGATTTTGCAACCCGTATATAAGGTTACCACTCTTCCAGGCTTATATAAATTGAAAAGAAGAAAAAAAAAAAAAAAAAAAAAATGGAAACACTGCAAAGTAATTTTTCCCATGTTGTCCTTCTTTCCACATTTTTTTTTCACCCTAATCTGTTTGTTTCAGCACCATTCTTAAGGATGTAAGATTTGTCCTCAGGGCAGTTTTGCCATCTCTCTAGCCCAATAATCTGTCTCTTCAATGGCAGATGCCTCAGTGGAAGGGTCGAAAAAGAACCCACTAATCTTCTCTTCCTAATTTTTTTTCTATCAAAATCAGTTTGAGTCAGTTTTCATTCTCTTCAGCTGTTCCTGCCTCTCCTATTTATAACATTTTGTTTACACCTATGTCTGTTTGGACTGCTTTGTCCTGTTCAGAAATTGTTTGTTTCAGGTGAACACTAATTACTGAAACGTGCTTGCCAGTCCTTTGCTGTAACTTTCATTTACAGAGAAATTTGTTTGTTATCATGCAACCAGAGTTCAAAGCAGGCAGGAACTATCTTTTCTACCTTGTAAGACAGTAACAAGGATATACCATAAAAAAATTACTCCCTTTGTTCAGAGTAACAAGATTGATACCATTCAAATCCTATCTGGGGAAAGTGAAGAAAGCAAAAGTTTTGAAGAATAAAATGTGATGAGACCAAAGCATTACATTAAATCTCCCAAAATGGAAATTTAAATTTTAAAGATTTTTTTTTTCCCTATTTGAAAAAAAAAAGCATTCTAGGCATTCTGTATTCTGATTGGGAATCAAGAAACATATGTGATTTAGGACATCCATTCCTCTGCCTTGCCTCTGACAGAAGAAGGGTAGAAGTCCACCTTGCATCAACAGAAATCACATGTCTCCATTAGCCAGAGTCACGCTCCAGCACCTCTAAAGCTGAATTGGGCAATGAAGAGAAAAAAAAATGATAGCATTAAATTATTTTTACCTTTCCTTTCCTGGACACCAAAATCTGCTTTCTAGTTTAGTTGTGGCTGAAACCCATAGTAAACAGAGACAGAAGTAGTCAGCTTGCAGCTATGAAGTTTGAAGACACATATTCTTTCTCAGATAAAGGTGGAGAGAACTAGGGATAATACTTACATTTTTACCTAGATAAAAGCAAAGTAAATTAGGAACAGCACTCCTCTGAGTAGTCTAAATTCATAAAATTGCTCTTTAGCTTTTTAAACAATAAATTGCCAAAGAGCAATTTTTAAGAAGCTCTAGAGGAGAAAACTGGCATAATTATTCCTTCTTAAACAAATATCATAAGCACTCTAGCTTTTATTTAGTTACAGAAGCTTAAGCAATACAGTTTTCTACATTCATTGGACAGAACGTGAAGATCCATAGATCCTCTGCCCAGAGGCAATAAGATTCATGAAAATTGCACTGTGTCACTGAAGGCTAATCATGCAGATTCCCACCAATTAAACAAAAAATCCATAATTAGAGATTTCAGTTGTCATTCATTAAGAGGTAAGTGAAATGCAATTTATCTTTAAGTAACTACATTCATTTAAAGTGATTTTTTTCTTAAAAAAATAAATCCATTCATAAGCATCATTGAAACTGATAGACATAAATGCCCCTAGTTTACAACCACAGTTTATTCATTTGGAAAATTGGTGTCTATGCAAAATCATGGAGCTGACTATAAGTAGTGAGAAATCAGAAATACCAGACTTATTGTTCCTGAATGAATTCTTGATTATAACACTGCCTTTAAAAGCTGTTTATTGACTCTTTTCATATTACTCATATGTATATGAATGAAAGGAAATGCCTGCGCTGCTTAGAATTAATAACACATTATAACAGCTCTGATGATTGATATATACAGTGGTGCAGGCTTCAGACAGTTTAGTTTAGCACACCACAGACCACTGTCGCACAGCACTCCTTACTGACCTGTAACCCACCCAGCTCAAGGTGAATCTCAGGGAATCTAACCCCACTTCCAAAGTCCTGAAGGGGTTAATGGTAAATCACAGCAGGGATTATCCCTAATGATGCCACCACCTGTGTAAACACAGAAGCCATGCCTGATGGAATCTGTGCTGCGGTAACAGTGCTTCAGTGAAAGGTATAAGTAATAGAAGAATAATACATGAAGAAACTAATTGGCTTAAACTAGTCCTTAAACTAAGTGTCCTAAGTGATTATACCAAGGATTTCACCGCAAAAGAATAAGCTACCACTCCTTATTCCCACTCTCATTTCTCTTCAGAAAAGAGAAGGCTGAAATTGAATCACTTCCTCTAGAAATTTAAAATCCCATAAAGGGCTAGCCCTATGTCCACTGGCATATTCAGGAGGCTGAGGAGCTGAATAAACAAGTCTATAATACTACGTTCGGTTTCCTGTTTAGGCAGGAGAATCATAGCAACTTTTAAAAATAAAATTTCAATTAGGGACTGAGGTTCACTAACTATAATTGTTTTTGAAGTTATTAGAAATCATTGTGAACATCTGTCAGTTATAAAACTAGATCTGTGACACTCCAATTTTTTCCTTAAAATATTATTTACAACACTACTGTGAACACCAGTGATTAATAATTTGTATTTATCTCTAGCTTTTCTCACCTTTTGATCCAAGAGACCATTAATTAGAGAATATCTTTCCATTACCATTTCAAATGATTTTGTATTAAAAAAAAAAGAGCAATGCTTTTACTCAGCTAGGACTGAAAATCCTTTTTGGCTTTATGAGATAAACACTGTAATATTAATCTCTACCCAGAAATGAACACAGTTGTAAGATCTTCCTTCAATATAACTTTCTGGTTTGTTAACATTTTGAATGACTCTAACCTTATGTCCTTCACATCAAATTCATCTACACTTCGCAGATTTTTAGTAAGTTCTAGTTCCTGCTACTGGCAAAACTTTGTTCTTGAGGATGCATGGCTTATAAAGAAATTGATATGCTCTTCATCTAAATCAGTAAAGCTCCAATAGCTCAATAGACAGTATATTTATTTACATGAGCTGAGCACATCTTGCAGTGCCTGAAATTGCCCTCTTCATATGATCTAAAGATATATCAGTTACTGTGCAGCAGATATATCTGAAGGCTAAATTTATGCCATCCTCCTAACATTCATCAGAACTTAAAATGACCTGTCCATGTCAGCCTTGTTTCTAGTTCTTCTTGAACTCCATTGAGTTCAACAAAACTTGAAACTAATGATGGATTTCATTTGCTAATCTTCAGGGTTACTGTGAAAGGAGTTATGCTAAATTATGCTTTTATTTATTTATTTGTTTAGATCTCTGTGGTTTAATGAGGCTGCATCAACTCCTGAAAAAGATTGACAAGATGTAAGGCAAAAGGTCCACCTCAAGAAACACAGCTGATGTTATCACAGGTCCTGGTATTCTGTACCCTTGTCTTCTTGTAAAGCTCTGGAACCCATGTATGTGTGTGCTCATGGAAAGCATATTGCAACTAGTGCATTTTTTTTTTTTTTGGACAGGGCATATTTATTTCATGACTGCATAAGACAACAGTACTAATATAGTAATTTTAGAGATGAATCAACTGACTGAAGTAAGGAAATCAAGAACAGTAACTTTAGGAACTTTTTTTTTTCAATTAACTTCAACTTTTACATTTTGAAAAAAACAAGGTGATATTTAAACTGATTTACAAACGAAGGGTTGCTGCTTTCCATGCCCATGCACCATGTGCTCTTAATGAGTCAGCATTCCAGTTCCCCCTAGATAACATTCCTTTGAGAAGGAACATATACTTGTAGATAACCTGTGAGATGATACATAATAATTTATATTGTGCCAACTCTCAGATTAAACTATCCAGAAGGAAAAAATAAGCATTTCCAGTGTATGTAATCAATGCCAAGGCCAGATCTTCAACTGCTCTAAACTGATCTTGTTTCCTTGCCTCAAGCTTGTATGATCTCTAAATTCTTCTTAAATCATGGTTTTCCACAATTATCAACCTGTCATTTTTCCTTTCCAGGATGTCCTGTCTAGAAAGTGTAGACATGCAAAACACATGTAGATCACCCATGTGTTTTGCAAAATGGTTTCCTCCTGACAGCAGTTTTAAAAAGGGTCCTAATAAGCATTTACGAAGACTCCATAACTGATCATTTAATTTATTTAACGTGTATACTGTTAAATCATTTATTAACTCTAAATAATTCTGTGCAGTTATCTGCTTTAAGCTATTGGTCAATTTAGGGTGGCATAAACCCCTGAGGCATTCACATCCTTGAGGAGCTGCAACTAGAAATCAAGAGAGGGACCAGTCTCAGCAAAAGTGTTCTCAAAGCATGTTAGGGAGTTCAGTACGTTACAGAGTCCCTCATCTTCTGTCTGCAGCAGAATGGAGGGAGCATCTCTGCCATTTTTCCACGGCATGCTGCAAAAGCATTAGGACAAGCACTACAGAAGAAACCAGGTAGCCAGAGGAGTGGAGGTAGGTAGAAATTATAATAAAAGGAACCTTATTCTATGCTCATGGCCTTGACCTCTGTGAACACAATAATTTGTGTATTTAAAATGCTGAGTTCTTAGCCTATTTTATGGAAGTAAAATTATCCAGTGGAGAAATAAAAGAAAACATCATTAGTTCAAACTCATAATTTCCATTCGTCTACATGAAAATTACCTGTCAGGGGAATAATAACGGCCTTAATCGTACTTCTAGCAGTATAAAGAGTTGCCAGGAATTTAAGGGGGAAAGCTGAACAAGCTGACCTTATTAAAATTTTAGTCTGCTGAAATTCTAAGAGCATTTACACCTAGAAATGGCATTCAGCGGATAAAAGAGGTAAAGACCATAGGAATTAAGTTTTCCTACCGTTTTCCTCCAGAATGACAATCATTGCTCAGACTGTACATTACTTGCTTCACCACAGCTTGACTACCCATGTGTTCACTAGGTGGTTGCAAAGACCTGCTTTAAAATACTTGACTACATCAAATAATCTGACCAAAACCCAGAGGTAGTTTAGACTTTAACATTGTTTTGATTTCAGTCTTGCCTCCACTAGTCGCAGCCAATGTGCACATAAGTCTCCAGATAGTGTGTCAGGACAGAACATAAATAAATATCCAACTTTTCAGTTTTCAGTCTCATATCAAGAGAATCTGTTACTGGATTCCTGCATATCACACTTTTATCCTTTTATTTGGGATTTCAGTGAGCAGTTTCTCTACTTGTCAGGGTTAAAAAAAAAAAAAAGGAAAAAATGTCTCCTTGGACTTCACTAAAAATTATTGAGTAGTCTGTGAAATCACACTATAAAATATGTTATTGCAGGTGTATATGCACTCTTCCATATTTGATAGCTCAAGGGGAGAAACTAGTGATCTCCTAAAAGACAAGAGTCCCTTTTGAACTTCATTATCCTAGTGCAAGAGTTTGCATTGAATCAAATCAACTGAGCCTTAGCTCCTTCATTGCATAAATGTCCAAATGGGAATGCTACATAGACAAAAATTCTACTTAATTATTAATTACAGGCACAATGGTAATGGGAAGAGATACTTTGATGATCATCCTTATCTAATCAGGATATGCTTTAAGGCTTTATAATGTCCTTGCGTACTATAAAATTTTTATTTCTATGGATCTACTTTAAAAATAGATATTCCTTAGAGTGATTAAGCCTATTTGCAATCTAATGATTGCTTATTTCTCTTTTTCCCCTCAGTCATTCAAGTGGATCAAAACCTTGATCTTGTAAGAGTTGATCAAATCCTCAACTTGGATATTATCATAAACTGAAAGACTTAACTACACTATGTTGAAGGAATCATTCAAATTTATGAAGGCATAAATTCAAAATCTGGCCCAGTATATCAAAGCCAAGCAAACATGCCAGTGCTACATCCTCAGGGAAACACTGCAAAGTAGAAAGTCTACCATCTTGAAGAAAAGATAAATGAGTAGATAACTGATCCAGAAAAAAAAAAAAAAACAGAATGAAACCAAGCTTTTCTCAAAAGCTTTAAAATTAACACAGAGAACATCTTCATTTCAAATGAAATGCCCAAGAAATTAAAGTCCCATGTGAACAAAAACAAACAAACAGCTCAAAAGTAAACAGATCTCTGTCAGGTGAAAACAGGACAAGATGTTGAATAGAATTGGTGAAGCAGGTTAACCCTGAAAGTAAGGTGAGATACCAGTAAAGTTAGACATGGTTTCAAAATGATTAATTTTAAAACTTTAAACTTTAATTCTATTTTAGTACATGTTTCTTAAAGACCAAATATATTGTTGCTTCAGAAAAAAACTGCAAGCAGTTAATTGTTTTTTCTTTTCCAATGCCAAGTTGCTAAAAGAAAATAATGGCTCTGCTTCTGAAAAGAATGACTGCTTCTCACTCCTCCCTTTATCTTCCTCAAAAAAACTCAAAAGGCAGTACATTTATTTTTGTTTGCAACTATTCAGATAATGGTTGTTTTTGTAATCTTTTCTACCCAATACTCCGATCCAAATCTTAAACCACTGTGCAAGATCTCATCTTTGGGGCACCATCTATACACCATTTCACTCAAAAAGCTATGTCAGGTTCATTCAGATTTTTCTAATAACTAAGTCTCTTGACAGCTGAAATGTTAATCAGCTGTTTGTGCTTCTTAGGAAAAATCACACAAGAGGAAAGGACACTCTACAAGGCTTAGGCTTGGAATTGTAAAGTGCAGGCCTTCATATATATTCAAAACAAACAAAAGATCTATAAAATGTTGTTCTTCCTGTACCAGGAAGATGTCTAGAATATTTCTGGGATGGTGTTTCTGACCTTCTGTGCCAGCTAGAATAGAATGAAAGACACATGCAAAGTCACATACTTACCAACAAGTCAGACTTGTTTCTCTAGCTTCCTGAGCTGGAGATGTGTAGACAGAAGTTACCTGTACAGTTCTCAAAGCCAATCAAGACTGTATAAAGTCAAACTTGCTAACGGTTTGCACCTTAGGGGATAATATGCTTAATGTGTCTTTTTAATTGTCTACAAATAGTTGGCTGCTCTTGCTTGCAGACGGTGCAGAAGGCAAGAACTCTCTTTTGGATACTGCAGACTGTCTCATTGAGAGCAATTTCTCTGCCACCAAGATCATCTTGCTGTCATGGATTTTTAAATCTCCAACATTTATACACCTTCTGGGAAATCTTCAGTTGGCTAGTTATCTTGAATTTCTAGGTTCTTTGCTTCACCACAGTCATTCAAACGCAAGTCACAGATCAGGTCCCTAACCACTTTATACTGCTCACGGTGGTTATTTTATTGGAACATTGCTTTCCTTTTTAATAATGTATTTCAAGTATCTTTTTGAAATTCAATGAATATTATTTGCTTGTTTCTCAAATCAATTTCTATTTTAGTACTGAATATTTTCCAGCTTTGAAGAAATTAAATAGTATATTAAAAGCATCTCTTCTTTATACAAAGTCAGACTAACATGCCACACATTACTTGGATTATTAGGAAGGCATAATGCTATCCAAAATTCATTCAATTCTCGCATTAAATGTCCTGTATAAGCTTTCCAGTCTGATTCTTTTTTTCCCCTCTATTCTGATGTTACACTATTCTCTTTTCTTTCCTATACAGCGAATTTCAGATTACACTGCAGTTCTTTGTTCCAAAAGTAACAGGAACATTTTTTAAAGCTGTCACTTTGTTAATCTTACTGCAGAAACTATAGCAACAAAGAGAATACTTTTTTGTTTCAGAGCTAATTGTGACAGACATTATGAATTACCATTTATGTGTAACCTTTTCACCAGGAATATTATAGCAACTTAAGTGATTATATATAACATATTATCTCATGCCTGCATTTGGGCTTTCAGGCAGAGCTGTCCTGACTATTTTCCACTTGTTAAAATTGCACCAAACACAGCAGTTCTGCTTCCACACTGCCATTCAGTTGTAGCGGAATGAGGAGGTCGAAGTCATCCACACAAATGAATCTTGGAAACCTCTCACGCACTGTAGTTGAGCACGGGGCTGATTTCTCCATGATATCATATAAATGGAGGATTTACGGACCTACTTCTTTGAATGGTTTGTGTGCCAAGTGCAAGACATGTAGAAGGCTGAGCACAGGTATTTCCTCTTATCCTTTCTCTTGAGAAGAACATTCTCTAAAAGCTTTTGACTAGTGCTCACAGCAAAATTGAGAGGGAAAAGTTCCGCACTTCACCTTTTCTCCTAGCTTGCGGCAAAAACAGAGCAAAATTACTTGTTATTTGCAGCAAACATGGTCTAGCCCAACATAGAATTTGATCCTCCAGTTGCTAAAAAGGTTGAAGAACAATGGACCCTCACTGGATCTTCATTCAGAAATGAAAATCAATTTTCTGTATTCTAATTTTTCTT
>JAUBNY010000255.1:48223-66171 GCA_032275445.1 Crypturellus soui | reverse complement strand
TGTGAGTTATATTTGAAAAGAGCTTGGGTTTGTGTAGAATTAGTATTGTAGCATTTGGATTCTCAAAGCAATTGGGTCCCATAATTCATGTTTCTGTCTCACCAGTACATCTATTATTCACAGCTTTATCAGTGGCACTACAATCTTAATCTTTGATGAGTGACTAATTGTACCTGGATGGACCGAACGAAGTCTGGGGCAAAATTTGCACAGCTCTAGGATTATAATCATTATTGGGAGTGGGAGTCCTATTCCAAAATCTGAGGTAACAAAGAAGCCAAGAGGAGGTCTCTGCTGGGCTCCCAAAGCTTGTCTCAAAGCTCTGTGCAGTATTCCTGGCATTAGAGCATCCTAATGCTTTATATAAATGAGAAGGAAGTGTTCGACTTTTATTCTCTGACTTGATTTGTATTTTATATTTACAGTTGGGTTATTCATTGTACTATATTGTCTGTTCAGTAGCAGGAGTATTAAAACAATGTTCTATTTCATTGCCACCCAGTGACAATAAGCTGTTTAATTATTTTGCTAAACTACAGTATTAAGCTAGACAGCCAGAGAGCTCATTTAATGGCCATGTTGCTTGTAAGAGTTTATTTCATCTGCAAAGCCCCTTACATGATTTATTCTTTGTTCCAAACTATAATCAAAAAGAAAGAATTCACTACCTCTCCAAAATGAAGAAATGCTTACAGTAATGGGAGAATAAGAAGCCTAGAAAAGCCACTCATTTGATTATACTGATGGAATCTTGCAAGGATGGTAGTACCTTCTGGCCACTGTCCTCTCCTTGTTAATTACGCTTCAGACATGAAGCTAGACCTACATAAGGAGCCTGATCATTGCAAAGCTCATTACATCAATACATTCATCCTTTTGGGGCTTGGCTACAGAGAAGCAGAAACATTCCTGAGTTCTCTTCCTTTTCTTTTTTCTCTCTTCTTTTTTTTTTCACTTGAATTATGGACCAGTTTCATAGAAACAATATCTGGTGTAAAGAAATAGAAGCTTAAAGAAATCTTAATTTTAAAGTGCTACATTTCAGGGAGAGCTTCATTATCTTTATAGATCTGATGAAATATTCTAGACTCTTGTGTGTGCCAACACTTCAGGAAGTATTGGAAAAATGCAAAATTGATACTGCTGGAAGTCTCCATATAAAATAAGAAGCAAATTCCAAAGGCAGCAGCTCTGCAAAGTTTCTTCTTGTGACCCTGGGGAAATTTAACCTCCTTACTAGCACTGTCTACTTCTGAATATACTCTCATATACATAATATGGTCTTTACCATGCAGCTGCACACACTTCCCCTGTCTTCTTTTTCTGTAATCTGATCAGGATTGCATTCACCTGATGCTAAGAATAACAAGTTTGGAAGCACATATTACATTTTTCATTCATTTAAGCACAGAACTTTGCTCTTGTATCAAAAAGAATAATGAATTCTAGAATGCATGTAGAAAATCCTGCCATTTTCTGCAGATGGATCTCAAGTTACTCAGCAAACCAGTACTCATAGCGGCCATTTGACTACATTTCTCAGAAGCAGAGAAGATAGGTGAGCTCTTGCCAATATTACTGCAGAAAAGGCATGACGCGGCCTAGTTGTTCACCTCAGTCTCTTTCCTGAAGGTTACTGCACTTTTCCATCCAGACCCCCAGGAAAGATGGCACAAAGGTCCTCATGATTAATGTTTCTCCCAATCATATTTCACCATTTTAGTTATAACACTGAAGAGGAGTTTGCACTATGCCTCCTAGGACCTTCTGGAGAAAAAGATCTTCTAAGTAAAATTATAAAAGAAATATGTGTATGAGTAATTCATTCGTGTAAGAACTTATTTTCTTGAGGCATGTATCAACAAAAAGTTGATTTTAGGAAAATTCTACTGGGACTCCTGCAAATATAGAGTGACATATCTAATATCTGATAGATTTAATACATTTTGGTAATTGTTCTGCTTTAGGTTAACCATTGATAACTTAGCATCTCTAAGGCTTGACATGCTTATATTCTGAACAAGAATTGTGAAGATGATCACTTGTTTGTTTGTTCTTTTAAGCAGTGCATTTTTTTTCTGACCAAAGACCACAGTTCTACAACTGGCTTTCTGCTGGTTCACTTCTACATAGAGACCCATCAACAAAGCATCATGTAGAATTATTTGCAGGATAAAATCCTTGATCATACATTTTAATTTTCTTAAACAAAACGCATCCATATAATGAACATTATGCCACCCTGTGCCACGTGCTCTAGGTAACCCTGCATGTGCAGGGGGGTTGGACTAGATGACCCCTAGATGTCCCTTCCAACCTTAGGCATTCTGTGATTCTGTGATTCTATGATTATTTACAATTTCTATAATTCCTTGTGAGGCCTGAAAACCCTTGGCTTTTGTGGTATCCATCAAAGCTTGTTCATATTTGAAAACTTTTTTTAAGGGAACAGGCAGTTATGATTTCTTTTGTATTCACACTTTTATTCACTTATGTAAGCAGCTATGGCATCTTAATAGCAAATGCGCATAAGGTAGTTTGCAGTTGTGGTTGGGTGAGAACAGTGACATGGAAAGTTTAAATAGGAACAGACATCTTGAAAAATAATGCTTTCAACAATGTAAAATGTGTTATGTTTTTTTTTAAAAATGATATTTTATTGTGTGACTACAGTGCATGCCATGATGCAAAATGGTAATGATTCCTCCAGCCATCATTAATGTTTTATTTTGCAAATAAAAATAATACTTGGGGTTATTAATATTTTAATATTACCAGTGTTTATTAAAACTGTCCAAAACTATGTTTTCTTTTGGTAAAAAAAACATACAGACCAAATTAGTCTTGTGCAAACATTGTAAAACCATTTCTAAGAAGATTAATTTGCTCTCACAGTGCTTATAATCATGAACCTTTTTGTGTTCGACTATTACAGCAATCCTGCTTTTTGGCAGAAATATAAAAATCATTGAACCTTAAGTGAGCACTGGAGAATATATATGGAAAACAAACTGTGAATTCATAAATATAAATATTCCATAACTATCCTCAGTTAATCAGGGTATGAAGCTTACCATATGACCTGAATACACAGTTTAAATCAGGCATCCCAGAACAAATTTCAGCTTTCAAATGCTGTGATATACTGCTTCTGTGTAGTTTATGGATCAAGAAATATTAATGAGAATTTTTAGGATGGCTGAAGTTTTGTGTTGATTCTGCGTGTATTAGCAAGAAGTACAGTTCAATAGGAGTGACCTGCAGGGTGAAACCGTTGGTGCTGAGAACCCAATATCCACATTGCATTTTTCAGGAGGTTTAATCTGGCCCCCTGATGAATGAATGACTAATGAATACTCATTAGTGGTTAGAGCATGTTGTGCACACTCCTGGATCTCATCTTCTAGGTTAGTTTCATTGGAAAGGAATCCAATTCATAACTCTGAGACGACTCCATGGCTTGAACCAAAGCACAGAAAGAGGGGACCTTGGAATTGCACTCCTGGTCTGAACAAAAACACCTTATGCAGGCACTGCTTGTCAGAATTTATAATGTCTCTTATGCAAAGTAGAAGCACAAATACTTAACGTTCCTATTTAGTATGTGAATTTCTGAGGCATTCCCACTCATCATGGGAGTTTAAAATATTAGTGGTATGCAGTAATGAAATCTAGTATATGATTAATAAATAGGTATAAATGCATATTTCAAAAAGCATAACCAAGTAAACACACTTCTTTTCAGGTCCCAGTTGACATATATATTTATAAAATACATTTAAATTACTTTATAATGAAGATTTTTTCCCCCCAGCAGAGCTAGAGCATAAACTACTTTCCTGATTGGGAAACGATTACTTTAATTTCACAGAATGTACTTTTCTGAAATGAAGAAGAGATAAACTTCCATCTAAAAAGATCTTCAAAGTCAACACCTAAATCTCCAGGGTTATACATTTCCAAAAATGAAAACCTTGAGTTACCTTCCACAGCAATACAGCACTGGCTAAACCTTTAGCGTTAGCATTATAGTAGATCAGTGCTCTAGCTTTTCACCTCTACAGGAGTAGCTTCAGTTTGCAGTACCACCTCAGCTCAAAAATAAAATGAATTTGCAATTTCCATGCTAATACCTAGTCAGTCTTAAAGAACCCAGTGCCTGGTTTGGATGATTAACAGTGCTGGTTTAACAGAAACTTATCACTAGAACAGCAAGGGTAATGCTCTATTAATGAGGTGCACTACATGGCAAAGTAAGTTCACAGCCTCTATAGCTAAAGTCAGTGCTTCATTGAGTCTCAAATGTAGGGTGCCAGTGATTCATTTTATATGATGTTTTTTCAAGCTTTTTTAAAAAATGGCATGTAGATAGAATGGCATTTTCCTCTAGGTCAAATTTGAAATCACATTTTAGCAAAAGTATAAGAAAATTTAATTTCTTGATGAACTTCTTTTGTAGATAAAAAGCAGTCCTTGCATTCAACAGGGATAGAAAAAGTATATTAAAAGGTATACAATAATCACCTGAAAAAAATTAAAAGTCTCTGAATGATTTTTTGTCTTTTGAGGTATACAACACACATAGTTACCTGTATCTAATCCCAACATAACTGATGATAGACAGCAATCTCTGTATAAACAAGGAAGCCTTTCCTAAACAAAAACTCCCTAAACTATGTGTTCACAGAACATTTTTTTTGTGTGTACAAAGGTAATGGACTTAGGTCAGGTCAAATTTATATTCAATTAAATGTAATCACGAGTGCTTATTTTATCAAATGCAGATACATATTTTAACTTGGGATATGTGCAAGGTAATAAAAAAAACACATACAAGACAACATCTTAACTTTTATTTTCTATTTTAATATAACAAAAATGAGCTTTATGTAACAGTTGTGTGAAAAACATCAAAACTTTTATTTCCTTAAAACTGTTATGTTTCACATCCATTCAGAAATGTCTTCTAAGCGACAAAGGTTGATTCTTCTCTGGACTATTATTTAAAATATTAACATTTTTATAAAAGCTAATTTGAATCTGCAGTATTTCTTTATGAAATGTAATATAATCAAATTGCTTATCCAGATCCACAGTGCATTACTCTTGTTTTATAACCATATGATAGTTGCATTCATCAGTTATGCTGGGATAAAAGCTAGAGGAAAACAGTAAGGAATCAAGATCCTGTTCTTTTTATTAACTGTTCATTTTTTTTTTTCCAGAAGCAAAGTCTGAATGTTTTCTACTTTGCATATTTTAAATGATCGGTACCAAAGAAGGGATAATTTCTATTGCCAAGACCTATACACACTATTCATCATGCCTGGAAAGAGAGGACAGGCTTAGTTCATTAAAAAGTTGTTAAATTTTTTATTAGACCCTGGCTAGTTAATCCATAAAAATGAACAAAACACGTTCTTCTCAAAGTTTAATAGGTTGCTTTCATCATGCTGTGAAATACATAAGAATTTGTGCAGCAGACAACTCAACTTTTGCAAAGTTTTATCCTTTAATGTAGTTGCTTTACATTTTAAAAAGATGTAAATAGATACTAGTCTTTCTAATGGCACAGGAGAGTTTTTAATGAATAAGGTGCATTAAGATTAGTGTCTTTTATATCTTGTTTTGATCTATGATTTGTTCTGAGTGCCCTCTACTGAAAAGTAAGATGAAGTGATTAATTATTTAGTATGCAAAGATATACATATGCCTACAAAATACATTAGGCAATTGTACATTATTAAAAGATATGTATTGATATATGAAAGGCCTTAAAGCTGATTTACTATTTCAAAGATAACTATATTATGTGCATGTGTACACACATACTTTTATATAAAAAAATGTGTTCCTTCTGCTTCATTTTGCCGAAAATATTTTTTTTTAATGATCGAGGATTATATAACAGGAGAAATCCAGTGCATCTGTTCAGTAACACTCAAACATGTCTTAAGAGCTTGCTCCAAAAGTCCTGGAAGTTGACGAGAATCTTTTCATTAGTTCAAGTGCCCTTGGATTAGGTCCTAAACAGGTGTTGTATAACATTAACCAAATACACAAACAAACTTCAGGACTGTTTTGCTACTATGTCATGTCAGTAAATAAGGAAAAGCAAGAACAGTAAACTGAGAAATCATATTATAGATATATATACCTGTTATATGTATGTGTGTGTGTATAAATATAAACACATACATACAGCTCTCTACAACAGTTTAAATGAAATGGCCATCCTGGTTGTTACCTGAATTACTGCTATTCAACAAGCTTCCCATCAAACATGAACCACCACAGTTCTATATTAAACTGAGCTTAAACAAACCTTGGACTTTTAAATCGATGTTTACTACTGTAATATTCTAATAAGTGTTGAATGTAACACTGTGTATAGTATTTTAATCAGGATAAAAGAAAGCTTGCTCTGAATTTTTACTGGGATATCCTAGACATGCATTTCCAGTCTGATTCAAAGGAAGCTTCTCTAATTTGGTCTAACATTGCACCAAACGAAAGGAATGACTTTTGGTTGAAAGTGATAAAAACAGCAAATTACAATGTTTCATCAGCATATGGTTTGTGAAGT
This sequence comes from Crypturellus soui, assembly GCA_032275445.1. NCBI lineage: Eukaryota > Metazoa > Chordata > Aves > Tinamiformes > Tinamidae > Crypturellus > Crypturellus soui. The sequence continues at coordinate 59,585 of JAUBNY010000255.1, read as the reverse complement.
GTGGGTGAGAGTGCAAACTACTTGATAATACCAAGCAAAGAATGTCAGAATTCCCATAAAATCATACATAACCACAAACTTTCCATTACATTCAAATATGCCATGTCAATAGCTCTTCAATCAAAATAAGGTGCCTCTGAAATTTATCAGCAAGCTTCACTAATTCAGTATTTACTTGTCAGACTTATTCTGTTGCTTATTCTGTTTAGGTTTGCTGATTTTTTCCCCACTGGTCAGGACAGGCATAACTTGTCACAATCACCTTTTCTTTTCAAAACTTATCTTTTTTTTTTTTTTCCTATGATTCTATCTTTTCAATTTTTTCCTCAGCTTTACTGAAGAACTTTTTCTGGTAGGAAATTCTTGCCACCTAAGTAACTGGCTGTCAACAACTCTCATTCCTGCCAGTCTTCTTCTACTTTACACTTTACCTTCAGCAGATTTTTGGGAAAATATCATGTAGTCATTGTGTACTGCATTTTTTTTCTAAAAGTTCCACATAATATCTTCCTCAGATGTCAGTCTCCATTAAGTCTGCAGGCTGATTTTCCATGAAAAACACCTTCTGCTCAGGATTTTCACCATCTTTTCCACCAAGAGCACTGACAGAAAATGATTAGTTCACTGGCTCACAATCTTACTGTCCTCTCCAATGACTTCTTAAAGGAAACACCTATAACTTTATAAGCAACTCTACATAACGTGCCACAATACCAGCTGTAGCCACAGGTATGTTTAACTGGGTCAGATTCCCATCTTCAGTCCAAATTCTGCTCTTAGTAGGAGTTGGGTAGACTAAAAGTTTTCTGGATTTTCCCAACTGTTCTAACACAGTGATCTCTAGCAGAGTCAGACTCCCAAAGCTCCAATTTTAGACAGGAAGAGGTCTCAAATCCTGGTCCTATATGGGAGATCTATCAGAGCATGGTAACTGTGTCAGGTCACTCAAGGATCTTAGGAAGAAAAATGCCTACTTCCTGGTCTGGGCAGTGTACCAATACCACGGAAATTATAAATACATGCAGTACTAAACTATTGCAGAATCACAAGGTGTTAAATATAATCTGGTTGCTCTAACAGTTTTATGAGCTGCAATGGAGACTCTGGATATTCCTTCCAACCCCAGTCACACTCTCCAGACCTGAGGTATCTTGCTCCAGAGGTAGAAGAACTAGGTAGGGAAAACGTAAATCATTTTAATCTGCCCTCCCAATCCCAGCCACTAGCCATAAGGCTGAAACAGACTGTATGGTCAGAGATCAGCTGAAGGCTCTGGATTCACAGAATAAAAGTAGGTGCATGTGGAAGTTGTGCCAGGGGATTTCAGCACAACTTTAGCCTGTGGCTTCCACTAGGGATGACATCTTTCAGGTGATAAATCCAAGCATCCATATCAAATTAGACTAGGTGGGGAAGTGGAGGGTTACTGAGAATGGAATTGCTTTCTCCTATAGCCACCTAATTTCATAGATATTCTGGTATGCTTCAAAATCCTGATGCTTTTATGGGTACTATTATCTGAAAAGATGGAAATTCCATATAGTGGCCTTGGACATAGTGCCTTGCAGTGGGAGTCACATGCCTGTCAGAGCTGGACAGCCCTTTACAGCCAACACAGAAGAACAGGTATGTCAAGGGAGCAATTTATATCATCTTAAGGCAAACATGCAAGAAAGCTCAAATAAATCTCCATACAGCATCCACTTCTGTGTACTCATAAGCTACAAACAGATGATACAGATACATACAGTCAGATACATACATATATACTGTAGATATTAAATATATGTGATAAATCCTATCCATAAAATCTTCTACTGTTTTGTTTTATAGGTCTTATATAGATTATATTAAGACATATATGTATGTCTTAAATACTCCTAAGCCTTCTTGATTTCTAACAGATTGGGCTGAAGTTAGAAACTGTTAATGTATTTTACAAAAGCTTTTAGACTGTCCTGAAGTACATCAAAACCTGAGTATAATCTCATGGGGTCATGACCAGACCCACAGGTAGATTCTTTGTAGCCTTCTTTCTATCACATCCTGTGATGACTGGAGATGAATCTAGTCATATTTACTGGAAGAAGAAATTGATATTTACAGTCCAACACTCCAAAATACTGAAATAGCTTTTAAGTATAACAAAAAGAAAGTTTACTTTTAACTTTTTCTCTTTTTGCTTTAAAAGCTGCTACTTTAAAGTTCATCATCTGTGATTTTTCCCCAAGGGTATCATTCACTATTAAGAGAGAATCACTAAAAACTCAGTCTACAGTTATTTGGCAGCAATTCTACCTTAAACCTATGTCCCTATTCCTGAATCTTACAGTACATAGGAACATGCTGTAATTAGACTTCTCCAGAGGTTTGTTTACAGTCGGCTAATATAAGACTGATTAAAATTGTAATCATATTATTTTATCATCATGTTTATTGGCTCCTCTTTCTCTTTGAATGTGCCAGCTGTAAACTAATTGGGAACGCTCACAGCTTTGAAAGAATAAGTACCTAACACATGTGACAACTAGTTCTGAACAAAGGTGTCATTTTGCAGAGATTTTCTTTGAAAGTTTGGGACTTTGAAACAATAAAACATCCTCTATGACTCTGTCATTTTCTTGCTCAGGTAAGCATTCTGTGAATTAAATGGATAATATAACACCTTTTTATAAGAGCATAGAGATCAGATATCAAGAAAAACTGTGAAAATTAGTGAACCACATATTTTAGGGTAGCAGGGACTTAGATGTACTAGCAAGAAGGTTTGGCTCTTCTTGTAACTTTATGTATGCCTCACCAGACTTTATTTATGCAAATATTTCTCATGTATTTATATAAAAACTTTCTCAATTATTATATGAGGAAAATATATAAGTGACAAGTTAGAAATCCTGATACACAAAGTATGCGTGATTCAGATGCATTTGAAATAAACTGGTTTACATGAATTGCTAATACACTATATGGTCATATATCTTGATCTATTCATACATTTGTAGATATATCAGGGGACTCCTATTGGTATGGCGAGCCAATGTGATAACATATTCAAAGAAGCTGAATAATCAACATGAAAAAAAAAGACTTTGCTTAGAATACAACATTAATAGCTATGACCTCTATGCATATTCTGCTTTTTGCTGTCGATTTCCCCAGTGCTCACACAGTATTGCAGGAAATATGTAAACACTGTACTTTTGCATATGTTAATTAATTCATGATGGACAACCAGAGTTTGAGGGACGTTTGAGGGAGGTAATCAGCTTCCTGGGTGTTTATTCATGCCTTTTGCAAAATCACAACTCTTGCACCATGAAGAGTCCAGAAGGCATTCTAACTCCCCTAAAGCCATATGTGAAAAGAAAAAGACAACCCCTCAAATAGGTGCAGCACACTGCTCCCAGTGTACCTGGCTTGCTCATTTCATCAGCTGGAATTAAAACTGAAGTCATGGTCCTGTCTATCCCTGTCCATCCCTTCTGTGAGGATACATTTCCTGCCAGTTCCTATACCTTCCAAGTTCTGTGAGTAGCAACAGCAGACCTTTGCTTGGTGCTAACACATTGTACTTGCGCTTTGTTTCTGCTTTATTTCTCCAACTATAAACTACAAGGAGAGCTCTGATTATGGGCTAGGAACAAATCCCTGAAATGACCGATTATGCAAAATTGAAGTTGTGTCAATTAGAATTACCAGAGATTAGTGCCTTTCTCTCAATGAAAAATTAAATTACAAAATATTAGAGAAGAGACAACATTCTTCTAAGCCTAACAGAATTAATTAACTACTGGAAACTCAACACAGGTTTCCAGGCTCTATCATAGGCAAAAATGATACATCACATTACTAAGGTCCCATGGTCAAGCCAAAGTATTATGTAGTGCATTTTGAAGCACAAAAGAGTTGAGCGCAGCAAGGGGAAATTCAGCTAATTTTCAATTACTTAAGAGGACAGCATTGGTTAAGAATGACCAGGGTGCACTACATTATAGCTGTCACCCAGTCCTGAAAACAACATGTCTCATGGTGAAAATGGCTCAACTGGCTTGCAGGACTTTTCAGCCACCCCTTCCTTTTAGCTGACCAGATAAAAGCATGAGAAAAAGAGGAGGAGAGGAGAAATAAAGCAGGGTGAGGCTGATCTACATATGGACACTTAATGGCATTATGCATTACTTCTCTTAGCTCGTTTTTAAGAATATGTTGTGAACAGGGAAAAATGAATCACAAATCACTGGACAAGAACAGAGAATTAAATTCAGCCCCAACACAGACCTATTTTCTGACGAGAGTAAAAGGCATTGTATCCACTCAAGTCAAAACTGAATTTGGCCATATACCATGCTCCGAACTAGTGATGATAGAGATAATTAAGAAATAATGACAGTGGAACTGAACAATGACACAGGATAAAGGTCTGCTGCTCAACAAATGCTAAAATGAGGCTCATCTATCATGAATGAATGTCGAGGCAATGCTGGTGTCTTTCTAAAGTATGAAGCTTTACTCTTTGGACAATGCTCAGTAGTAATTACTTATTTCTATTATATAGAAATAAATGATTGATATAGATGTAATAATTTGTTCAGTGGCTACAGATATTGTAGATGAACATGTCTTCATTTCATAAATAGTTGACCTATTTTATTCTAATTAGCCTAGACAGAAGATGCCTTAATGTATTCATCAAAAAAGCACAGTCATTCAAAAGAAATTTAATTAAAAAAAAAAAAAAAACACTGCCATGCATTATTTCAGTGAATTTTGCACTATGTTCCATTAGGACACCCACCAAATTTTGTGTTTGCTATAGTGAGAGGGGGATACAAAATAACAGGTCACAGAATTCTTAATTTATAGGCTTCTTAAATTTGGAAGCCCAACTTGGAGCAGCTATAGCAGGCACTCTACCATGAAACAATCAGGAGCAAATATAGAAATAAATAAAAAAGAAAAAGAAAAAAAAAGGATAATCACCAAATAAGCTGCTTTTGCCTGGTTTCAGTTTGATAATAGCTTTTGGAAATCAATAAGGAGCATGCTCTTAGCCATCTCACTAGGAGGCACACATGGACATAAATTCATTAGATGCAGATGAATGACCCAAATTCATCAGTAAAGTCTGACTGTATTGAACTACTCTAGTAGCAATACTTATCTTATTTCACCAAGGCTTATGGGTGGTTTGTATCATCACAGATAGTTATCTTAATGAAGCTGGGCTGAGTAAAAACTTTGAGAAGTCGGAAAAAAAAGAACACTGAATTTTTCAAACCTGCTTTTTTCCCCCCAAATCGTAATATTATGTCAGCACAACTTCTTAACCACAGCAGAAAAAAAACTCTCCCTACCTCATTAACTCATCTCTTAATAAGAGAAAGTAAGAGAAAAAAGGTAACTAACTAGAAGAAAAAAGGAAATGAAAATTGTTAACATGCCACCTGTTGATAGAATGTGTCCTTTTAAGGCACTATATCACAAAAGCATGCTCAAAAATACGCTTTCTGTGACCTTCCCCTTTTCTGTTTTAAAAAGTAGGTGAAAAATTCTGTGTGATGCAGGTGATCCAGCCAGCTGTCAGACAGCAGAGACAAGGAAGCCCACCACATGAAAAATGACAGATATAAAGCTCTTATTAGTCTCAAAAATGCTTTATCTGGTAAAAAAAAAAAAGGGCTATCAAGGGAACGCACTGTCTTCTGATTATTCTTCTCACCTCTTCCAACATGCAATTAGCTACCATAGGACAGAAATCACTGCTGGCTTGCCTCACTGCCTATCACAAGCCTGGAGCTACCTCATTATAGAGTACCATGCTTTCAATCACTATCTCAACCTATTTATGACTATATATTATCCAGCTGCCATTTTCAAACTACTATGTAGTTACAACTAACAATAATTCTGACCTTTTATACATCATTTTCCAAGGTCTTGAGGACACCAACAGCTCTTCTGTCCCTGCCCATTGCTCAAGGTCTCTCCAACCCTGCCCATACTCAGGCTTCTATTTCAGCCCAGCCCAGAATCATTAGCTCCTGCCCTGTGATGCCATAGCCATGCGAGTCTCCAGCCTTGCCATGGTCCAAGCATCACCGATCTCGACCCTGCCCTACAGGCTGGCTTCCTCTTGAAGCTTGACCTCTGAACCTCAGGACCTCATTGACATGGGCCTGCCGAGCGATCACTGCACCCAATCCTGACTTGCAGTTGGCTTGGGACTTGTCTCACCACCACAGACTTCCTGGCTGGTCTGGACTCTCCTCTGAAATGGTTCTCCTCACAGCCTGCCCCACCTCTTCATTCAAGTACTGCAGCATGAGCCTCTGGCTGGCAAGGCCTTCTCCTGCCAGTTGTGTTATTACCTTTGACTCCACAACCCTTAGTGAGCAGTTCCCTGACATCAACAGAACTGCTCACTTTGTAATTAGTCAATGAATTTCCATAACTCATTTGTACATAACTGCGTGTGTAGGTCTTAATATGCTTATTCGGGACAAATGTGGCACAAGACTACACAGTCATTCTCTGAAATGGCCAGAATGACTTTGCAGGATCCTCTGCCTACCAGATCTATTGCTTTGCTTATTCTCTCTACTCAAATGGCCACAGACAAGCACATACCACAAGCTTATGGCTTAGCAGAAAAGTGTATCTATTTAATTACCAGCTAATAGTGGAAAAGCAAAAACAATTCACAGTGGATGCAGGTCTCTGAGACACCAAAAACTTTCCTAGCCCATGTATCATTTACAAAGCATGAGTAGAAATAAAAATAGAACAGTAATCACCTTGCCCTCTGTCTCTAGCATTCTCAAGGACTTAATCTAATATTCTCAAGGAATTATAACTTCTTAAATCTCCTAAATTATTCTATGTCATACATTTTTTAAGAATAATCTCCACAAAACTGCAAGCACTATTTGCTTGTAACTCTCAGAAGTTACTTCAGCTGTCTGTAAAATGGAGCGTGTGCAACACTCATTGCTCGGTCTTTCAGCTATGTGGAAAAAATATAGCAGTTATTCAATACTTCTGGAAATTGAGACTTGTTTGGAGCAAATAAGGATGAGGTGTGGGGGGGTACTCTTTTAGATTGTTTCTTATTTCATAGTAAAGTGAACTTGGCAAAAGCAACCTGAAGAGGTCTCTACTGTATCAGGTTCTATGGAAGTCTGGAAGTGAGAAGAGAAAAAGGAAGAAGGATGGAAAGAATGGAAATTTAACCCCCCTGCACGACCTCTAAAACTAGAGAAGTATTCTTCCTCATATGTGTTCAAAACTTAAGCATGCCAGAAAAATAAAGGATAAGAGATAGAGTTACCATCCTCATTTAACAGTTTGCAACTGAGATTGAGTTACAAAATTAAGGGGAGAGGGACAGACTGAAAATGGGAACTGAAAACTGTAATCCTTCATTGCTGGTCATGAGGCCACAGTCCTCTTCCAAGGACGCTATTCTGAACATTCAAAAAAAAAAAAAAAAAAAAACCCTTGAAGCTGTCTCTCAAGCTGTTCAATTTTTGCTCTGATGACAAAATAATGCTAAGTAGTTACCTTTCATATCACAGTAAAGAAAGGTATAATGACTTCATGCATTGGATTGATGTGCTAGCCTTCTACTTCATAAGTGGAGGCCAAATCCTGGCCAAAATGATCTCATTTTTATTCAATTATGATAACAATGAAAGAAAGGACAGCAGCATTCCCACATCCCGCTGACCTAATGTTTCAGTCTGTTATTACAGGCACCTTTACTTTGCTCACGGCACCCTCTCTTTCTAATTTGCAGATTAGGAACGTTCTGCTTTGACTGTCTCCTGGATTGGTGTATTACTGTAATAATGCCTGTCAGACAGCTATCTTTTTTTTTTACATTAGCAGTGAAAGGGACTTCTTATTCAAAATTAGAAGGTTAAAAAATATTCAGCCAGACTAAAGCAGTCCTTAATGTTTTAGAGTTTATTTTGCTATTTCAAAGGGATTTAAAAGTTAAGGAGATGCTGGCAGGAAAAAAAAAAACTGCATCTGTGACTTCATCTGTGTTTTCACTTTTCTTTTGAACTCATAGCTTCTTAAAAGCCTAAACTGGAAATGTCTCTATTTGCCTCCAGATTAACCCATTTTTCCTCATGCACACAAGGTAAATTGGGTCCTTACACAGTAGCACCAGCATGACTGCAAGACATCTGAACTGCATCTCTCTTTAGGTTGTCCACATGCTATTGACTAAACTTCAAAAATCCTAACTTTGTGCTGAAGGATTCCTCTTATAAAACTGAGTTTACCGTGTTTGCCAGTCCAAAGCTTAGTACCATAAATGGATAGATCTTGCACACGCAATTAATGCAAAAGGAAAAAAACACATTTTGTGCCTTAGTCCATGCCAAGCACTAAAAAAGGAGACAAGCCAACAGAAAATCAGCAATGACTGACTGTCCACATAGTAAGAGTAGGTAGGTGCTGCAATGACAGCAGTGGGAACCCATGAGTCGCAGATCCACCATGTTCTACTAACACATCCACAAACAACACCTCCAAAGAAGTAGAGAGCACCTCCAAAGGGGAACTAAAATAACTGGGCTTGGTGAGCACAAAGGCATACGGTGCAACTGCAAAGTCATTTAAAAACTGTCAGACTGATGAAGATGTGAGTAGTGGAATCTAAAGCTAGGAGACAAGGTTCTATGTCCTTTCATATACAGAAGTTCTTTTCCATTGAAAGAACACGCCCAAGAGAAAGGATGTGATTCCTAACTGGAAATCACATTTCTGACTAAGTTCTGAATTCAAGTTTATATTTATGCTACTACTATATCTTACTGAAACTGTGATGCCTTTGGTAAGGATGTAGTGGCACTACTATCTGCAGCTGGAATTTTTTGTATGTCTAAAAGCATTTTCAGAAATACTTTGGACATCTAAGTACCAGTTGGGTACCCATCACAGACCACAGGTACTCACCTTCCAACATCTATCTAAAAAAAAATCAGTTTTCATTTTTTTTTTCAAATGCAACAATGTAGAATATCTCATTGCAGTTTTCCAAATACAGATATATTTATCAACTCTATCACTAGTAATAGTAATACACAGGATGATAAGAACTCCAGTTCTGGAGTTCTGAAGAACTCCAGTTTCTTCAGGAAATGAAGGTTCTCACTGTGTGAGAAGGCAAACAGCATAATGTATCAAAGACTTATTATACAAGTAAACAAGGAAGAAAAAGTGTGGAAGAAGAGACAAACCATTTTACAGTGCAGTAAACTGATCTACATGTGAAATTTTGGCTCTGTTGTATTCAACAGCAAAACCACCAGTAACTCCAAAGACAAAGACTCTCATAGACTAAGTAATATACATCAATGGGCACAGACAGTCTATAGGAGAGAACAGAATATAGAATTATATAGAAGAGAACAGAATAGTGGTAGCTCAGACTTTAAATTAAGTCCTTTTGTGAAAGTCAAGTCCTTTCCTTCATCAGTCTCTGTAAGCATTTCCTGCTAGTCCTGCTAGTGTCTGTTAAAGTTGTATGTCTCAAAAATAAACAAACTGATTAATTAATGGTGATGCATGGCAATTTTGCAACCAGGGTTGTGAATTCTACATGAGCAGTAAATATGCTTTTGAGGTTTGGAAGTAAGCATCAGCTTTCTCCACTGTAATGAAAATATGTACATTAATTCTTATACTGCCAGCAGGCCTGTTTTCATGAGATAATTAGCCTGATTTAGATCCCTATGAAGGTTAAATGAGTCTTCAAACAAGTCTCCACGATTCTGTGCTCCGACTAATTATAGTAAGAGCCTAAACATTCTAGGAATTGTCAGAACACTGTGTAGAAATTACACAGTTTTGACTAGACCAGTCTCAGGAAATGCACTGAACAGGAAAGGACTTTTTAGCAGCAACAGGTATTTCCAAAATACCTGCTATATCTATGAGAAAGCTTTAAGGATCAGAGCTTGTGTAGATGTTACAATTTGTGTACTATCGAGTCTACTCATTTCCTAAGATTTTTAAAAATAGATGTGTATGAATTCATATGCAAAAATGCATGAGCCTTCAACTGCCAAATAATTGATTTTTGAAAGCCTTTTTTCTCTATAAGTTTCAGAACTTTCACAGCTACTGTTGACATAATATTTCTCTAATATTTCCCCATTTGTTGAGTTGTTCATTGATGGTTATAAAAGGTGGTTCAAACATTGAACTTTTCATTTTGTCAGATGTCAATTATTAATTTTCAGGTAGCAGATAAAAAAAAAAGTGAAAAAGGCACTGTAGCTCACAAGCCAACTTTTGATGTTTATAAAACCAAGGCATTCTAGCAGCAGACCAGATGCAGTGCTGTTAAGCAAGCTGCTAGCAGACTGCTTTTTTTTTTAAACTCTAATTAGCTGTGTTAAGCATTGAAAGACATACACAAGCTACGAAGGAGCATTTTTTTTTCCCACAAATATAAAAAATATGCGTTAGGATATCAGTAAGCACATCACCAAATTAACAGCATAAGGTCTTTGCTGTGCAGCTAATATCTAAAGGACTGTTAGCAGCATATGCCATATGATTTTTTTAAGTATGTTAAAGCATATGTGACTTTTACCTCTTATTACGGAAACAATTTCCTAACTTATTCGGGATTAGCCTGGACAAGCAGAGGGCTACTCTAAACCCTTTACGCGTTGAAGACACCGCGAAGACAACTCCATTACGCTGAGGACCGCGGTGGAGCCGGTGCCTCGGTTGGTGCCTCTGCCCGCTGCGCTGCTCTGCGGACGGGCCGCACCGCGCAGAGCACCGCGGGGCTGCGGGGAGACCACCGCGGCGCGCCCAGATCCTCTCCAGAGGGCGAAAACCCAGGGAGCCGCCGCCGCCACGCGCGGCCGCCGAGCCCTTCCCTCCCGGCCCGCGCCCGCCCTCCCACAGCGGCCGTTAGGAGCCGTTAGGAGCCGTTACCGGCCGCCGCGCGCCCTCACCTCGGCCCCGCAGAGTGGCGAGGCGGAGCCAGCCGGCCCCGCCTGGCCCGGCCCAGCCCGGTTCGGCGCGGCGCGGCGGCTCGAGGGCGGGCACGGCGCGAGGCAAAACTTTCCGCCGCCACCTGCGCCCCCCTCGTCCCCCCAACCGCGCGGGCTGCTCCGCCATTGGGCGAGCGCTACCGAAGCCCGCTAGGCACAAAAGGCGTTGCTAAGGGGGAGCCTTATTCCCCCCCCCCCCCTTTTTTTTTTTTCTTTTCTCTCTCTCTCTCTTTTTTTTTCTCTCCTTATTTCTCCCTCCCTTCACCCCCTCCCCCCCGCCCCCCCTTCCCTCTTCGCTACTTCTTGGCAGCGGCGGCCGGTGCCGCTCAGAGCGCGCC
>JAUBNY010000255.1:23985-48123 GCA_032275445.1 Crypturellus soui | reverse complement strand
GGCCGGTGCCGCTAAGAGCGCGCCCGCTCGGCGGCCACCTCGGCGCGCGCTGCCCGTGCGGGCGCGGCGGGCGGCTGAGGCGGGCAGCGCTCTGCGGCCCCGCCGCCCCGCGCCGGACCATGGCGTAGCCCTGGCCGTGACCGTGGCCGTGGCGTGGCGAGGGGAGGCGGCCGCGGGAGGCCAAGATGAGTTTCCCGGCGGAGGACGGCGTGGGCAGCCTGTGCCACAAGGCGCTGCAGATCATCTCCGAGCTGTGCCTCGGCGGGCAGGTGGAGCGCGACAAGTGCGCCGGCATCGACCCCCTCGAGACCGCCCGCCAGGGCATCGGCGGCACAGGTAGGAGCCCGCCCGGAGCCGGCGCCGGGGCAGCCGCTGCCGCCGCCCGTGGGGCTGCGGGGGACAGGTCGTGGCGCGCCCGCGCGCGGCGGGGGCGCAGAGCCCCGCGCTGCCCGCAGGGTTGGAGCGCTCCTGGAGGCAGAGGCGAGGAAACCCCTCAGGGAGCGAGGGGCTCTTGGGGTGTGAGCATCCCCCGTGTCCCTTCGTCCCCCTGCATCTTGACAGTGCCGGCCCCGCGGTGCGAGCCGAGCCGGGACCGGCTCAGGAAAGCTGGGGAAGGGGTTAACTTCAAACGTCCTGAAAGCAGGAACATTTTAGGAGTCGAAGCGGGGATTTTTGACCCCCAACGATGGCATTATCGTTGCTCCCCAGAGAAGATTTCCGTCTTCTCTGGGTCTCTTAGCATTGACTCTGCTCCTTTGCACGGCGCTGTCCAGAGTCAGGGTGTTGCACAGTACTTACTTCTTTACTTACATTTAAGATGGGTCTTGAAAATTAGCCCAAGTTCTCATGCTTAATTTTTGCCTGAAGTGCTCGATAACCTGGTCTGTCGGCGTATCAAGGGAATTAGACAGCTTGTGCCACGGCCAACCAATAGCACACTTAAAAAAAATACTACTGACAAGTTGTTGGAAGCAACTGGTCCTGAGTACGTGCCTCAGCCGTGGTTTTGCTGCCACAGCTGCTGTTTAGTATTTTTTTTCCTTACTTTCCCTTTTCTCATCCTCACTGCAGAGGTGGGTAGCAGTGTCCTGTTAGTGGAGCAGCGGTGCTGCCTGCTTCCCTGACTGTCTCCTTTCCAGCCTGGGTCCCTGCACAGTGGCAGCGCCGCTCGTGGGACCATGGGGTCCCCAAGGGAGGGCAGGAGCATCTGTGCCTCCAGCATGGCGCTTCGTGGCTACTAATCATCACTGTGCAAAGTGTAGGAGGCTGCCTTAAAATGAAATCATTTCACGTGGGCGGGGGGAGAAATAGAATGGGTGTCTGCAAACATTAGTTTCTCTGTGTGGCTTGTAGAGATCACTGCACAGGGGGTCAGTGTTAGGTGTTTGAGCGATTGCTTTTGATGCAAACGGGTGGGACATGAAGGATACAAGATGTCCCATAAGGTAAAGCAAGGTTTGCTGTTTGGAAAACGTGAGTCTTTAACACTTGCCTTGCTATTACATTGCTTATAGTAACAAGAGCTGCTTTTATTCAAAGTCAATAGTGCTGTTGGAGTTTTACATGTGAAATACCCGATCTGAAATTGCTGGATGACAAGAAGGTGGTAATTGGCAGACCAGGGGCTTGAACCAGTGCTCTCACATTTCGGCTGAGTCCCTAACCTCACTTTCTCTCTCCTCCTCTAACAGAAACCATTATTAGATGATGGATGTCAACAGTATTTACACTCATGTTAAATTAAACATCATCTCATTAATTAATAATGCTTCTAGTAAGCATATTTAAATACTCTCTTGCTCCAAAGGAGGTACAAATAGGCAGTCACTGTTGAGACTTGCCAGTGTTTTAATATGTAAACTTGGAAAGAGAGGATATTTACATTGCTTCTGTGTGTACACTCCCATGAATTTTATGAAGTGTAGGCTGTAATTACAGTGTTTAGGTTGAGAGAAATTATTGAAAGGTGAACACATAACTGTAGAGATGTCTCTCTCCTACACTTCAAATGCATGGAGAGTTCCTATTCTTCTTTGTGAGTAAAGTTAATGTTATCCACCGTGTTGAACATGCATGGCTCTGGTTCATTAAAGGTGGAAATGTTAAATGTTACAACTTCAGTCACAGAATGAAGAATGAAGAAGTGCTTGTTTGCTTTCCTGAAACATCTTTCCCTGGTACAAAGGATAGTAGCATTTGATGTGAAAGTCTGTATCAGAAAGCCATATGCTTCTGTGGCTGAGTAAATAACGCATGCTTCTGGGGTCATGCAGCTGCAGTTCTTCCTGCTCTTTGGGGGAAGAAGGGAGCAATGGTTAAGTACCCCTGATAATTTTACTCTGTTTCCAAACAATGATGTGCAGGGTGCTGTTTGCCAGGCACTTCATTGGCAAGTGCAGGGGCTTGGCACTGATTTTCATGGTTGTATCTAAGTATGAGAAATCTAACACAGATAATGAACAGGAAGCTAGAGACACAGAGCAAAAAGACACAGATTGGATTTGGGGGAATATGGATTTGGGGAAGCAGAACACAACAAAATAAAACAGCAGGAAGGAATCAGGAAAGAGCTATTTGGGTACACTGGTAACCAAAATGAGGCTTGGGATAATGAATAAGGAAATAGCTTGATCCTGTTTAATTCCTCTTATTCTCAGAGAAATAAGAGTTTGGCTATTCTTTGTGGACAGACAGATTACATCAGTGAAATCTCTGATTCTTCAGTAGCTTGCTTTTTACTTTTCTTTATTTGTGTTTATTTTTTCCTTCCCAGTGACAGCAATGAAACCTTAGAATCTTCATTTACTGCTCACCACTTGGGTCAAGAATGGGTAACCATATTTAATGTAATGGATGATTAAACTATGGAACTTGCATCAAAGAATCATATTGAGAGAAATAATTTTCCAAATTTCTAAGAGCATTAGACAATTAGTGAAGATGCAACATCTGCTGTTATATTTTCTGCCTTGGTAATTACAAGGGCTATTAATTCTCATGTCTCAGTGGAATGTTCAAGAGAAAAGATTAGGAGACTATTTACATTTATGGTACCTTTATATAGTTAGATGACACCATGAACTTTCCTCTAAAGAGTACAATGTTTTTGACAAAATGCAGAATCAGCTGGATCACTGATTTTCTTATAGACACCATCTTTACTTCCAAGAGTTTTGAGCAAAATAATTAAGGTATTTGTCAAATAATGGGAAGGATTCGTCTGGAAAAGAAATGGAAGCTTGCAGGATTGGACCTACCAAAATTAGTCTCTAATCTAAAAGAAGTATTTGCTAGACATGTCCAAATTTCATGTATGCAGTTTGACTGTACCTGTATTTATAATCAGGTTACCTGCTTAATAATAAAGAACTCCAGTTTTGCCGGTTAAGTATCTGTCCTGATTTTCAAAGAAGCTGAATACATCAGAGTCCTATGTAGGGGCATTTCTGAAAGTTAAACCAGTTACATAAAGTGTAGTGAGAGGAGATGACTCCTGCTTTACATACAAGTGTTTAAAATGTGTTGCTTTTGCATGTCCCCTGCAAATTAGGGCATCTGCTGCCGTTGTCTTAATTTTTTGGCCTGCTGATCCTGCAGAACTTGAGAGTCCCATTATCAGTTGTCATGGGATACCAGTCTCTAGAACCAAGCTGGGAAGCCAGTACATAACATTTCAGGAGGGCATTTTGTAGCCAATGGCCTGAAGAAGGATGTTGACTACTGCTTGTCAGACCATAAGTTTTTAAGATGACCACGCAGAGAGCCTCTGCGTGTACAGGTTATTCATTATTCACCTAAGTATTCTACTTTCAAATGTTATATTGTCATAAAAGCTTAACCAACCAAGTTTCTAGTCCTCCTCCTCATTGTCAGTTTACTGTGGGAGTATAAAGGTAATAAGAACTCACTAGAGTACCCAGACATAGCCAGCCTGTCATGTAGTCTCACTCTTCAGCTCTCAACCTGCTGATGGCAGCTGATGATTCTCATTCACCTCAATTTCCTTTAAACATGAAAATACACATATTTATATTTAATATAGGCTGTAAGTACACTTACAGCCTTCTCCCGGCTTAGCTGGATAACTGTTGAGTTCTCTGCCTGGATCCTTTGGAGGAAAGAAATAGATTTTCCCAGTAGTGGGTTATCAAGTTCTTCTCTGTTGTGCCAAAGCAAGCATGAGGGGGGCTGCAAACAGCTTGACTGGGTGTGAAGCACACTGTGAGCAGTGTTGGAATGCTTTACAAGAAAGGCAGTTTTCTTCCTAAGAAAGTAACTAACTGCTGTGTATAACAATTGAGCTTTTTGTTATAGACAAATGTGATAAAGTTAAATAATAAACAGTTGACCTGGGAACAGATCAAGTTATTTATGCTGTAACTCATAACCCAGTCACAACAAAGTTATAACCAGGTTTGCAGGGTAAATGTAGGGCTACTGAAGTCTGTGCTTCCCCAAATCAATGTTAGCAAGCTGTGGAAAAAGAAAAGTGTCTCTAATTCAGCAGTGGGAAGGTAGAACAGAGGGCTAAACATACCACAGAGACCAGATTTATTTACAGTAAAAGTGAAGACAGTCAAAACAACAGAGAAGTACTCAACACAGAGAACAGCGATACACAGTAAAAGCTGGAATTAAGCAAAAGAATCTTCCTGCTTCCTCCTTATATGGTTTTTTTTTAAAGAAATACAAATAAAAAATACCCAAATGGTTACACAACTGGAGGTCAAATCTCTGATGATGAAGACAGAAACACAGTCTTTTGCTGGGTATCATCATATGTGTGAGGTTATTGTTACATAATGCTGGGCTTCAATAAATATAAGCAGGACAGTTCAGAAATGACACTTGAGCTGTGTGAACCTTGTTATAGCTATGGCATGTTCAAGATAAATGATTGTCCTATGAGCCTCAAAGGTGTTTTCATTTCGTTCTCTTGTCTGGAAGAGGATAATGAGATATTCTTGAAGATGTTTACAGAGACATCCTCATAAATGTGAAAACAGCATGGGACCAAGCCCAAAGCAGTTTTTGGGGGGTAATAGAAAGGAAGAGGAGGGGCAGACATTGACTGGGTAGAGATGGGAGTTTATCTCCCATTGAGATTAAATGAGAGTTAACAAGTAGGAAAGGATATTGGCCAGAAAAAGCCGTGGAAGTAGAGACAAATAATCTACATTTTATGCAATAGAGAGGAGAGGCCAGCATTCAGTGCAGCAGATTTTGCTCCCTACACAGCAGGCAAAAAATGATGACCCAGTCAGGCAAAGTGAGGACCATCTTTTCTAATTGCATACAACATGCTTATCATGTACTGAGGCTTATAATTAAACAGCTGTTGTGTCAGTTTGCTTCTGAATTCTGGAAAATAGAAGGTAAATCAGACCAGGAAAAGCTTTTAAGAAATACCTGCAGCACCTGGAAATACATGCTGTATGACAAAGACTATATGTTAAAAGCCCATACATGGGGTTTGAAATGTAAAAAAGGGTGATTCATTTGTGTCTGGTTAAGTGTAGATGCTTGGATGCTTTAGTAGATAAAATAATCAGATAAAACAATTTTAAGGAGCAATTAGTAATATTCTATCTTGTAAGGACATAATAAATCAGTGATACATTACTCTTTTTGACTTCCTTTACAGTCCCCCAAAAAACACGAGACCTTAAAACCCTGTTAACTTTAATAGACCAACCAGTAGATGGTGATAGCTGTTTTGAGCAAATTTCTACATCAATCAGACTAAATTAACAGCCTAGCGGGGAGCAAATTCACAACAGGACATGAGGACATGTCATGAGGACAGCAGAGGAGGTCATATCTAGACTTTTAAATGAAAAGCTATTTTTGCAAATTGAAAGACAAGGTTCATCTTAAGGAAGAAAATATAAGACACTACCTGTCACTTGCAAGGCATGCTGAAGCATTATGTTCCCAATCTGTAGGGATTTGGATGAAATGGAGGTAATTGTGGAAGATCTGCTAATGCCAAATAAAAAATGAACACCAACAATTTTTGATGCTCTTTTAATTTCCCCAGGGAAAACTGAAATGCTGGGTTGTACCAACTAGTTCATATACATAGGGATGAATGAGAAGGAGACCTATTGGATACTGATAAAGACTACTCCCCTGCTCACACCCACCCCCCAAAAAAATCTGGAACATCATAGGCATATTAATTTACTTAAATGAGTTGACTCTTGATGTTCCAGAAGTCTGTGGCATTCAGAGCAGCCCCCATGGGAGAGCGGAGTTACTTATGAATGGTTAGCAAGAGAAGAAAAAAAAGTAAGAAAAAAAAAAAAAGAATGGATTTTAAATAAATTAGACACAGCATTCTTTGACCAAGATCCATTACATGGCAAGAGTGGGCCAAAAGAGATTATAATCCTTTTTACCCAAGAGTTCCTGCTCCCACGGTTACTTTGCTGGCAAGAGCGCATACTCAGTGCGGTGCTTTGCAGGCACATCGGGCACAACTGGTCTCCTGCCAGACAAGGACAAGCGCAGCTAAAGCCAGTGCAGTACTGCGTTCTGCAGCAGTCATGGATCATGAGCCTGGGGTACAGTTCTGTCCTGCAGACTCATCCTCATCCCTTTAACCTCTGGAAGGAGCTATGTGACTGTAAGCACATCTGCCTATCCTCTGGCCTGTGGTCTGACTTGCGAGAGGCACCCGAACGTGTAGTTTGACACAGCTATAGTGGGCCACCCCTGCCTTGTTCTGCCTGCTGCTTGTACCCAGGGGCAGCGGCATCACAGCGCTCTGGTCTCTCTACATGTGAGTTCCTGTATTCATGGAGTATCTCTTCCAGGCTATGCATTAAGGTTGCCATCAGGGCACTCACTAGATGTAATCTGATAGAAGAGTGGAAGACTGCCAGAATGCCTCTCTGTGAATGGATTTGTATGCAGAACTTGGTTGAGGCAACTGATTGGAAGCCATAATATAGAAACCATTGCTCAGAGCATTCCCAGTCATCCAGAAAAAAAAATGGTCATGTTTCAATATTACTTGTTTAATGAAACATTAAATGTCAAGGTGGAAATATAGCTCAACAACTCCCAAAATAGATGTCACCTTCTCAAATGAGAAATGACCTAAAAATTTCAGCATCTTGAAAGAGTAATTTTAAATGGAAAACTGTGAGCAAGGGGACAATTTCAGTTAGGGAATCTTATCAAGATTATGAAGATGACATTATGGATAGTGGTATGTAATGAAATATCACCATAAGCGAGATTAGCTCTGTTGAAGTCACAAGAATATTTCCCATTCCTCAGAAAGAGGTATGTGAAAGACAAGATTTTCTCCATGTTCATAAGTTTACCTGGCTTATAAACAACAATGGCAAGAATAATCTTCCCAGATAAGTGTTCAGAAAAGATGTCCTATTCTGTGCAAAAGTGTAGATGCAGTTCAAAATGTTTTTCCTCTCCCTTCATCAAAACCAATAAGAACGTTGTTTAGACTGCTGGCAATTAACTGTGTCCCAACAGAATGAAAGCATCTCCATCTGCATCCAAAAACTTAATCAGTCTTTGAATTTGCCACCAGTTTTACATTTTTAAATAATTCTAAAATATATAGAATACAACATCTTTCTGATGATAACATCCATTGTTCAGTACCTGTTTTCCTTCCCAACCAAGTTTTCTTGATGAGAATCTGAAGAAACTCCAGGGATGTAAAGAAATTTCTGGTCTCTAGAACTAACTTCTAATGTTTTGTCATCTAAGACAAAACTTCCTGTAAAAAGTGCCATATAAGAGATGTTGCCTGTCAAAAGCTTAAAGAGTTAGGGAATCTCCATTTGCCTGCTGTTCTACAGATGACTTTAGTCTTCACACAACAGGAAAAAATTCCTAGTAAAATTTCCATTTCCTAAAAAAATTTCAACTGAACAACTATCAGAAGTGAAGAAACAAAACAACACTTTCTAGTTTTTATGCCAATTTGTGTGACATGCTGATTGCTTTATAGCAATGATTGCAGTAGCTTGCTGCAGTGATATTATTTTTTTTATAATGAACTAGTATTTTAGTCATATTCCTGGCAGTTTTATTATTCCATATTTTTGTTAAAGTATTTGGTATGAAATAGTACAATATGAGGGGGCTCTTGAATTCATTGGTGAAATACCAAGTACAGAAAGTATAAGTTTGTAAGTATAAACCCATTTATAAAATTGGCTCTTAGACTTTATTTTTTGATCTTGAGGGTTTAGTTGTTTGATGCAATTCTTTTGACCTAAAAAATACTCATTTTCCATAAAGATTTGGGGGACTGATTGTGAATTTGAAATAGCGCAATGGAAATACAGAAGAAAAAAAATAAAAAGAGAAAGTGGAAAAATTGAGTAGGTGTTTAAAAGAGACACCAAGTTACTTGAAAGCTGGAAAAAATATCTTGCAGCAAGAAACTTAAAATAGAATTGGTTCCAAGTACTGTGATAGAATGTTCTTCAGCTGAAGAACGAAATTGGAACTCTGCTGCAAGGGGTCAATTTTCACACTTTCAGTTTTGAAATGTTTCCAACTGTTTCAAAGTTGTTGAAGCATTGTGTTTCAACATACTCTAAATGAAAAATTATAGCTTTATGTTCTAAAAATCCTCACCTCAAGGTATAACATTTAAGTACTGCAAATATATAAAAATATATATTGCAAATGACCTTTTTTATGTGTGTGAGAAAGATGTTAATGGACACTTTGATGAGTTTGACTTTTTATTAGCTTTGGGTAATACAAAAGGAACAAAACAAACAAGGAACAAGGGACAAAAACAAAAGTTTTCTCCAACTTGTTTGAAAATTCAGTTGGTTCAAATATCAAAAAAAAAATCACTGGAGCAGAAATATACCTACTGTACTCATAAATTCTGTATTCATAAATTAGATTCACATATGACCGTTCTCCAGCATTGAGGCCTATTCATATGTAAGAGCCTCATCCACACTGTTAAACTTTGTCATCTGTCAAAACAGAAGGACCACTTACAAACTGCCTAAAAAAAATAATTTCCTGAAACATACCCAGAGACTGGTTGGGAGAGTGTGAACTGTGCCACGTTAGAGCTGTTCCATGACCTGCTATAGGCAATTGGGTTTTAGTGACTGTGTACTTCATTTAGTTTGTGTTTTGCATAGGCATATGTTATGAGTACTGAATAGTTATTTAATCTTTCATAAAAAGACGTAAGAGAAGCAGTGACTGTAAATTAGAACTACAAAATGCAAATTAGCAATACAAATTTGCCACAAAGCAATTACCATTGAAACAAGCTGTAAACCCAGCATCTCTTCATGCCTTGATGTCAAGATAGGACATTGCTGCAGCATATGCATAAGCCAAATGGAAAGTACAGAGCTCAGTAAAGGTATCAGAGCAAACAGTAGATCAAAACAAATAATCTAATAACCTCTCCCAGCAATAAATTCTCTAGAAAAATCATACACTAAAGTAGTATTTGCTTCTTTTGTTACATTATCATTAGCTATAATTATGCATTAAATTATATTATAGAAGCATCTTAAACCAGAAGTTGCCATATAAGTTTCTCATTAAGAATATTCCATATTCCAGTATTTGCATATTCCAAAGGCTACATTTTGACAATTATCTCTAGACAGAAAAAGTGACATCTTTGTCAGAACTGTCAGAAAATGTCCAAGAAGGCTAAGTTCTATCAAGGCAGTGCAGCAGTTTGTGCTGGACTCTTTAAATCAAGCACATTTCCTGTCATTTCCTCTATGACACTGCCAGGACATGTATGAAATACAGTTAAGCAGAACTGAATCTTTCAAATTTCAAGACTAACTATATTTTCTGTTTTCTTTTGCTACTTTCATGCCTTTTTATGTCAAAAGGACTTGACCTCAGTATTTGTTACTGAGAGATGTATCTGGTAATTATACATTATCAAAAACAAACGAACAAAATAACAACAATAATAACAAAACCCTTCCCAAATTTTCAATTGGAAGCTTAATCTTCACAAGTGACCTGTGAACTACACACAACATCATGGAGCCATTATGTGTCTAGAGGACTATTTTTCTTCCTGTGATCCTTTAGGAAAAAAAAAATGCTCAAACTGCTTGGTGCACTTTTCCACTGGTTCAATTTAGTAACCTGTAGCCTGGAGCTATGGATGCAAAATATTAGCTGTAAAACTGTCAAGACTTGTTGTAACAAGCAGCAACAAGCCATCGCTTGAGGGACATTTAAACAGAGTTTATTGAATGTTTTTAAAATATATAAAAGGCTTTCTTTTCAAAAGGAATTTTTTTTTTTTTATTTTTATTCTAGGATATTACATGATACTGGAAAAATCAAACTGAAACATGTCACATATAATAAAACTCCTAATTAGGGCTCTAAGTGGCACTTCTGATGATCCACCATCTCCTAAAATATGAATCTGTTTACAGACTCTAGTTCATATGAAACCCGTTTTTCTTACTTCGACAGTGCTATTGGATATGTTAACCCACTGTGGCAGAAAAAGTCAAATATTGGCCAGCGGGGGTAACTAATATGTACGGTATGTTCCCTGTACTACTTAGTGCTCTACATGGCACTCTGAGGCTAGCTGCAGTTTCAAAGTAGACTTTTAGGTACCAAAGTATTAATGCTGTCTTGATCTAACATCATTTAAGATTTAACCTCAATTTAAGATTTAACCTCAATTTCTTAGTTATGACATAATTGTATTTACTGTATTTATGCCCATTAAACATAAGGTTAAACATGTTTCTGAAGTAGCTAGTATGCAGAGTTAAATGTTTGAAAAGTCCTGAAGAAACATGTGTCTCAGTCTGAATGTTTAAAACTGATCTGTCTTTATGTGTACTTACAGGAAATGTTATCTGTGATTTAATTCTGAGTAAGATGTGTTCCTAAGCAAACATCCTTTGATTAAAAATGGTTAGGCATATTTGGGACCATTCGGGTAGCCTCTTCCTTACTGAGAAATCTAATTGTGTGGCTGGTGATTGATCTCTAGCCTCAGAAATGATGTATGGAATATTTGTGAAGTTGATTTGAGAAGCTAACACATTTTAAAAGAAGTGGCTTGGATAGCAAAAAGTAAAAACATTAAGTAAAAATTTAAAACTCTACACAGGATAATGATTTAAGATTCTTCAGTCTCCTTACCTGTGTCATTTTTTTCCCCCTCTCCGTGTTTGTCTGTCATGATGGTCTCCTGTTTCTAATTCCTTGCAGACATCTCAGTGAGTCTGTTAGCAGTAGTCGTCAGCTTCTGCGGGCTCGCCTTGCTGGTAGTCTCGCTTTTTGTCTTTTGGAAATTGTGTTGGCCCTGCTGGAGAAGCAAACCTCTTACTTCTAATGTCAGTAATATCCCTCAAAGCAACTCCAGTGCTCCTACGGAGGTTTTTGAGACCTGTGAGAAAAAGGAAGTTAAAGAAAATGGGAAACCTTCAACGAAGGTACTTGAAGCTGCGCTGAAAATTAGCCACACTTCACCTGATATACCAGCAGAGGTCCAGAACGCACTGAAAGAACATCTAATCAAACATGCACGCATGCAGAGACAGATCACTGAGCCTACATCTTCATCAAGGTAAGGGACACTCAAATTTATGGAATGTGCCCTGGGAATAGGTAAATGCCAGAACATTCAGCTCAAGAGTTTCCCAGATCCTAGGTTATTCGCTGAGTCGTGGGTAAAACAGCAGTCATGTTAAACCAAAGCTTCCATGTTCTGTGAAAAAAATACTATGAAAAATAAGGTGCATCTTCATTTTTGAACATGTAAACATGAAATATATATTTTCAGCTATTTTGCCAGTACATATGTTACTACATCAGGCACTTTCATTATAAGTTTTGTGTACAGGAAAAGCTGTGTCAGTGTTATTTTTAAAGTATTGCAAATCTGTAGAGTCTAGCTTTTTAGGAAGATATTTTTGTTGCTTTAACAGTTGCTTTTGCAGATGAAAGTTTCCCTCATCATTAAATAAATGACAGATTTGTTTTTGACGGCACACATCTTTAAGACACAGTTTGCCACTTATAAAGAAATTAAAATCGTAGTCTAAAAATATAGATCCTTATGGAGTCATCTTAAAGCACTGCAGATTTTACAGAGATTTTTAAATAAGTGGACTGAATAGGACTGAATAGGACTGAAGTGATTTATTTTGTATTAAAATGGAAGAGACAAACTTTTATTGTCTCTCAGGTACCGGATGATGTTGATATGCAATGATCTATAGCATCAAATGGTTTTGTGTTTTTTTTTTTTCTCCATGTACAGTCCCATCAAATTTAATGCATGAGAAATAAACAATGAAATACAAAGTTCATATCCTACCTCTGAAAAAAAATGTTTTGTAAACACAAATACGAAAATGAAATTGAAAGGGGGTTTATGTGTGATATTATATAATGATTCTAATAAGAATACAATTGCAGCATAGAAAGTAGCTTTTACTCACTAGTCTGTGAGGTGAGCACATGCTACTAAAGCAAAAAAGTTGAATTACAGTAAGTTTCAGTGCCCCAATATTGGAAAAGACACATTCTTTACATTCAGTGGACACACATCTTGTGAGCTGCTAAGATAGTATTTTGCCAGCACAGTATATTATTTGAGATGGCAGGTGCTAAAGTGCTTTTTTTTTTTCCCGCTTTTCCAGCATGTGGAACAGCCCACAAGCAACTGCAGGAAGCTACCAAAATTTAGAGACCTCCAGCCAAGGGAGATCTAACTGACTTTAGCAGCTGAATTGTCTCCTGAATGTTAAGTCTGTACAGAGTGCACTAGGTTACATTGCCCTGGCTAATGCCAGCCTCCAACTACTGTATCCGCTTGCTAAGAGAGGGAGTACATTCTGAAAAACTCTTCTAAAATACTAGCATGACAACTGAAATTTTAATTGTCATATTGGAAATAGAGGTACCAAAACCAATGCAACTTAGCATGACTATAATATTTCTTAATAGGATATTGTCTAACTGGACATTAATAGAAAGAATTTTATGCCAATAAGTAGATCTTAAACTAGCCAGATTGTCATGTCCTGAATAGACAGAACAACTAGCTAGTTGACAAATGTACTCAAATGTTCTCTGTGATACTGCAGAGAAAGAGATACATTCCAGGAACATGGTCCAGGGTTATTTCAGTCTGGAAGATATTTCCACAGACCTCCAAAATGATTTGGACCAGGACCTAAACCCATGAGCTATCTTCAAAGGACAGTTTTATGAAAAAAACTGTTTATCATTCCTATTCTTTCTCCACAGGTTGGTGACTTTGTAAAAGGGAGGTCTTTCTTTCCATCTTCTCTATATATTACTGTCAAATCTTTCTTTAGAGAAGCATTTCCCACCCCTTGAGTAGCCATTCCAGTGTAGCCAATTAATAGTACAGTGTATAGAGACTTCATCTTCTGTTAGAGTTTGCACCCTTATTACACACCATTTTTACAACTCAAAAATGCACTTTTCTGTGCTAACAAATGCATCTTTTCTATACCTCTGCTTGTTTCACAAAGCTGCCTGCCTGAGACCTATACTTCCCACAGTCCATATTAATTATGTATTAATGTATGAATTTCATGTATAAGATGAAGGTTGGACACTTGGGCCGACTTTTTGGTTGCGTAACAGCACGTTGGGTCACAAAATTATTAAAACTGCCACAGTACCCTTCCTTGGGAATCTTTAAAGAAAGGGGAGCCTTTAGCAGAAAGAGTATAGCGTTCCCTTACAGTACCCTCACTGCAACACTACTTCATTGTACTTCAGAGAAACTGAAATGCACTTCAAACTGTTCCCAGTTGACAAGAGATCTAATAGAAATGTTTACTGTCTGAGTTATGTTAAAATTTCCTCTACACTAGTCTCACCTGAACTTGTGCAAAGAAAAGAGTGGTAGCCAGTTCTCTGATAGCTCCTCATATCGTCTGCCTGTCTTGCCAAACTGCCATGTAAAAGTTGGATGACATTTTTGGTCTTCATGCAGCCACCACCTCTTAATAAAAGCAATGGAATCATATTAACTCATTATAATTGAAGCATAAAGAATTTTAAAAGCCATTTATAGCAATAATAAAATGTACCTGATGACTTTTTTGAGACTGCACGTTTAACGTAGAGACATGTTACTGCAGGGATACCATGTATTTTTGCTTAATTAGAACTATATAATTTTCATGATCCTCAACAATATGAAAGAATTCTGCTTATTTTTTTGTTTAAATCAGTCCTTAATCCCAGTTAGCCAGTAAACTACAATAAGTGGAACATTCCTACATCAGTTCTGTACATTAAACTACATTTTAGTTCTGTGTTAGAGATCCACTCTTCCCAATACTTCAAGAGAGTATTCTCTATTATACAGAATCTCTATATATTCTATATTATATTCTGTAATATAAGTTATTGTTTCTGTGATATTAGTTCATTCAAATGTCCATCTGTAACTTCAGAAGTCATGTTCTGAGCAATTTAACTAAGTCAGCCACCAAAAGGTACAAAGGCAAATGTGAGGTGCTTAGGAATGTTAAGGTTGAAAAAGCCAACAGGTCTGTTGATTTTAGGTGCTTGCAGGAGAGATAGCAGCCTCTATTCTGTTTAAATACCACTTAAGTGTCTGTGTCCATTCCAGGCTATGGTCATAAAGATTAGCCTCCTGACATCCAGGAGAACTAGAACAGACCCATCCCTCATAAACCTCAAGTCACAGCAGAAATAGCATCCTATCCTCTTCTGTCTTATTTGTTGCAATTGTACCAAGCTAGAAGTCCGCTTCATACATCAATGCAAGTGCAATTTGATCCTGAGGATTTACATACAGATTTGCTATGCCTCAAACTGTGTTTGTTCTGATTTAAGGGAGACATGTCTATAATACCTATGCTACTAAGACTCAATAGTGATCAAAGTACCTGAATTTACACACGTTAGTAGCTTTGTCATATCTTCACAACCTGCTTGCCTGTCATCCTTGTACTTCATTATTTATATTATACCATCATTAATTCCTTTGTTTTTGCAGAACAAAAGAAGATAAATATGTTGCCATGACAACAATGAAGCATCTTAATAATTAACAGACCAATTAGCTATCTTGGCAAAATGCTGTGACTCAGAACAGATTTTAGGTGCTATGTAATTAGGGTATGGGCTCAGTAGAGCAAAAGCATTGCTGGTTCCCTCTTTGAATATTACAGCTGCGTTGTTTTGTTCAGTGACACTTTGCAACCAGGGCTAGCCTTCCTAGAGGAACTTGCATGTATGAGATTTGAAATTTTGAAAGGAGGTTGGTAACTTAGGAATCACAGATTCAGGGGTTTATTAATGATTTTTACAGATATTAACTCAGGTCATCATATATGCCAGTAGATTTTTTTAATATCCATCTTAATTAAACCACTGGAAAATGTCACATACTTTCACTGTTTCCCCTGCATAACCATTTTTATCTACGGCCTCTCTGTGGCAAGGTTTGAACATGACTATCTGGCCATATCTGTACTAGAGTTGCAAGTATGAGGAGCACTGAGCAAGGCCTACTTGCACAGATTAGTGCAAGTAATCTTGCACTAATTAATCTGTGCCTACTTGCACAGATTAAGAGTACCAGTAACGTGGGACTTAGTGGAATTTATTTTAAGGCAGGGAACTAGCACCTGAATTGTTAGATGCTCAAACACTCAAAGTCCTATTGTTAGTACACTTTGAATGGAACTCAGTTCTACCTCAGTTTGGCCCTCTGAGAATACCTACTAAGCTGAATTTTTCGTAGAACAAAAGCAAACAGCCCTCAAATTCCCTGCTGATATTATTATAATTACCTTTTACTGACTAGCTTGGGCCTTTTAACTCCTTGCTCCATTTCATTGTGGACATTGTATACTATGAACTTGAGTACTCTTAACATCTGAGGGCAAAAGAATCTTTAAAGTGGCCCATCTGTGGAGGAAAAAAAAAAGATAGAATGTGTTATGAGAGGTATGTGTTATTCATTTAAGCTGCAGATCAAAACACAGGGATTTTCTGGAGCCACTTCAAATCAAGACTGTGAAGTCCTCCATTCCCTCTTTTGTTATAGTAGGACTATTCCCTACATCTAACACTTAAAGAGCCAAAAGGGGAAATGTTCTTGTCTATTATTGATGGCTGCAGGTTACCCTCTTGTATCTCTGCTCAGCTGAACTGCAGTAGTTTTGTGCTTTATGTTCTTTGTGTCTTCTGCAACCACTTCACTTGCAGCAAAAATACAAATAGTGTCTATGAAATGAGTCCTGGTAGCTTTCAAATGGACAATTTGCATTTCTGTTTTAAAGAAAGAAACACAGCTGTGTCACCTCTTGTTTTCAGAACACAACACCACAGGGAAAAAAAGCAATAAGGCCAGGCTGCGTTTGTCATTAATAAGCAATTGATTGCAAAAAGCAGAGGAAATTCTGACAATTAAATCATTTTTAATGGCAAATAAGTATACTTTCAGGAGTCGATATTGAGTTTCTTTCTTTTACTTCTGTAAGGCTGGTTTGGTATCAGTCTTAATAGAAAAAAAAAACAGTGATGTTCATGAGTCAAGAAGAGCCCATAAATATGCTGGATGTGCTGCATGGTATCCAGAATCACATGGATTTAAATGTAATGTATCTTGGTAGGAGTGTATGATTTGATTTTCTAATACATTACACAGAAGAGTTTGAGAACAAAGGAAAAAGAAAAGCTATAAAGCTATCATGGAAATAAGTTGACCCAAACTTTGAAATTTATTAAAGCACGAAAGTTTGACAGTATTATTGGAGAAGGCAACTTGTACGCTGGTGTAACAAAGATCTTATACAAATCTATGAAATGTGTTAGGATGTTGGCTTATACTGGCAAAGCACTATGCTGAAAACCTCCAGGCATTGCTTTTCTTGGCCTTTCCAGTCCAACATGGATGTATTGATGACGATGCTATGGGTGATCTGTTTTTTTTTTTTTCTTCCGCATGACTGCACTTTATTCATATCCTATCTCTGTGGGAGCAAGTGATGCTGGAGCTGTCACTTGCTGCAGGAAAGAACCTGAATTCACTTCTGGCAGCGTAGCCTGAAAACAAAATTATAAATACATTGCCAGGACACTGGTGTGTCTCAGACCAAGAAGGTCAATTCTGAATGTTCATTTCCTCTCAAGGATTTTTAACACTTGAAAAACATTTGGGGGCATTTAAAAATATTTTTAAAAGGTAAACCTTTATTAATTTGGACTTCTTGTATTTTCTATTTAGTAAACCCTGATATTTTCCTGGAGATAACCATGGCTCATTTTGTGTGTGTGTGTGTATGTGCGTGTGTAGGCACAATTCTTTCAGGAGGCATTTACCAAGACAGATGCAAGTGTCCAGTGTTGATTTTAACATGGGAATAGATCCAGTTTTACAAAGGAGAGAGACTACAACCAGCATTGGGAGAATAAAGCCAGAACTCTACAAACAGAAGTCGGTGGATTCTGATGGGCAACAAGAAGATGTGAAAACCTGTGGAAAACTTAATTTTACTCTCCGGTATGATTATGAAAATGAACTTCTTGTTGTCACAATTGTCAAAGCTTTAGATCTGCCTGCTAAAGACTTCACAGGAACATCTGACCCCTACGTTAAGATTTATCTGCTTCCAGATAGGAAAAAGAAGTTTCAGACACGAGTTCACAGAAAGACATTAAATCCTGTCTTTGATGAAACCTTTCAGTTTCCTGTAGCCTATGATCAACTCAGCAACAGGAAATTGCATTTCAGTGTTTATGATTTTGACAGATTTTCTAGACATGACATGATTGGGGAAGTTATTCTTGATAACCTTTTTGAAGTCTCAGATCTCTCCAGGGAAGCCAATGTATGGAAAGACATCCACTGTGCCACCACAGTAAGTAATATGTTCCAAAAGTGTTAACGTAATATTTTCATTTCTGCTTTGTAGTCTGTGGCAGAGCGTCCTGTTTATCAGCATGTCTGGAAGAAGAAGAATGTTGTCAATATTTTCCTTTAAACATAGTGCATAAGATGCTTAGGAAGTTATAAAATTTAATTACTAAAAAATCTTCTGGAAACATACTGTCACCCTCATGGCTTACTATATGAATGTAAATTAGGTTTATTAACTAAATAGTACATCATAGAGAGTCACTGATTAAGAAAAACAATTAACATTTTCCTGTTACTTTGTCCTTCAAAGTGCCCAGCTATTAAGGGACAGAACCCTCCCTGCTCTTCTTAACACATTTTCATGAATTAAGATTCTTGTGAAAGAAGAGCAAGAGGCTAAAGGATTTTGAAGTCCCAAAAGTCCTTTGCTGGGTATCCCATGCTTAGGGTCTTCTGCTGTTGGTTGCTAGCAAGATTCAAGAAACACAAACAAGAAAAGTTACGAAATAGAAATTATTTTTTCTTCTTGGAGACAAGAAAAGGAAGACTGTGTAATCTACCCATAAAATAGAGGACAGGGTACCATCAGGAAATCCATGAGTCTCCAAACTTCACTTTTGTTAGCCTAGAAAATGAAACTCACCTTTCCCATTTGGAAATTTCAGACAAAAAAAGGTCTTTTTTTTGTCTTTTTAGTGTCTATGCTATTCATGTAGAAAATTTCCTATCCCTTGTTCAACTGAGATGATACACAAAACATTCTGAATTACCCCTGATTTTCATCATAGGCTGCACTGCTCTCTGTAGATCATCAGGGATGAATGGCATCTGGAGGACAAGGCAGAAGCTAGGCACCTCCGCTAATGACAGAAGCTTAACACTGTCTGTTGAGTGAAGCCAGATATCTCTCATGGCTCTTTTCCCATTTTTTTTCATGCTCTTCATATTTGTTGATCAGAGAAGTCTAGGTCAGAATGACTAGGAAGACAAGGAGGAGTTGAAGTTTCTCACCAACTTGAGCATGACCAGTGTGTTTCCTGGGAGAGGATAAGCAGTACCAGGGAGCAGAGCACAGTTTGTAATTGTGAGTTCAGGAAAACAGGTATTTATTTTAACTAGTAGGTCTACCAGACTGATCTGAACAGTCTCTGGCACATCTGCAGTACCTTGCATCTGTATATGCTTTGTTTTGGCATGTTCAGCCTTTAGGTAACTGTGCTCTGAACCTTAAAATTAAATCTGTGTTTAAGGTCGTGAAATAATAGCCTGATGACTTTTTTGCTTGGTTATTCTAGCTTTGATAAAATCTTTAATATATTAGTAATGATTTAAATGCCTACTGGTCCTTTGCAACAGGCATACAAGTAAGATCTTTAGCTGATAACTAGACTGATTTCAGTATACTAGACATCCTGGACTATTCATCCATTTTTGAACAGATTGAAATGCCAGTGCCATATTCAATGATGCTGTTGGGAGAGATACTAATATACATCTGGATGAAAATGATTACTGATCTTGGCTACTGAATCTCAATTCAAGTTTCTTTTTCACTAAGGGACAGTATGTTCAATTACAGGGCTTAGTTCACTCTGCTGATGTTCTGCTATCTATAACACTTAGGAAAGAACACTCAGATTTTGGATTTCAGCCTTTAATGAGAATGGTTTATAGTATTGCATATGTTTAAAAAAGTTGTCTCCATCTAAACAATTAACAATAAACACATAAACATGAAACATGTTCTGGTATAGGGTAACCATATCAGTTTTCACAAGCATTACATTTTTGTCAGCAAATTCTGTCAGAAATTGACTGAATTGATTTTTACTGTCAAAATGAAACCATCCTAAAATATGTTATTTTACTATATGTGCTATGTCTTGTCTCATGTTTTATTTTAGTTGGTTGATATAGATTAAAATTGGTTTGGTAGTAAAGATTTCTAGTTCTGACATTTCAGAAACTGAAAAGTGAGGGGACCAATCCTGCTTAGAGCTAAACAGTATATATATTGTTAATCAATGAGGACTTATGTTTTAAGTACCAAATTTAAAGTCTACCAAAGTCGCTGACTAGCAATTATATGCCTGACTGTGCTTGCCTAAGTCAATAAGATTCGGATCAAGCCTCGAAAAAATGATCCAGTTAGTTAGTTGGTTTTGCAATTAGTGAGAAATAGCTGTATTGCAGGCAAGCATATTTGGGTGTTTCTAAAGAATCTTTAAAAAGCAAACTGCCTGCTTCAGGTGGAAGGTACATACTAAGCTGATCACACTACAGCTTGAAACCAAGACGTATATTTGCACATATATTTCTGTCATGCTTTTTACTTCTTTGTTGTATGTTCTGTGAAGTCTCCCGTCTAAGAGTTTGGGTATGTTTCCAACACTGAGTGATTTGCTTATACTGTTCCTAATGATAAATGGTAGAAAAGGCTGGACGTCACAGATGAGAGAAGTGAGCAAACTTAAAATACCCAGCATTGGCTTCTCCACAGCTTTAAGTCCCTCACATCTATTTCATAGTCAAACATTTTCTATTCAAAAGTGGCCATGAGGGTGAAAATCATTCCTATTACCTACTTGGAGAGAACTTATATTTATGATACGAGGCTCTGCAGACAAGGAATTAAGATGCACCATATTTGCCTTAAAATGGACTGCAAAATTCTACCAGTGAAGGGAGCCATCATTAGAAAAAAGGAGATTGTTCATTAATCAAAGGCTCTGTATATTTAGTTAATAGTTAAAAGACAATACATTTTTTTAAAGATATGGTTGCAGTACATAAAGAGTTTTTGTTTGGTACAGGAAGAGCTGCATACTCTTGGGAAGATCAGGATAGTCCCACCAAGTCCTTTTGATCTTAAGGCCTATGACTGTGAAAGACCATGTTTTGAATCCTTTTTCTTGCTTGTAATGGTCATTTGGAACTTATTTGTACAAGTGCAGGATTGGTCTCCCACATGCTCATTTTTATTTTTATAATTTTCACTATATTCATCTTTTGTAGTTTGTATTTTGTTCCTTTATTTTTTCATTTATATCATTGTTTCTCTGTTATCTGTTCAGTTAAAAAGTTGCAGCTATTGTATAATATTTAGCATGTACTTGTTGTAAGTGCTAAAGCATTTTTGTTGTTTAATGTTGAATTATCAAGATAAAATTTTCTGTAGAATCTGTCATGGAAAAGACGTATCCTAGATATCTGATGAGATTAATATCCCAAAATTTTGCTTATGTGGGTGTTCAAGTTTTCAATAAATGATACATCATTTACTTCTGTTCGTTTGACTGATTCAAAAGACAAACTCAGAGGCAGCTTTGAAGCATGCTCAGTGTATTGGACTATTGTAACTCTTAATACACTTTAATTAAATCATGGCCATAGAGGCAAGCAAATACTATCAAAACAATTTCTTGATTTGATATCAATAGCCAAAATATCTAGTTTCTGTTATTGCAAAGTGCTTCTGAACATTGCATACAGATCTGATGTTTTTGTTACTCCCAAAACGTATGTTGCATACTTTAAAATAAGAAAAACTATTTCTTTGAATTGCTTACAGTACAAATGCTCAGTATTACAAAGATGTTTAGGCAAAGAGAGCACTTGTAGTTTGAGTTAATGTAACACATAGAATGTACTTTCCAGATGTAAATGTTTAATAACCTACTGTTAGCTTACTTTCCCTCTAACATCATTTCTGAAAATATTAGTGGAAAGTGATTTTTAAAAAATATTTTTCCAAAGGTTTTCTATGAACCCTGTAAGTGTAGCCAGTTATAGGAAACTACACAATTGGATAAAAAATAGGGCTCGGAATTTAGATGAAAGCCATTTCCAAAATAAAGGTGGTCTCCTGGGGATGTGAGTCTTGGAGCTGTCATGTATTTGTAGCCTCTGGGATTATCTCATGTAAGTTGATGGAATTTGATTATTATTTAGTCTTACAGCACCCGTCATCTCTGTCCTACAGTTTTGTAAAGTCGAATGTGAAAGAAGGTATTATGAGGACACAGACTTCATATGATGCAAATGATGTATGTTTGTTCTTTCTGGAGCACTTGATACATAAGTGAATTGCATTACTGAAAAAGAAAGAAGAGCTTAGATACCACTTAATATATGTATAAACACTAACATGGTATTTTAAAAGATCCATCTTAAACACTTCAACAGAGTAGCATGTCACACTGGTAAAACTATTAGCTATTGACCTCAGTCATGGAAAAAGATGCTGCTGACTTCAAAAGCAAACAACAGTCGAGCTCACCATGAAGTTCATCCATAGAAATTGCATAGTCTTTGCATAGTTCTCCCCATGGTTTGCTATTTCCTAACTGGATAAAAATTAGCTTACTAGACCTTACTTTTAGTAAGGCAATAGTGATACAGAGTAGACAAAGATTTGTCTTATGGTGGTCAAACTTTGGGACCACATTGTAAAAATTAGCTTATTTCTTGGCATTCAAAGAACCTCCTTATTAGAAAGTGCCCTATCACACCAGTATAGGGGGCTGTGCCCTACAATTAGCCATCCTCATTAGAACAGACTCTCACTATTAGTGTTTCTGGAAATGTTCATAAAACCTCTGACACACTGTTAAACACACGTGAGAGTGTAACAGCTTGTAAGCACAGAAACATTTATCATTTCTGTAACAAGAGCGGCGCCTTTAAAGCCAAGAATCCCTGGCACTTGTCATTTCCAGTCATGGTCAATGATATAAAAGATTCATGTCATAGTCTGCTGCTGAGTGGATGAGACAATACTCTGGGTCGGTCTTTACAGGAAAAATATTGAGGCTTTTTGTTTAGATTTGGGGCTGCTTTAGAAATGGGAGATAGCTAGAAAAGATAAGAGAAAGTGTGGATTGCTTTGCAGTTGTGGAAAGCAGGAGAGATTTCTATTTTTATTATTTATGTTTATTTTCATTTGAAACAAAAGTAAATTTGAATGTTCTGTTTAGTTTGAGGCAAACTGCTATTTCTTCATGTACGTTAAAAGTAGAATTAGGTGAATGGAGAATACAGTTTTCTCAAGGGAAGTTAATATGGCTATGCTGGGGAGATAACAGCGTAGTTATGCTATGGCACACAGCTTGACTGATCTGCAGTGCCCTCCGAGTTTCTTATTGCAAAGATTCTTGTAAAAAATGCATTGCTGCCTCAGAAGTACATCTTTGCTCTGGGGCTCTGGGATCCAGGGATCCAGTTGCGCTTTTTTTTTTGGCTTTGTTCCAAGCCATTCTGAAGCAGAAATGGGCTTCCTTGCTGGTTGGCAAGATGAAACTATTCTTCTGGTAGTGTAGGACATGCACAAGTCACGTGGTTATTTACAGTGAGAGTGACCAAAGAAGCATCCAGAAGGTTTCTAGGTCTCTTCCTGAGAGCATTCAGCCTGCTGGACCCTGCACAGTCTCAGGGTTTCGTACAGTCAGGACCTCATTCAGGAACTGTGTGTAGCGAGAGCAGCCAGGATGTCAGGCTACAGCAAACATTAGGTCTCCAAAAACAGAAGACAGTAAAGCAACAGGCCCCGTCACTGCTTCCAAACTGTTTTCCAAAGAGACAAGAACGAACACAATTCATTCCCGGTGATCCATTTCCCAGGAGAACAGTTCAATCAATAAACAGTGCTGTTAAGAAAGAAAGGAGCTGAAACTGATAGTCAAAGAATAACAGGAGAGAAAGAGACGTATTAGCTGTGGGACAAAGTTTCCAAAATAAAGTCGCCTTTGAAAATTCTGAGATAGCATATATAAAATCATATTTGAGATGCCTAAGTGGGAACACAAACTGACCGTTAGAATCCTATACTCCACGTTCTTGTCATTCTTGATCTATACCTCAAAACTGGAAATGTCTTAATGTGTTTTTAGCTCACTCGGAAACCAATATCCTCTCTTTTTTTTTTCCATCCAACCTCCCTCCTTGATCATTACGTGTTTTATTTCATCCTTAACCGATTCTTGAAGTTCGAAGTCATTCACTATGCCGAAAGTAGTTTTTAATAGAAAATAGGAAAATAGAAATAAAATAGAAAAAAAGTTTCTAAACAAAAACAAGAAAAAGATAATTGAGTTAGGGGGAAGGTCTTCCTGTACTTGTCAAGATGTCCAATGGCTGAATTCTGACAGCTTTATTTTGAAATAAATACATTATTCAATTTCAGCAGGACTAAATGAAACAACTTAGAAACCAGGTATGTGAATGCCTGAAAAACT